>OX276380.1:37091707-37691707 GCA_946251855.1 Alsophila aescularia
TATTATTTATTTTATTTACATTTGTATACTAACTTAATATGGTCACATGCTTTACTATAAGTATAGTTCACAACTTGTCTTACCTAGGAATCATCAGTTACAGTTTTAATTATGAAATTCCAGAATGATAGCATTCTGAATTTATCAATGTCTCAAAACGCTTATTGTATGTAAGTATGTGTTAGGTATTCTGTGGTCAGCAAAAATTCTTGGCATAGTATAGTTGTTGCCTTGACGGGGTAATGTATCTAGCAGTTTGATGTCTGCTAAGGCACCGAGTTACATTTAACATGATGAATATTAACATTTGTATAGGTACCTACATACAAACTTAATTATGCAGCATAATTGTTAGAATGTAGGTAATTATGATAAATGAAACAACTAATAGATACATTGGTCTTTTTATTCATTAGCAATGAAAACTTTAAGTTATTTTATTATTTGTGACAGATACCCTACCCTACTAGGAGCCTAGAGGATCAATGTAAGTATATTATTTCAGTAAACTTTTTTAGATGATTGTCCAGCCTATTATTTTAAACGGTTCGCTTAGACACTTATCACATTATCCAGTCTTTCACACAAATGGTAATTTAGGAATAGTTAGGTGGTGTGTTTGCTTGTACACTGGAGACTTAAAAATGAGCATCCGGTATTTTGCCTGTAGTAACAGTAGTTCAGTTGTTAGTCTGGTTGACCGAACTAGTCCAACTTTTCAGTGGTGATAGTCCGGTTAGTACAGAGTTGTTATTCATAGACAGTGTATATTCCTGCCATGTTTAGTGTGTTGTGATGTACATTTAGTATTTCTCTATTAGGTCTTCACATTTTATCCACTGTTCATAGGTAGTACGGCAAAGTTTTTTCAGACAAACTTCATGAGAATACAATATTTAATGTTAGGATCATTTGGGGTAGCTCTGCGCTGTAACTTCAATGTTTTTCTTGAAATAAGAATCTGGAATGCATATTCTAGTAATGGCAGTAATACATTTGTTTTGTAGACCTTTATAAAGAGATTTTCATTTCACAGGAGAAAGCTTTTCTTATTATTATGTAGTTATAGGGGGGCAGTTTGTATTCTAGGTTATTTTAATAATATGTGTACTCTAAGGTCATTCTTGCACATTTGTTGTTGATGTTCTTTTTTTTTATTTCGAATGAGGAGGTTGTGATGTTGCTTGTGAAGTTTTTCCTTAGAATCTCTAACCTGAAACAGAATAATGTTACATTTTTATGTACTTAAATATAGTATTACACGTGAGTATATCAAAATAAGATACTTATAGCATTGGATATCCATCGTTAGCTATATAAAACGTAAAATTATAGCCACGACGCCCTTACCTACCTTTCAATTTTCCTAGAGGTTATTTTCCCATAGGAAACTTAGCCCCATAAATCAATTTTGAGTTCAAATAAAGTATATGCACATACACTAGGTAGGTAAATTGTATTCAAGCAAGTTCATTTTATATTATTGTTTATATCGTAGAAACTCAAACTGACGAAAAATTACGAAATGTTTACCTTTTTAAACCAAAGACAAGGTAGATTCAGTCGTGGAATTCGTTCATTTTTACATTAAAGTGATAAAAACCTAGTTTATGTGATGTTTAAAAGGTTTTTATAAAGCAAAATCGCTAAATAACGATTTATCATATTTTATTAAAGAGTTATTTGTAAAACAGTCACAAAAATGATGTTTTGACTGATCCTTGATTGACGGCTAATACCATTTTTATTTCAGTGGCAACAGTCAAGCGATTTTAGCAAAACGTAGCACATCCGTGCCACTGCGTTGCAAATGAGATAGCGACCTTAATTTAACAGACTACCAAATTTGCCACTATAGCCAGCCCAATCGCAGAGATGTCGCAGTGGCGAGGATTTTGTCAATAGCTTACAGAATCGGGGCCCTGTTCTCGCTAATCAGGCGTTATTTTAAATAACTTTGTTATTTTTTCCAGTTAATCGATTATATAAATCTCTACAAAAATAAGTAGGTAACTACAGCTATTCCAATTCCCGTTTTGATTGAGCCTTAAGGCGGGGTCAGTCCTGAAATCAGAAAAAAGACGAATAGCAAACCGTCGAGAACGGCGTAGCGAAACAACTTTATGCGAACCAAAAAATACTGTGGATAGAAAATTATACTACCTAAACAAATAACCCAACACAATTTTCAGAAATGCCTCGGTATCCTTGGAAAAAAATCACGAACTACCACATGAAAATAACTAGTTTCACCACAGTTCTCGTTATTTTCAGCGACAGCAACATACTTTTTTTAAATAATTATATAGCTACCCTAATAAACTAGACAAATAACCAAACACATTATTTAATTGACTTTTATACATCGAGATATCGATAGGAAAGCGAAAATCTAAAATCGACTCCGGAGCTGCATCACCTCTCTCGCTCACACTGCACCTGGACGAGCAGGACAAACAATTGAGAGCCTACCTCGCCTTAATAGGAAACTAATAAAAACAACACAGTCACTTATAAACGTTTCAAAATCCTATTTTGTAAACGTAACCTCTTGTGTCCTAAGTTTCACTGACAGGATGATCGTTCTTCCAAAAAACTCTCAAACTTGACGACTCCCTGGAGCCCTATTCTTATAACGACAAGAGACGGCCGGAAGTCGTATAGTCTCTGTTTAAACATGACTTGCGTAGATAACTAAGCCAGTAGACTACACAATAATATAATTAAAAATTCATGGTCACGAAGTTAGTATTATCGTTTGTCGACATATCTTGAAATCAAAACAAAATACATGGTAAATATCCCGTTTCCTACATACTTAGGTACACAGTAAATATTACACATAACACACAATTATATTTTTCAACTATATTTTTCTTAACTGGGGGTACAAGCAATACTATTTTTTATTATCATTGGGGGCCAGTTAGTAACATGCTTTAATGTTACAAATTCATGAATTAGTGTGCAAAGATTTTTTTAAAGCGTTTATTGTGTTTGAATGTAATGTGGGTCAAATTTTGCTAGCTGAATTAGTAGAACTACTTCCATCCAGCACTTATCCTACGGAGTTGAACTTTTTCTTTTTGGTTCAGTTTCGATGACAATGCATTTTTATGGTAAGCATGACCTGAATCGACATACAGGATTAGCTCCAGATAAAGAATTGTTTACTTTGAGTGTAGTGTGGAGCAAGTCTTGCAAGCTGAATTAGAACCACTTCTCATCATACGGACTTGAATTTTAACATTTTGGTTCAATTCCGATGACAATGCATTTTTATGGTAAGCATCACCTGAATCGACATACAGGATTAGCTCCAGATAAAGGAATGTTTGCTTTGAGTGTAGTGTGGATCAAGTCTTGCAAGCTGAATTAGAACCACTTCTCATCCTACGGAGTTGAATTTTAACATTTTGGTTCAATTCCGATGACAATGCATTTATATGGTAAACATGACCTGAATCGACATACAGGATTAGCTTCAAATAAAGGAATGTTTGCTTTGAGTGTAGTGTGGACCAAGTCTTGCAAGCTGAATTAGAACCACTTCTCATCCTATGGAGTTGAATTTTAACATGTTGGTTTAATTCCGATGATAACGCATTTTTATAGTAAGCATGACCTGAATCGACATACAGGATTAGCTCCAGATAAAGGAATGTTTGCTTTGAGTGTAGTGTGGATCAAGTCTTGCAAGATGAATTAGAATCACTTCTCATCCTACGGAGTTGAATTTTAACATGTTGGTTCAATTCCGATGATAACGCATTTTTATGGTAAGCATGACCTGAATCGACATACAGGATTAGCTCCAGATAAAGGAATGTTTGCTTTGAGTGTAGTGTGGATCAAGTCTTGCAAGATGAATTAGAATCACTTCTTATCCTACGGAGTTGAATTTAAACATGTTGGTTCATTCCGATGACAATGCATTATTATGCTGAGCATGACCTGAATTGACATCCACGATTAGCTCCAGATAGAAGAACTCTTCAACGGTCAACAGCACAGTCACGAAATTTTGTGTACGCATTTTATTATGATAGTTGGTTTAAGTTTTACCATAACATGGTTGCTGCTGGGTTTGGGTCCTGACTAGGGAACTAACAGTGCAAATACAGCATGTTGTATATAAATTTAATTGTGATAGGCCCTTCTAAGTATCACAATGACAGGGGTACAGCATTAATGTTTTTTTTTATATTTAAACTATCTTGTTTTTTTGAAGCTTGTAGGACACTAAGGTCAAACCTATAGTTTGATGACTGTAGTAGCAACATTGCTGGATATTAGAGAAGTTATTTAGATTTTTAGGATTGGGGATAAAAAAAAGCAATAAATAAAATAATTAAAGATGTTGCTGCTAGTTGAGTTATTTGAACTCAACATCTTTTCTATACTTATAATAAAGCAATATGAACGAAAAAGTCTGTACAAAGAAGATAATTAAAAAATAAATAGATTAAGGTACTTAAAATAAGCTTCAGAACAAGAATATAACATTTTAGAATTTCGTGTCTGATTGTTTGTCTGTCTGTATGTTTGTTCGCGCATCACGTAAAAACTACTGGACCGATTGCGATGCGGGTTCACTGTTGGAGAGCTTATGTTTTGACTTTAAAACTGGGGTACATTATATCTTAATCCGATGAGTAGAAGCCGAGCAATCGATTATATAATAAATATATTTTTGACGGCCGAAGAAATCTTGATCAAATAAATAAATAAATATATTCGGGACATTTCCACACCAATTTTCTAGCCCCAAACTAGGATAACCTGTGCTATGGGCACTAGATAACGGATAAACATACATAGATAAGAATATTACATCCATGACTCGGAAACAAACATTTCTGCTCATCACACAAATGATTGCACGTTGCAGGATTCGAACCCGTGACCGTTCGATTTCGTACATAGGATCTCTAGCCACGAGACCAACCGGTCGTCAAATGTTGGTATGTTGGTATTTTAGGTCCAGGAATAGCACAAAGAGTACTTTTAATTTAAGCTACAGAAATGACCACGCGCGCGAAACAGCGGGCATCAGCTAGTTAGTGAAGAAAAGAGTTACGTAAAGGTAACTACAATGTATTCTAACTTTCAATAAATTGAACAAAATTTTCGCATTCAAATGATGAAAAACAGGCGATTTTAACATATTATTCAAGTCTTATTGTGGTAAAGTAAGTCTTCCATTCCAGCGCGTCTCTCTACAGGAAGTCATCCGCGATTCTTGAAATGTTCGTAGTACTTGAGATGTCCAAAGTTTAGATAGATATTAATGCTGTTTGTTTGTTCACAAATTATTAGGAGTAATTGTAGCAATTTTATTGTTAGATAGGCTCAGGCAATCAAACAAGGAACCGTCATGTCCGTATTTCCTTCTGTACGACAAATTCATTTTTAATACGTCTATCTGCAAAGACACAAAGAAAATAGGAACATTTATTTAGAATAAAAAAGTTATTATTCTCTGAGGTTTTTAAATTGGGCCCGGCTTAATAATGGTCTACCCCTGCTCTTCCCGCGGATGCTGTGAGGACCACCAGGGAATTCAGGAAATAGCCAGCAGCATATTCCTGTGTAGGTAAGGTACCTATTAACTTTCTACTGCGATCACCAAACCACGATAAGCGTGGTGATAATTTGAAATAAAATGTTGTGTAGGTATTTTGGCTATGTCTGTGCTACTCCTATCAAATTAAACTATTTAGAAAAACCCTCATCTAATATAACTAAAGTCTTAACTTTTTGAAAACCCCGACTGGGCTTAAAAGTTCAAAAGTAGGCTTCAAATAATCCATTACATATATTATTTCTACAACTATAAACAGCTTTAGCACAATATTCTGACAAATAAATACAATTTCAGTTTACATTTGTTTAATCTTAAAAATAATAGAATTGATAATATATCAATTAGACTTTTTGTATGTAACAAAAACTTTTTATCTATACTTATAATCTATACCTAAAATAAAGCAATAAAAACAAAAATGTCTGTACATAGAAGATAGTTTAAAATGGTCTAGGGTACTTGAAATAAGCTGCTGAGCAAGAATATAACATTTTTTAAATTCGTTTATGTCTGTTTGTTAGTTTCTTATTTTGTTTGTCTGTATGTTTGTTCTCGCGTCGATGCCGAGTAATGGATGAAAAACTTTTTGACGGCCGAAGGAATTTTGATCAAATCTTGGTATATTGGCATTTATGCCTTGGAATAGCACATAGAGTACTTTTAACCTAGAGAAATGACCACGCCTGGGAAGCCGCGGGCACAGCTATTTTTAAATAAGTCTTATTCCGTAGGGATACATACGAAATTCAGAATGACGTTATTGCGAAGATCTGATCTTCGAATGCTTACATCCTCAATGGGTCGTTTCTGCGAATGATCAAAATCGCGTCGTCTTTTAGGCACAATAAAAAATATTATTAATATTTTAGGTAAGTCAAAACTGGAAAAGGTACTACTGTGGACGGTTATTTACTCCAATATTGTAAAGTCCAAGTACTAGGAGCGCAGAACCCTGTAAGAGGTAATAGGTATGTACATCTGAGGAGGTCGAGAGAATGGAATGAATGGACACATACTTCTATTACGAGTATACAGTAGATTAGAAATCCTAGTACTTGGAAATACTTTTTTCCAAAAAGTATTTCCAAGTACTAGGCGAGCAGAAACTCGTAAGAGGTTGGAGATATAACATTTTGTAGTCCGCTGAACATTCCGCCAGCTGGCAAAAAATATATACTTGCAAGAGAATTCCACCCAGATTATTAGGTAAAATATTATTGTCTAGCGAAATGCAATGAATTTTCCTGAGACTTTATATGATAATCCCGTATAATCCTTGGTTTGAATTCTTTTGCAAGTTTCTAAGCATATGCTTTAGCTCAAGAAGCTTTTAGAATAGATAGGATAGCAGGTATGGACTTCCATAAGGATGCAGAGGGTAATTTTGATAGAAGGTACCGAAGTAACCACAATTGCCCTCGAAAAATCTTTCCAAAATGCAGATATGTTATTAATATACCTACCTATCTGTAAGTTATTTTCGGACTGATCTTTCTCTCTCTCTCTTTGCTCTCTAAATAACTTAACTCGCAGCACAGAATAAATCATAGTACTATGTACAGTAGCAGAAAAATGCTAGTTTGGCGGTATTTAACCAAGTGCGTCGAGCATTCAAGGTTCCGTATTTAAGGCCGGGTGTCAGTGAATTTTTTGTCCCTCTCATCCGTAATCAAGTAGAGCGGGAAAGATTATACATCTCGGGAGTAAAATTTAAGGTTTTTATTTATTTGTAGGAAAACTAAAGCTTTGAATTAAAAAGTGTCTAGGCATTCTCTCAATCATAATACGCTCTTTCTCTTGATATATCTTCGATATTATTTAGTGACGGGGTCTCTTTCCAATCAATGTTCTAAGCATAAAGTAGTGTGTTACCTTTGATTTTATTTTCTATCGAGTGAATGCATACTAATCATGTTTCTGTGAAATTGCTAAAAGTGCTAGAACCGGGCATAAAAATAAAACTAAGTTTAATATTCCTGAGTCATTTCATGAACCGCCAAATAATGTTACATACTTGGTAATAGAAAAATGTTAAATAAAAAATATTAAAGAAAGAAACATGTACCAGATTTTAATATTTTGGTGTGTAAATGCAGGATTATTTTTGAAAACTAGTTTCAAGTTATTAAGTCAAAATTACGTGCTCTCACGCCCTAGGTATATAAATAACATATAAAACTAATAAAATAAAACGACTTCAAATAGTATAAAACTTAAAATAAATATACTTATATTTTTTCTATTTTGTTTCTCTCTTTTTAATTTCGTTTAAGTAAAATTAAGTATATAAGTAGGTACTTAATTCTTTTCGCTAAGAAGAAAACCATACTGGAAACAATTAATAATCCATATCTCACTACTGAACCGATTGTCATAAAACTTAAACTACTCCCTAAGTTGAAAGATACTGAAATTATTACAAAAATAATTATTGCAATTGGACTTAAAATAAATACTTGGACAAAAATACATGTAAACATCCAAACATTCGCAAAATTGGGTATATGTTATTCATATAGATTATCATATTATATCAATATTACGCATTTTTGACAACTATACATACACGTGAAATTTGGTACATATGTTTAAATAATTTAAACATAATAGATACCCACTTAGACTAACACATATGAATATTAAGCATTTTCAACAATCCATACCAATATATAAAAGTGTAACGTTGTCTGTATGTTTGTTTGTTTGGGGAGTTTTCACGCGATAATGGCTGGACGGGTTTTGATGAAATTTTGAATGGAGATAGCTTATACTCTGGAATAAAACATAAAATACTGTTTATCCAGGAAAATTGAAACTTTCCTCGGGAAAACTGGAAAATGTTGATTACTCACTGTAAGGAACGGTTGCCATGGAAACGAAATAACAAGTCAGCCAAAAAACATCAAGAGCATTAGTGCTATACCTACTTTTGCATTGGTTTTTAATATCCTAGAAGAAAATAGGATGCTTTTTTTCGCGATAAACAGTCGTCCGCGCGTACAAAGTCGCGGGCGGGAAAGCTAGTATTATATATGCCGCGTTCTACCTATAAATGCTATACCATTTGTGTTAACACGAATGACTAGCGCTCAATCAGCGTTTCTCTTACGAAAAACCAGCAATGTTAGCACGGTTGACATCTACAAGTGAAACGTTTTGCTGCTCATCACAACTGTGGCCGTATTACAGAACTTAGTTTCAATCAGATTGTCCCTTTATTCATAGCAATTTCGACTCTATCGCAACGCATTAGTGATAGTGATATTGAAAATCAGATTGAAACCAAGGTAGATGATAGCACTTCTGTTATATTTACTTTTGTAGCACCATTCCCTCATCCCAATTAATTTGAAACTAGGAAAAGAAAATAATTATCGTAAATCTTACACTTATACTGCGTTTTTATTCAAAATTACATGCTCTGCCGCTAAATTTTGACACTTTCAAAAAGTAGCATTTTGAACCCACAAAACAACATGGGCCTGACGATGCTAGTTTCCGAAGCTAGAAATGTTAACATTTTGCATTGTGGAACGTTTGACGTGTGTTATTTGTGCTAGCATCGGAGGGCTTGTGGAACGACATTGGGGCTAAAAGTTAACATTGCTAGCATTTTGCTCTAAGTGGAACGCGCCTATAATGTGTAGTCGGACTCAATTAGTATGTTTGTGAAGTTAGGCTGAACGATTGCGCAGGTACTGCTGTGGGGATAAAACTGCATAAAGTAAGAGCGAGATAGAATATGCGAAAAACGTAAGCGAGTGAGCAAGGCTGTCAATGCTGTCTTCACCTCATTGGGATTGCGCCGCGACTAGGAGACAACTACTAGTCCGAGGCACATACTTCCGCTGCGACAACTGAAGATGTTTTTATATAAACTAGTTGGTACATTTACAATCTAGAAATCGGTTTAAGGTAATCGCTGAGTTGCAATATTTTTGTAAAAATTAGAAAAACCATAAAATATTAATTTACACCATAATAATTGTAATAGAGTTTTTTATTTCCGATGCGCCCGATCACGCACGCACGTAACATAGTAAATTATCTATATTCTTGACATATTATTTATTACCCCCGAAGCTTGGCCCTGGCAACGGCCCTGGATGAAAGGTTAGCATGCATGCATTATCGGGGTCAATTCCTCCCATACTCGGAATACTGGATACGATCCGCCATTTCTGATCCGTTATGAATGTATCTTGATGGATCAAATATCAGCTTTGTTCTCTTTCGAAACTCGAAGCCATTTCTATTTAAAAATAAAACTATACTACGATATACGATAATCTTATTCTGTTTTAAGTTTTTGTTTTATTTTACTTTTTTATTATTTTAATTTCTTTGATAACTTGTATAAGTACTTACCTAAACCATTTTTTTGATCATGTTTTCTCCGCTGATATTTTTATAAATATCATGCCTAGCAAACTTCCCTTAGCAATAAGTAATTGCAGCCTACCTTCCTTCTTACAGGCCCGCTGCTAGCTGTTTGAACGCCAGCGTGCAATACTGATTAAGCCGCTTCATGTACAACTCTACGCTGAGCTCGGTATCGGGGAATCACTGGAACGGGTTCGATAACGTTCAATCCGTTGGACTAGTTCTACGATTACAAGACAAGTATCAAATCGAATTTGTGTTATCAGTGTCACGAGGCGGTCCAGGGTTTGGGTAAGTTCCACTAGCCCAGGGACCAAACCTCAGTAGACACAAAATTACAGGAACAATAGGAGTATCACAGACTTTTCGTGCTCCAACAATCTGGATGAAAACAACCACGAAAGGAAGTACTATCATATAAATTTAAAGGACTCCAGTTGTAATAAACTCATTTAGGTATTTTTATAACATTATTTCGTAAAAATCCAGTTTTGCTAATCAAATCAATATCCGAATGACAGGTTATTTGAATTTAGAATTAATAATGACAAACTATGAAATGGAATGAAATGGATTATGAAAGAATTAAGAGATCAAATGAGTATTATTATGAAAGAGGTTTTGACATCGTCACAAACGTTCAATCCGTTGGACTAGTTCTACGATTACAAGACAAGTATCAAATCGAATTTGTGTTATCATAAAAAAGCATGAGAAAAAAAGAAAAACTTTTAAAAATATGCTATGGTCTGTTACTCAATTTTCGCAAAAAAATTAGGATCTAGACGGATCATTTTTTAAAAAAATATGTCCTCAAAAATGAGGATCTAAATATAGCATTTTTTTTTTGTAAAGTATATCTACTATGTAATAGGACCACTGAAGTAAGGTAAACATCGGTGGTGGGCTTAAATTAAAATGCTCAAATACCAACACAAATTCAACGCAATTTGAACACTTATAAGGACATACATACATACATACCTGTAGACGACGCGCCACCTCCTTGAAGCACACTTGTCATTTTTTAAAAAGAGAGTGCGAATCAGTTTTGATAAGTAGTTGTCAATATAGAAAAATATTAAAATAGTTCACATTAGTTTTCCATTCATTGATTTAATTTGCAAAATATATCTTTTGTCCTTCCTTCGCTAACATTAACACATACCGGTTAAAATCATAACCCTCTTCTTTTGCTTCGCCGTAGTCAGGTAAAAAATTAGGTATGATCCTATCGTACCTCATTTTTTGACTCCCAAAATTTCAACACCCTTCGTAACATAGAAAAAAGTGCAGGTAGGTAAGTGATCTGCAAATAGAAAGATCCAAAGTGAACATTCCATCTCGCTTCAAGAAGAAACAGGTCGGGACAAGTGCATAGCTTGCATTCAAAAGACCGTTTAGTATGCAGTTGCCCTTGGCTTGACTTGTCATGTGAGTTTTGATGAAACTTCCAATTATTTGTAGCAAATTTTAGTACCTACCTAGTGTGCTTCGTTTGTTTGGGGAGCTTTCACGCGATAACGGCTGGACGGATTTTTATGAAATTAAGAATGGAGATAGAATAAAACGTTTTTATCCCGAAAAATTGTAAGTTTCCACGGGAAAACTGAAAACTGTTGATTACTCACTGTAAGGAACGGTTGCCATTACATAATGGTTTGTGGTTGCCATGGAAATGAAATAACAAGTCTGTCAAAAAACATTAAGAGCATTGGTCATATACATATATATTATTTAATTCTATGGCATTGGTGCTGTACCTACTTTTGCATTGGTTTTTAATATCCTAGAAGAAAATAGGATGCTTTTTTTCGCGATAAACAGTTTTCCGCGCGTACGAAGTCGCGTGCGGGAAAACTAGTAATAGATAAATCTTATTACTCAATCTCAGAATAACTAGAATAAGTGATTAACTTTATTATATAATCGGTTATTAATTGATTAAACTTACAATTTTTGGTATGTAATTTGATATTAGATATTTCTGAATGAAAAAAGTTGACATATTATTTTATTACCTGACTACATTTTATTAACTTAAGCTACATTTTATTACCAATGACTTTTCTGTGTTATGTGCGGTTTTCCATCGCTCTGTGCTTCGGAGGGCACGTTAAGCAGTCGGTCCCGGCTGCTATTATTATTGATTAACAGCAGTCATTAAGCCATGTCAGAGGCTTTCAGGCGGCCTGACAAACTCTGACAACAGAGGCCAGCACTACCTCATACGACAATCAACAAAACTACACAAAACAAGGGAATGGTAATGAGTTTAACAGTCTATGTATCTATGTATGTATGTATCTATTTATGTGGGTATATGGATGTTCCACCATAGCGTCGTCCCTATTTGTTCTTTTTTGACAGTCGAGGTGTCAATCGATTTGTCTTCAGGTCATACGCATATTTTTTTACCCGACTGCGGCAAGGCAAATTTAAGGGTTATGTGTTCATACTTCAACGCACGGCTAGGCAAGAGGAATGGCGATGAAATGAGATTGGGGTAGTTTGGATTTGGACAGCGGAACCAAAGGGGTCAGTGATTGGACGACTTCATGGACAAGGAGGGAATCTTTATGATGAACCCCTTTTTAAGAAGCGCCCTTCCAGAAAATGGAGAGGCGGTTATAAGCGCGAGATAGATTTCATTTTGACGACCAATCGGCAAATATTCAATTATGTCTCTGTGATTAACAGGGTTAAGACCGGCAGTGATCACCGCATGATAAGAGGCTCATTGAATATCATCGTAAAGCCGGAGAGGTCTCGTTTGATGGGATCTGCTGTTCGCCCAAGTCCTGCCCAAATCCAAAACCCCGAGAGCTTTCACTCCACCTGAAAGCTCTTGGGGTTTCGGATTTGGGCAGGTGAAGCTCCAAAATCGCTTCCAAATCCTTACCGATTGCGAGTCAGTGGACGAACTAAAAAACGGGCTGTGAAATTTTTCACGCGGTCGGGTCGGAGTTCTTTAAGACCCACTGCAAAAATAGAACACAAAAACTCTCTGAGTACTCTCTGCTACACTCAAATTTATGGCAGAACGAGGCGAGATGAGGCTGCAGTCTACACTTAATAATAATCTCCAAGTCTATGTGACACGATTTGCGTTCTTATAATATTAATTGTATTATGAACACAATAGACCGGAACAAGGACTCCAAAGTGTTCGCAAGAGATCTGTCTATTGGGCAAAACTTGCTGACGAAGCTAAAGACCGACAGTGGCAGCATCGTTTCGTCAAAGCCAGAGATTTTGAGTGAGCTCGAGAATTTCTATGGGCAATTATACGCCTTATCACATGGTCCTCCTAGCACGACTAGCGATGCAAGAGCTCGTTTGACTCGACATTATACCGAAAATATCCCAGACGTCAGAATGGCTCTCTAACAGCTTAAGAGCAACAATGCACCAGGGGAGGACGGAATAACGACAGAGCTACTGAAAGCGGGCTGGTACTTAAAGTCCTTCAGAGGGTGTTTAACTCGTTCATCCTCGAGGGAAATATGCCAGAGGTGTGGCACAGGAGCGTAGTTTTGTTGTCCCATTTTTTTGTGGGTTAACACCCTCTTGAAGGAAACCCTCTTGATAGACCCATTTCGCTGCTGAGCCACATCTTTAAGCTGTTTTTGAGAGTAGTTACAAACCGTCTTGCTCGTAGGTTTGACAACTTTCGGCTTCCCGAACAAGCTGGATTCCGGAAGGGCTTTAGCACCGTAGACCACATCCATACGCTCCGGCAGATTATACAGAAGACCTGAGAGTATAATCGGCCTATATATTATCTAGCATTTGTAGACTACGACTTTGATCCAGTCGAGACCTAGCCAGTGTTAAAGTCATTACAGCGGTGCCAGATTGACTATCGATACATCAAAGTGTTGAAGTGTTTATATAGCAAGGCCACAGTGACTGTCCATCTCAAAGATCAGAGCACGAATTCTATCCAATTGCAAAAAGGGGTGAGACAAGGAGACGTTATTTCTCCTAAACTGTTCACCTCTTCACTGGAAGATATATTCAAGCTTCTGAACTGGAACGGATATGGTATTAACATCAATGGCGAATACATCACTCACCTTCGTGAAGCGCACTCACCTTAGATTTGCTGATGATATAGTCATCATGGCAGAAACCCTGAAAGACCTAAGCACAATTCTCAGTGACCTCAATATTGTTTCCCAACAGGTGGGTCTTAAAATGAACATGGGTGTCTTACCCATGTTCAGGATGTTCGTCTTGAACATCCTGTCAATTGCCCATGTCGCACCCACGCCGGTCTATGTTTGAAACGATATTATCAAAGCTGTTGATCACTATGTCTACTTAGGTCAGACAACCCAACTGGGTAGATCCAATTTCGACAAAGAGGTCAACCGACCAATACAACTCGGATGGGAGCGTACGGGAAATTACGCCATATCTCTCGTTGCAGATACCGCTGAGCCTTCAGACGAAAGTTTATGATCAGTGCGTGTTGCCAGTGATGACATACTACGGCACTGAGACGAGGTCGCTAACTATGGGTCTCATACACAAGCTTAAAGTCGCGCAGCGAGCTATGCTCAGAATTTCACTACGTGATAAGATCCTCAGAATTTGCAAGTTGATGTGGCAATGGGCACGCCATATAGTTCGCAGAGCCGACAACCGCAAGCGAAGTGTAGGGAGACTTCCACGCGTTGGATGGACGACATTGTAGCCATCGCAGGGAGTCGGTGGATGGAGGCGGCACAAGACCTATATCTAATCACTTTACGTAATTTTTTTTTATTGCACCGCTACCATTTTTCTAGCACGTCCAGGTTGATTGGTAGATAATGCTACTTAGCATTATTCCTCCTTGTACATTTTATTTGTGTGCTAATGAATAAATAAATAAATAGGACCATTCGTCGTGGCGCTCATTGGAGGAGGTCTATGTTCAGTAGTGGCAAAAAACGGCTGAAATGATGATGATCATGATGATGTTTTTTTTTTTACCGATTACGGCGAAGCAAATGAAAGGTTATGCGCTCAAACTAAAAACTTGTTTGACTTTGACAAACGAGAGTATCAATCGATTCCTCTACATCGCAAGAGTGTCGTAGGCTATTTTTTACCCGACCGTAGTCGGGTTTTAGTTTTCGATCTTATATCATTTTAGATAAATGATTTACTTTCCGAGGATCTTAATGTGTTATTCCATAACCAAAAGTACCATTAAACCATATTTCATAGAACTTCCTCAGACGTCAAAAATATTTTTATCGAATGCTCGAATTTGAACTCTTTGGCTACTATAAAAAAAACAGGGTTTTTTTCATAGAATCCAAAAAATGCAAGGAGTACTGTTCGGAAAAGCGAGTTGTCTGCGTATCAAGCTACTAGCTTTTTATCCTTCTCATTGATTCCCAAGTGTTCAAACATGAGAAGCCCTGGAGACCACTAGCTTGGCGTCATATAACTAGGTCAAAAGATCGTATTAGTATATCAGTGAATATGTCCGTTAATTAGAACATGAAGATAGCATGTGAGGTTGTCCTTAATATACCTACCACAGGTTTTGATACTGTTACGCCGGTCGATTCTTAGAAAAACAGTGGATACTAAAATGACGCAATACCTACATTTAAAGGAACATTCTGGAACACACTAGTAGAGCGTAGGTACCTACAGAAATTTCCAGAGCGCGCGGTAGGTATATACCAACGGCCGAGGCGACATCAAAGGTGCCGCCGGCCTTAAGTAGGTACCTGCAGGCGCGGCGCAGCGCGGCAACTCAAAGGCGCCGCCGACCCTGAAAGTTCAAAGACCTACCGACTACCACTAGTACATACGAGTAGTTATGAGTACATTCTGGAAACTTACGTCGAGGTATAAATTGGGCGCACATCGACTGCCTGGGACATTACTGATTTGGCTGACGAAACGAAACGATCAAAATGATTCGAAGCGAGTATTCAGTGATAATTGATAAGAGTGTACAGTCAAGTTAAAGAGTGTTTGAGCATTATTTGTTGGATTAATTTCTTTTTGTGGTTTTTCGAATAAATGTGTTAATTTTTGTGTAATTAGCGTACAATTATTTTATCCGAACCCCAGCTCGTAACAATTTGGTGTCAGAAGCGAGGCTAAAATAATGCCGGCTACACCAAAGCAGGAGACAGACCGCATGAGAACGAGAAGCCACCGAGAGAAGGAGGTGGACGAAAGACGGTTTGGTTCGCCATTACGAGCGCCTGGTGGTGGTGACACTTAAGAAACCACCGAGTCCACTCCGTCTTCTATAGCCCCACCCTCATTTGATCTTTCGGGCTTAATGGCATTACTCCAGGAGCAGGCTGGCCGACAGGAAGAACAGGCTCGCCGACAGGAAGAACAGACTCTCCTCATAAAAGACTTGCATGCAACTTTGGTTCAGGAACTCAAAGATGTAAAGGAACAGTCTCAGTCTACATCTTCATGAGAACCGCATCTCCGTAACTGAAAACCGCCTCTCCGAAACTGAGACCCAGATCGCAGACGTGAAGAAAGCTTTGGGTGTCCTGAAATCTGGAAGCAAAATGTCAGCCCCTGTTGTTACTGCGTTTTCGGCGCGAGGTTTCAAAGTGCCGCCGTTTGATGGAAGCTCTTCGTGGTCGGCCTATAAGATCCAGTTAGAGGCCGTTGTCAAGGCGAACGGATGGAATAAAGCGCAGGCCATGACTGCACTCACACTGGGCCTTTGTGACCAGGCCCTTACTATACTCGAGGCCCTTGGAAAGGATATCACCTACGAACAGCTGCTTGAAGCATTGGAATCTCGCTACGGTGACGCACACCTGGAGCACGTGTTTCGTGCTTAGTTAAAGGACAGGGCTCAGCGGAATAGTGAGAACCTACAACAGTGGGCTCTCAAAATTGAAAAGCTGGTTCGAAAAGCGTACCAGTCCTCACCTGCACTCATCGACGGGATTTTGATCCAAGCCTTTATCGATGGGATACGTGACATGGAAGTGAGGTCTGCTGTAAGACTTGGGCATCACGAATCCCTTAAGGATGCCGTGGCCCATGCTTTGGAGGTGGAGGCCGTCCGAGAAGATCCTCGAGCTCACCGCATCAGGGAAGTTGTGGCATCTCCTCCCCGTGACACTCGCCCTAAGTTTAGTCCCAGATGCTACGAGTGTGGAGAGAAGGGCCACCTGAGATTCAACTGCCTGAGACGAGTTGTTGGCAGGGAAGATCGGCCTCAGCGAGTGCGGGTGGTCAGCAGCGCCACTGAACAAACCCAGGGAAACGAGTAAACGCCAGGACCGTGGGGCGGGTGCTGGCTGGTATTGACAAAGCCCCCAGAATTTAAATCTCGCAAACTCACGACGGGAACAGGCTGATCATCAAGGGTGAAGTCAACGGGATACCATGTAAACTGACTTTAGACACGGGTGCTTCTCGAACCGTGATCAGTTCCAAGCTTAGAAATAGTGTTCTTGGGGACTTCTACGGGAACTGCAAGCCAATTAGACTACTAACAGCTACTGGTCAGCACATACCCGTCCAAGGCGAAAAGCAGGTGGAGATGAAACTCGGTGAAAGGATTTTTTGACATAAAGTCATCGTGGCCGACATAGTCGATGATTGCATTCTTGGCTTGGATTTCATGAGAGAACATCATTGTGAGATTGACGTTGTAACGATATAAAAGGGTGTTTTAGTAAATTTCCGAGAATAAAGGTAATAAAAAATAAATTGGGGCAAGTCAGACCAAGAGTGGGGTGAGTCGGGATTCTTACCCCATTCGGTCGCTTTGAACGCGAGGACGCTATACCTTTCTTCGGAATCACTCGAAACTAAAAATACTCGTTACTATTTTGAAATTAATAAAATTACCTGGATAAACTTAGACCGGAACGAGCTTCAAGAACTATTGGATCAAGACCGTTCGGTAATGTACTAGCTAGTGGGTACAATAGTGGAAGATAAAACATACAACTCAAATTCACCAATACAATATTTATTATCCTTGGTTTAATTTTGCTTACTTACTTAAAATCTAAGGAACCGTGCCGTGGGTCGTTGGACGGCCATTCAAGCTAGCATGTAATAGTGGAAGACAAAACATGCAATTTAAATTCACCAATACAATATTTATTATCCTTGGTTTAATTTTGTTTACTTACTTAAAGTCTAAGGAACCCTAGCCTGCAGATCCAACTCAGCAGCCAAGAAATACCAAGATCTAAGATTACCCTGTTATAACTAGGGTCGATATAGAACTGACAAAATTAAGTATTTACTCTAACAAAACATTGATGAATTGCCGGCCGGCAGTGTAGTCTACTTATTTACCTTTTTCTATAGGATTTAGCCGTTATGTTAGTGAAGGTAATTCTCCATCCGACGTTTCAGCAATGTCCGATTCGCGTGAGAGGTAGCCAGAATAGACCCCTCAGGCGTTGCAGGTGTCCAGCAGGTCAGTGGGGAACCAAAGTTCAACACTCCGGTTGATGAAATATATGCATAAAATACGATACCGCATCCCAAGAACGTGGCAGGAATCGTTGGGTATAATGTCGGCGTGGCGTGGCGTATCGCGACACGGCGCCTTTCTACTTAAATCCGGGGGGAGAGGAAGCCTCCTTCGTGGGGGATTTCAGTCCGGGGGGAAAATCTCCGTCGTTGTATATAATATGCAGGGAAAAAACTTGTCAGTCCTGCTACTGGGCTCTCCAGCACGAAAAAAAGATTTACGCTTCTCGCCTCCATTGCCAGTTTCTTTCTGTAGCCGGATCTAAGTTTGCTCATAGGTTAGCAAAATCTATCCGGATAACATTTCGTTTCACCAAAAAACCGATCAGCGCTTACACATGGGCTTTGGAAATGATAATATGGTTTTATTTTTAAGATTTCTCACCCTCGAAATCGAGTTTGTTTATTTACCGTTTCTTTAACTATTTTTGACAGCTAAACAACTGCCAAGAGACGTCTAAGAATTGTTATATACATAAAACGTTCCGTACCAGAAACGATCCGTTCACTTCCAGACGAAAGGTACGGAACGCGGTTTTTTTGCTTCGCTACCTTTACATTATCATAAAACTATATACTGTAACTATTAAATTATGATATTGTATGTGTTTGCTTTGGAAAAAATCTACGTTCCTAAATTTGACATTCGTTGCATTTAATTGGATTGTTTAATTTTATTTTCTATTTGCTGACATTGCGGGACCGTGCCAAACAACGGAACGCGCCCTTTTGTTTTGACAGCTAATCGATGCAAAGATAAGTAAAATCTACGGTAGATGTCACCACCCGTCTCCGTGTCTATCAATTGTACTTTATTAATTATTTATTTATTATCTGATTCCCAGTTATTCCTTGTTCCCTTTGTACATATCTCAATCAATTGACCTAATGAGAGTTATAAAGTTGTGATCCGTAGTGCATGGACGTGTTGTATTTATCGAAGTGTTTATAACCTCTGAACATGACTATTGTTTTTTGGAACTCCGATTTACAGGATTATATCATGTAAGTAAACAACGTACGATAATCTATTCTATGTACCCGATCGTCTGTTTTCGCTGGTATTCACCAAATACGAACGATAATACTGTTTCAATCAACTATGTGCGACTTCAATGTCGTTATCTTATAGATTCTAACAACAAACAACAACAGAATGGCTGTTGTTTATTTACTCCAAAAACGAAGATACATTCTAATATGTTAGTATATTAAACAATATGCAATTATAATTCTAGTTTTACTATTATAAAGATGCGTTTCTATTAGTTGTTTATGTGCTATCTTGTTTATTCCTACTTTTACTTGTCGAATTGTTGTTTTGCATTGCTAGTTATAGGTTTATTGCTTTTTATTTAAGTAGCGTTTTGTCAACGCTACAACGTGAAGCAAGGAATTTTGACATGCGGCAGCGAGGAAATCTTCATGGAAGGAGGAACATCGAGAAAAATCTACTGCCTTAAGAAAATAGTCGTTGCTCCCAGGTCTGAAACCATCGTGCCAGTGAGTTTGACACGTAATCCTACGCAAAAAACATCGATGCGTACTACTAGAAAAATCGGAAAATGATCAACCTTGGGTGGTGGCACGGACTTTGGTGAGAGCCACCAACTCTTCAGCAGTGCGCGTATTGAACCCAACTAATGAAGAACATGTCATTAGTAAAGGGACGTGGATGGGTACCTGCAAGGAAGTAGATTGGATGCGACAGTGCCAAGAATCATCCAGTTGCGTTAAACATAATGGCGAATTTAATGTGTCGGAACTTTTCGAAGATTGCCAAAAGGATCTTTCCAAAGAGGAAGATGCGAAGGCTTTGAAGATGTTACTTCGGTACACGGACAACTTCTCTTCAATTGATGCTGACATTGGGAAGACGGGATTAGTTCGGCACAAGATAAACACAGGGAACGAGTTACCGATCCGTCAAAGACCAAGGAGGCTGCCAGTTGCAAGAGAAAAGGAGGTGGAAACCATGATTGACGGGATGGTGAAGGACGGCATAATATAACCTTCATCCAGTCCGTGGTGCGCTCCCGTGGTGCTGGTCAAAAAGAAGGATGACAGTTTACGTTTCTGTGTGGATTATCGTCGGCTCAACGATGTCATCAAGAAGGACAGTTATCCCCTACCAAGGATCGACGACACCCTGGATAAGCTGACGGGGATGAAATGGTTTACAACGCTGGACCTGAAGAGTGGCTACTGGCAAGTGGAGATAGACCCAAAGGATAAAGAGAAAACAGCGTTTTCTACGGGGAAGGGTCTATGGCAATTTAATGTAATGCCATTTGGATTGTGCAATGCTCCTGCAACTTTTGAAAGGTTGATGGAGCTGGTACTCACTGGGTTGATTGGAGACGCATGTCTCGTTTATTTGGATGACATCATTATCGTGGGGCGCACGTTTGAACACCACCTTCGAAACCTGGAACGTGTGATGGCAAAAATTCGGGCTGCTAATCTGAAGTTGAGTCCGAAAAAGTGCTCATTTTTCAGACGGCAAGTGAACTTTTTGGGACACGTGGTTTCACAAGAAGGGGTGCAAACTAACCCAGAGAAGATCATCGCGGTCAAGGAGTGGCCAGCTCCGAAAGACAAAACAGAAGTCAGAGCATTCCTTGGCTTGTGCTCTTATTACCGACGGTTTGTGAAGAATTTCGCTGATGTTGCTAAGCCTTTGCATAAACTCACAGAGGAGAAGCGGTCCTTCTGTTGGGATGAGAACTGTGACACCGCTTTCCAAGACTTGAAGAAACGTCTGTGCGATAAACCAATTCTGGGCTATCCTGACACCGAGAATGGATTCATCGTAGATACAGATGCGAGTAGTACTGGTATTGGCGGTGTGTTGTCTCAACGAAAAAGAGACCAGGAAGTTGTGATTGCTTACTTCAGCAAATCCTTGTCCAAACCGGAACGTAACTACTGCGTCACGAGAAGAGAGTTACTCGCTGTGATAAAACACTGCAGCATTTTAGTAAATATCTGCTGGGATGCAAATTTCATCTGCGAACCGATCATGCTGTATTGAAATGGCTGCTCCAGTTCAAGAATCCTGAAGGACAAGTGGCAAGATGGATTGAACAGCTGCAAGAGTTTGACTTCGAAACTAAGCACCGCAGTGGCAGATCTCACGGTAACGCGGACGCCTTGTCAAGGAGACCTTGCCTAGAGAATTGCAAGCATTGTGTGAGGCAAGAGGCCAAAGGAACGGTACCTGTCAGAATGCTGAGAACGGACCTTAGCGATGAGTGGAAGAAAGCTTTGCTTGCACAACAAGAAGATGCAGACATCAAGCCAATTCTTGAGTGGGTTAAAGCCAGTGCACCTAAACCTAAATGGAGTGATGTTGCGAGAATGAGCACATCAACAAAAAGTTACTGGGCGCAGTGGGACAGTTTGGCTATCCACGATGGGGTACTGTGCCGCAAATGGAAAAATGCTAGAGGAGATCACTGTCATTTACAAATGGTTGTCCCTAAAGCAAAGGTACCTGATGTTCTGCAGCTCTACCATGATGGATGTTCAGGAAGTCAAATGGGCGTCAAAAGAACCCTGTTAAAGATACGTGAGCGATTCTACTGGATCCATTGTCTAGATGATGTGGAAAATTGGTGCCGCAAATGCACTAGTTGTGCAGCTGTAAAAGGACCCCACACGTGTGTGGGGTCCAGCAGAGGGGCATTATAGCTGTATAACGTCGGGGCTCCATGGGAACGAATAGCGCTTGACATTGCGGGACCTTTCCCTGTGAGTGACAACGGGAACAAGTATTTCATGGTCGTCATGGATTACTTCACTAAGTGGCTGGAGGTATTCGCTATTCCAAACCAAGAAGCTACTACAGTGGCAGATAAATTGGTTCACGAAGTCTTCTGTCGTTTTGGAGTACCCCTTGAAATTCACAGCGATCAAGGGCGGAATTTTGAGTCACAAGTATTCCAGGAGACCTGCAGAGTAATGGGTGCACATAAAACCAGAACAACTTCCTATCACCCACAATCTGATGGAATGGTAGAACGATTCAACCAGACCTTGGAGAGATATCTAGCAAAAGTGGTGGAAACCAGGCAAAGGGATTGGGACAAGCACATCCAGCCGTTTCTTTTGTCATACCGAAGTGCAGTTCATGAGAGTACAACAGTCACTCCTGCCTTCGCGAATTTCGGAAGAGAATTGCGGTTCAGGCAACCGCAATTCTCTTCCGAAATTCGCGAAGGCAGGAGTGACTGTTGTAGACCTGATAACTGGCATTCCACCAGATTCTCCACGCAACGTTACAGATTATGCAAATGGCTTACGCTGTAAGATGGATGAAGTTTACCAACAAGTCAGAGAATCGGGACAACAAATGTCTGAAAAGATGAAGACCCGATACGACCGGAAGTTGAATAATCTGGGATTTGAAGAAGGTTCACTTGTTTGGTTACATAATCCAGTGCGCAGCAAAGGGAAGTCCCCAAAGTTGCAAGCGAAATGACAGGCGACCATACCGCGTTGTGACCAAGATAAACGGCGTCACTTACCGGATTCAAAAGGGGCAGAGAAGTGCTCCTAAAATTGTTCATGTTGATCGACTGGCCCAATATTACGGGACTAACACTGCTCGGGACGAGCATGTCTTAGGAGGGGGTAGTGTTACGCCGGTCGATTCTTAGAAAAACAGTAGGTACTAAAATGACGCAATACCTACATTTAAAGGAACATTCTGGAACACACTAGTAGAGCGTAGGTACATACAGAAGTTTCCAGAGCGCGCGGTAGGTATATACCAACGGGTGCGGCGACATCAAAGGTGCCGCCGGCCTTAAGTAGGTACCTACAGGCGCGGGGCGGCAACTCAAAGGCGCCGCCGACCTTGCAAGTTCAAAGACCTACCGACTACTACTAGTACATACGAGTAGTTATGAGTACATTCTGGAAACTTACGTCACGGTATAAATAGGGCGCACATCGACTGCCTGGGACATTACTGATTTGGCTGACGAAACGAAACGATCAAAGTGATTCGAATCGAGTATTCAGTGATAATTGATAAGAGTGTACAGTCAAGTTAAAGAGTGTTTGAGCATTATTTGTTGGATTAATTTCTTTTTGTGGTTTTTCGAATAAAGGTGTTAATTTTTGTGTAATTAGCGTACAATTATTTTATCCGAACCCCAGCTCGTAACAATAATAACGTATCGTAATAATACCTACGTAATCAGTAAGTAAAAAAAACTCTGTACAGAAAATAAAACTAGCTTAAAAGCTACTTATGCCAATAAATTATATACCGTTGGAATATGCTTATCAAGGCCTTCAATTTGATATCCATATTGCAACCTAGAAAGAAAATATTTTTTTACTCATTTGGCAATGGAGCCATACATATTGAATTTCTTCGAAATAAAACGTGTTTTATTCGGGGGGATGTAAGGATTCTAGCGATACCCTAAATGTCTAAATCTGTTCAGGCATTTAAAAGTTATGGTGGAATGAAAAAACTCGCATACAAACAAACATATATGAATCCTAAAAGCATTACACTCCTTTTTTGGGCAGACGTGTAATAAAAAAAAAATGACTACGGGACTTAAAATAAGCAACTGAACAAGAATATAACAGTTTTAAAAATTGTGTCCGTCTGTTTGTTTGTCGCGAATCAAGCAAAATTTATAGGGCTGATTGCGATGCGGTTTTCACTGTTTACTTAAATACTCGAGTAATTGGTATCAGTACGATGAAAAGAAACCTAGCAATCAATAAAAAACGTTTTGACGTCTGAACGAACTTTGTGGAAATGTAGTATAATTTACTTTATAGGTAGGTACTTTTGGTCCTGGAATAACATCTGGAATTATGTTAGGTTTTACCCAGAGAAATGACTACGCGGGCTAAGCCGCGGGTATAGGTAGTATGTTAAATATCTTTGGTAGGAGTACCTACCAAAGATATTTAACAAAAAAAAACAAACAAAAAAAAACACAAAAATGAACAAACAAAAAAAAATAGAGCTACAAAGTATTGTAGCTCTATTTTTTTTGTTTGTTCATTTTTGTAGGATTCAGGAAATGTTATCCACATTAAAAAGGACATTTATTATAATAATCATGAATAGATTAAGATACAACAAAAACCAACGTAAAAGTCTTTTCATGTAATTTTAAGCTTTATATTCCTTTGACGAACAGTTTAACTCAAATACGAAGAACATCAAACATCAAGTTAAAAGCATTGATGTATATTTGTATAACCACACTTTAATTAGAGCTGTCTTTGAACTTTGAAGCGACGCATTTTGTGTACAGTTTTCGTTGAAACTTCACATAACGCACAACTTAGAAAAAAACACACTAGATTATGTTGAGGACATTCTTTATTTATTTTCCAATTTTTTTGCAGTTTCTTCTTTCAATAATTCAAAAAAGTATTCTCTCTGTAGATTGCATTCTTCTCATTGACGAAATTAAGTTGAATAACTATCATTCAATCACTTCATGTATCGTGAAAATAGGTAAAAGTGAATTGTTTTGGAGACCTACAATCGCACTGAATTATGGTTACAATCGAACCATGAACAAAAATAACTTGATCAATGAAATGCTTATGGAACTCACTGAAAATAACATGCCTTATACTGCAATAGACACAGTTAGAAATGTTTCCATAGCTGTTTCTGATGCCAGTTATCTGATTATTAATTATTTTGAAGACTGTGAAGCAATGACTGCATTTGATTTTGATGCTCTAGAAAATAACGTCAAGTACTTGAGCATATTAGACAGCTACACAAATGTCTGCGTCCAGCATTTCAAAGGAATCGGTAATGTAATAGGTAAATATGACATAACTTTTTTTGTTAAGCAATCGGAAGCTCAGTACAATTTGTACACCTTCATCCCTGAAGTTGATCCTGAAACTTGTATGGACGTAGTCAAGAATCCACTTAAAATTAACACATGTACTGATGGAGAACTGGTTCTATACAATGTATTTCCGCGTAAAGTATCGACAAACCTGAAGAAATGTCCATTCAAAGTTGGAATTGGTTCTCTCTACCCGTTCGCTATGATTGACAACAGAAGTTCTCTCCAAACTTATGATCCGTTAGACATGGATAAAGTCAGAGGCATGGATTTCGAAATCATAAAAAAAATGACTGAGTGCTTTAACGCAACGTTGGACTTGTATTACATCTATAAACAAGAAGAAAATCCTTATGTTAACATAGAGTACTTGCCTCTACTTATAAATGGGAGTTTAGAAGCCTGCGCCGGAGGTCTATACAGAATTTACGGAGATGTAGTGGAGTATTCTGGAATATATGCCAGACAAACAATCATGTGGATCTATTCAGCTGAAAGGATAGCCAGAACTTGGATGGATATGGTCACGAGCATCGATGGTTTATACCTGTTCATTGTATTCCATTTGAGCTACTCAATAGTGTGGTGTTTAATTTGTGTATTTGATAAAACCGCAGTTTCTCCTTTAAACACTTTATTATACTCCTGGGGAGCTTTAGTCGGTACCACATCATTGCAAGACGCGAAGTCTTTGAAGCAAAAGATTTTAAACATCGTCTATCTGAACATGTGCCTTCATTTATCAGTCTATATGAGCATTCAACTGTATTCCTTCTTCACGATCCGAGAGCCTCCAGAGATGTTTAAAACGAACGAAGCAATTATGAAATCTGGAAGAACTCCGTTCTTAAGGTCGCTGACGAAGTATTTCATAAAAGACGAAAAATATGAGCGCTTTGCTAACACTTCGATCGAATGCGCTGGTTTCCAAGACTGTGCTGAAGTGTCCTTGATGCGTAAAGGAGTAACAGTGTTTATTCAGGGATACTTTTACCCTTTCCAGGCAGAAACGGCTGTGAACGACGAAGCTAGGATGCTGAGACCTGTTGAGAATCTGCTTACGGTGTATTATGAAATGATTATAAGGAAGGAGAGTCCTTTGCTCTTGAAGTTTCAGAGGATAATCCAACGGCTGTTCGAGACTGGGATAACTGAGAAGCTGTTTAAGGAAGCTATAGGTTTGACAGTGGTGGGCAAGGCCAGCACTGCTACCCAGAACATGGTGACCAGCAGCTATGCTTGTCAAACGGGGTGTAAGGTATCTTTGGAGCAATTTTCTGGAGTATTCTACGTTTGGGGTCTTGGTTGTGTAGCTTCTTTCTGTTTTTTTATAGGAGAACTTTTGATGAAGAGAGGTGTCAGTTCTATTTGAGCAGATTGTGGATGTGATACCTTGTCCATAAGTAGATATTTTTATATGTTATTCTATGGCAAGGGCAAAAATATACATACCGTATAATAAAATGTTTATGGCATACCACTATAACTTTCATTTTACTTGTAAATATTATTATTAAATTAGGTATTGCAATTTATTATTGGAAAAGCTAGTCCGTTCAGTTCGGTTTCCATAGTTTACGGCTATAAAATATTTTATTCAATTTGTGAATATGTTCAAATATTGCATATTCGTAGCAATATGTAAGTATATCCCTTCTTATAGTTTCACAAATAGACGTAATACTGGACTCACTCACATCGACAGTGTTTTTATTTCAATTTGGTTTGCGAAGTTAACGATAATAATCCTTGGAAAACACTTTAAAGCTATATGTATAATATATGTATGAGGCTCATTGGAGATGACACTCTGGGAAAGAGTAAGCTTCAAAGTCTGGCGCATCAACCTAAGGTCGCAAGCCTGTCGGTATTCTACAGACTGCACTATGGAGAGTGTGCACAAGAACTGCACAATCTGATTCTCCCATCACTTTCCATTACTGTACGACTAGACAATCGGCAAAGCGCCATCCTGTTACTGTTGGATTGTGCGAGGTATTTCAATCCTGTTATGGTTGAAATACCTCGCACAAGAACGAAGCGTTACGCTTCTTCATTTATTATAAGAACTTCTAAGGAGTGGAATGCCCTGCCCTCGTCAGTGTTTCCGGTAAAATATAACCCTAGTGTGTTCAAGTCAAGAGTAAATAGGTGTCTACTAGGCAAGCGTGCTATACCTTAGACCACATCATCGCTTTCCATCAGGTGTGATCGTGGTCAAACGATTGCCTAGACAGTAACAAAAAAAAATATACCAGTGAGCAAATATTTTACAAGCAAATAATTTTCCAGGTGTTCTGCATATTCAAAATTTAAATGCCGCTGTCCCTATTGACATAGAGATTCTAAATGGCACAGACAAAGACACACATGGTTCTATCGTCCTGATGATACCTGATAAGAAACCACTCATCAGCCGATTAAGACCTGATGATAAAACTGAGGCTAATGCAGTGACTAATCAGAGTTCCAGCATAACTGATCTCCACTGTGATGGTGATGATGAAGAATGCAAAATTACAAATTAATCAGTTATTTATTTTAAAATAGTGGTTGAATAAGATGCAAATATAGCATACAGCTAAGAAAACGCATTATATCTCAGAAAACGCATCAAAATCGGTCCATTCATTTGAGAGCAATGATTCTTCCCCCCCCCCTCCCCCTCCCTCCCCCAACCCTCCCCTCGCCATTATAGCTAAGAACCATTTCGATCGAAGATGATATAAAACCGCATCAAAATGGGTCCATTCGTTGGGAGCTATTTGATGAGCTACGATCCTCATCCACTCCCCCCCGTATTATAGCTAAGGACCATCTCTATCACATCAGCTTTTAAACAGAAAAAAAATGCATCAGAATCGGCCTATTCGTTTGGGAGCTACGAATGCTACGATTCCACAGACAGACACATGGATACAGCGATACATACAGTGATACACATACATACACACCCTAAACTTATAACGCCCCTCTTTGGAGTTCGGGGATTTAAAAATTATAACACCCCTTTGGAGTTTGGGGGTTAAAACTAAGAAAGAAGCTTATAGCGAATCTTATAACTACAAAATTCAAATCAATTTACTAATAAAAATGTTGCTAAACCAATTTCGATGAAATGTACTGTACTGTGATTTGGTAGTAACAGTAAGCTACGCTAACCCTTTCAAAAAAAAAGGAATCAACTAAATCAGTTCTTAAATCCTGATATGATGAAAAATTAAAGAAAATCCTTATTTATTTAATTTCTACTTTTTTTATGCATTCCGTTGTTATTTTTCTGTATAAATTAACATAACGTTCAAAATGATAGATCGCTATTGGTACCACTGAAAATTAAACTACATTTATCAAAATTTATTGGCTAATTTAAATATGCATCACATTTTCCATAAAAATGATGTCAACTTTAAATGTCATCTTAGGATATATGACATCTTCAAACAAACTACTAACTCCACCATATTGGTTAATGTATGAAATGCAGCATATTTATATCGTGAAAACTATCTTACCAGGGTCATTATTCTCTATGAACAGTTACACGCGTAACGCGTCTCGCTGTGGAATCGTTCGGAAAATTACGGCAATTGTCGAACATGCACGAGCCATTATTCTCTATGAACAGTCACACGCGTAACGCGTCTCGCTGTGGAATCGTTCGGAAAAGTACGGCAATTCTCAAACATGTACGAGCCATTATTCTCTATGAACAGTCACACGCGTAACGCGTCTCGCTGTGGAATCGTTCGGAAAAGTACGGCAATTCTCGAACATGCACGAACAATTCCACGCAGATATCTTAACGCGGCGCGTTACGTGGCCGAGTGGCAATAGAGAATAAGGTCCCAGCATGAAACTTTATTCAATGAGTCTACTACTTTTCTTATTAGGTGCTTCCTTCCATTCCGTTGGTATCCTTTTCAAAAATAATTCCGTCATGCGTCCGATAAGCTGCAGAACTTTTAATTGAAGACAAGTTTTTTCTTCTGAATAGGTCTGAATTGGCTTAAATTGAGATCAAACTAAAAACTATTTTCAGTGAAGACAAGATGGCTCTGATTAAAGTTGGAAAATGATAAAATATTCCTTTAAAAGATTTTAAAGCTTAGCGTTGACTCTGTTGAACCTAAGCTAGTACTATTATTTATTCTATATCTAAACTCCTATGTTAAAGCCTCAAAGCGAGCGCGCGTGCAGAACCGGGGTTTTGTATAGTGTAAAGGTAACCAGAGCTACCACTCGTAAATACTAGCGGTAGCTCTGGTTACCGTTAAACAGCCTTTCTAAGTACGTAGAAAATACTAAAGTCAAGCCATTTCCAAGTATCTACGAACGAATCGTTTTATGAATAAACATTGTCATTTTGTACCAGGCTTAAGCTGAAATTGTTCCAATAAAAATATGGTTTGTTCATGGTTTGTTACTAACGGATGCGAGGGTTAACATATGTACCTACGTTCTGTCAACGACAGTAAGAAATGTATAAGATACGAAAACTTGACCCGTGACCGAGGGAAAATGGTGGAAAGCTATGGAGACGCCTCGTTATAAGTGGGTTGATATGGTTGATTATGAATAGTTGCTGTAATATTGACGTATCGTTGATTATAGAAACCGTAAATAAATCTCAATTCTATAAGAAATGAGATATTTTCCATGTAATTATTTGTTTTTAACTGACTTAAAAAAGTAAGTTCTCAAAATGATGTATATTGTTGAAAAAAACATTGATCTATACGAGTATGAGTATGTGAACACATAGACCAAATTTCTCAAATGTATGTATGTATGAAGTTCAGAGTCGCACAGAGGGGAATGGAGAGAGCTATGCTTGGTATCACTCGCGTGACCGTAAACGAAACGAATGGATTCGGAGCAAGACACAGGTGAACGACGTAATGGCTTCAATAGCTAAGAAGAAATGGGCATGGGCGGGACACATTGCACGAATGGAAACGAGCCGTTGGACGAGACGAGTTCTTGAGTGGAGACCTAGAGCCGATACCAGACGGCGAGGCGACTGCCTCAGCGCTGGGTCGCCGACATTAGACGACACGGAGGTCAGGATAAGATGCAGCAGGCACAAAATCACCGGGAATGGAGACGAAGGGGAGAGGCCTATATCCATTCTTGGATATTTCTCCATGATGATGATATAATGTATGTATACCTACATATATGTATTTTTGTCCACGTAATTCAATAACTCTGTTCTTTCAACTTAGGGGATTGTTTAAGTTTCATCAAAATCCGTTGAGTAGTTTAAAAAATATGGACTGTTAACTGTTTCCAGTATGTATTTTTTTCTAAGAACGGAATAAGTATTTCGTTTTCATAGGCTTCTTTAACGAAACAAGCCAGTTAAATGCCTAGCCTACCTACTTACTTTAGTTGGTTTGGGCGTTGCTTAGCACAGATCTTGAAAACTTTGAATGATTTATTTCTTTTAAGTTTTAGACGTTTTAAACTAATTTTTTTTTATAAGTTTTTTGTTTTTGATATTAAGGCTCTGTTGCATTAGCTCGCTACGCTTCGCTCCCGCGTTCGCCTTCTAACCACAGAAGGCGTTCGACTACAGTTTATCGCGAACAAAGCATCCTATGTTCTTCTAGGATATTAAAAACCAATGCAAAAGTAGGTATAGCACCAACGTACTTGATGTTTTTTTTTACTTGTTATTTCGTTTCCATGGCTACCGTTCCTTACAGCCGGTAATCAATATTTTCCAGTTTTCCCGTGGAAACTTACAATTTTCCGGGATAAAAAGTATTCTTTGTTTCATTACAGTGTATAAACTATCTCCATTCCAAATTTTATCAAAATCCGTCCAGCCGTTATCGCGTGAAAGCTCCACAAACAAACAAATAAACAAATAAACAACGTTTCACTTTTATATATTGGTATGTATATACACTGGCTCTTCAAAACTTAGTACCACACTTATAATGTCTGTCATTTCGTGCATCACGCTATAACTATTGGAACGATTGCGATTTGATTTTCACTGTTGGATAGTTTAGCTTCTGGCTTAAAAACTGGTGTACTTGCTGTACGTGGTACTAAGTTTTGAATAAAACTACTGGACCGATTGCGATGCGATTTTTACTGTTGGATGGTTCTGACTTAAAAACTGGTGTACTTGGTATCTCAATCCGATGAGTAGGAGCCAAGCAATTAATCTATTAACTTTTATAATGTGGTACTAAGTTTTGAATAAAATTACTGGACCGATTGCGATGCGATTTTTAGTGTTGGATGGTTCTGACTTAAGGCGGGCTTCTAGCACATTTGAAGGTTTTTGAACCTCTGTAAATCCACTAAAATATAAAAAAAATGAAACGAAAAAGTTTTATTAAATTTGAATATATACTCTAGAAATTGTAAGCAGTAGAAACGTGATTGAGAATTGTTGGCTCGATAAAAAATAATTCCAAAGATGACTCTAAATCGGTATTTAAAAAGTGTCCTGTTAAGTGATACTATCATAAAGCAATGTGAAAGTTATTCCAATAGACGTGGCTTTTTATTCTTTAGGAACTGCAAGACAAAAATATTCTAATTTCCTTCTTATTGTTTTCCAAGAAGGAAAAACAACCAAAATTTAGCATTTCGAGCACTAGTCGTCGTCGGTCAGTGTCCGCCGAGGCTTCTCCGAGGAAGGACTTGTGTCGTTTGTCTCCGCAAAAATACCCCTCGCGCGTAGTATGTATGATCATTGTAGCGTAGAGCCGTAAATAAATGTTTGGCGTAAAGTAAAGTAAAGTTAAGTTATCGTATAGGTAAAAATTGTGAGTAACGTATTTTTATTCATTGATGTTGATTTATATTTTCCAAAATGGGTAAGAATAATAAAATAATTCAGATTGGAACTGAATATAAAAATTATATATTAAATAAATATAATAGATACTTACCTATCTCTATCTAAAATAGGCAGGTAATTATTTTTTATAATAATAATTAGTAGGTAAGTATTTTGATTTTTAATTTTGTAGATAAAAATTTTGTTACAAAAAAATAACAAAAAATACTTACCGATACTTAAAAAAAATACCTAACTCATTTATTTGCAGTATATGATTTACGTTGACGACCTACATTGTTTAGGCAAGCATGCCACAGTATAAAAAAGTACAGTAGGTAAGATTTTTTGAACAGATTGTTACTTAGTTAAAATTCTTTGCTCAATTACCCCAAACTAATAATTAGGTCAGTAATTCAGTATAATTGAAACGATGGGAAATGAAAAAGTAGTGTGTTAAGTTTGCTAATTCTTGGCCAATTGCTAGTTAAGGTGTTTTATTTATTTGATATATAACTGATTAGTTATATATAGTAAAGGTGTTTTATTTATTTGATATACAACTGAATAGTTATATACCAAATAAAAAAAAACCTTTACTAGCAATTGGCCAAGAATTAGCGAACTTAACAAACTACTTTTTAACTGAATAGTTATATATCAAATAAAAAAAATACCTTTACTAGCAATTGGCCAAGAATTAGCGAACTTAACACACTACTTTTTAACTGAATAGTTATATATCAAATAAAAAAAACACCTTTACTAGCAATTGGCCAAGAATTAGCGAACTTAACACACTACTTTTTCATTTCCCATCGTTTCAATTATACTGAATTGCTGACCTAAGTATTAGTTTGGGGTAATTGAGCAAAGAATTTTAAATAAGTAACAATCTGTTCAGAAAATCTTACCTACTGTACTTTTTTATACTGTGGCATGCTTGCCTAAGCAATGTAGGTTGTCAACGTAAATCATATACTGTAAATAAATTAGTTAGGTAATTTATTAAGTATCGGTAAGTATTTTACCACTTACGATTTCTAGAGTGTAGTAAAGGTTGCTAGTAAAGGTGTTTTTTTTATTTGATATATAACTATTCAGTTATATACCAAATAAAATTCACATAAATGCACATTTCGCCAGTTTTCGACCCTAAATCCAGTTTCGTCTATCTTAACTCTTCCAAAACCCAGTAGAGTGGAGTACCTTGAGAACATTTCAAAGTTCTCATGGAGTAGAATGAAACTAAATTTATAGATATATATATATATTTTTTTTTTTTTTTTTTTTTTTTTCGTGGAGTAGTTTGAGAAATTTTCTTGGAGTACTTTGAAAATAACCCGTCAGTAGTGGGGAGCCTGCGCAGGTATAGTCGCGTACGAAATAGTTATCCATTATTTGTATATCTATTCTGGGATTTTTCAATGACATTCGTAATTAGGTGTATAGCAATATTATATTAAAATTCTTTACAATATTTATTTCGAAATAATACATTTTAAGATAAAAAATGGAAGATTGTCTTAGTCACTGTCACTGTTAATAAATGATACACCAGCGGGAAGATCATTGACTGGGACGCGGCCACTAGAAGGTACATTTACTCTAGAAAATATAGCACTTGTTCCAGGAGTTGACAGATCGTTGTTTTCGTCAGATGACGATGAGGAACTACCGGAGTCCCCTGAGTCACTGTCTGACAAATCTCCTATTCTGATAATTATCTCCGTATCCGTCAAATTGTCAATTATGTGATCACTTTCTATGTAAAAGTCTTCAATTTTTTTTGTTTTATTACATAGTGCTTTCCATTCATTTGGTCCCATTTGGTTTACCTTTTCTGTTATTAACTCTATCACTCGTTTGTTGCAGCCCAAGCCATTTCGATAGGATTTAAATCAGGGTGGTATGGGGGTAATCGCAGTACGTCATGTCCGTGTTCAGATAGTATTTTATCAATGCTGAATATCTTATATTGTTCTTTATGTATTTTTATAAATTTGTACAATTGTGGTTTAAGCATATCTGGAGTGTAGGGAATTCCTTTTTGGGCTAGCCATGATTGCATATCGGCTTTCTTGGTGTTTGAGCTTGGTGCAGATGTATGAATCCTTATTGTGATACGAGGCATTATCAACTACCACGACGGCATTTGGTGGAAGATTGGGTATTAGCTGGGTTCGAAGCCATTTCTGATAATTTTCGTAATTCATGTCGTCGTGGTAGTCACCCGTTTTTGACCCAGATTTAAAAGTCAGTAAAGCGTTTGGTATGAAGCCGAGTGGCTTCAGAACCAGCGTGTACAATAACCACGCACTGGCCTTTAGATATTGGGTTTTTGAGACCTTTATCCGAATCATCAGACCAAGATTTGGAGGTGGTGTGCGTGGAATGGACGTAAGACTCGTCAGTGTATACAATAGAGCGGCCTTCTTGGCAATATTTTCTGAGTTTTTTCAGATATTCAATTCTTTTCAGTCTGATATTGGATTTTTCAATAAGAATTTTTCGATTATTTTCTGTCCTCTTCCATCGAAAACCAAGGTCTTTCACAATGCGGCGTAGACTTGTATTAGAACCTGGAAAGGCAATATCATCGCGCAACTTCGCTAAAATTTTATTAAGGGTCGGCAGTTCCTTGTTCGTAACATGGAAGTTGTGAATACATCCTTTTATCACTCCTTTGTCAAATTCGTCTATATCGGTTAAAAGTTTGGGCCTTGACCTTATTTTTCCAGGAGTGCGGAAAATTGTTAGTAAATCGGAACTATTTGCTTCCTTCACAATTCTTTTTACTGTAATTAATGATGTTTTAGTTGCAGCCGCAGTACGCATTTGTACTTGCTTCAAATTTTGTACGCCTTCCTTTGCTTCTTTTAACATATAGGTATAAACATCGTAAACCATCTTCCTACTTTGTCTTCTTAATGTTTTACCTCGAGGCATAGTCAATATTTCACAAATTTACACTCGTATATAACACAACTATAAACTACGTAGAAATTTATAAACGCACGTTGCACTCGTCTGTACTTCGGAGTCAAGCGGTGTGTGCACGGGGTGAAGAGAACGAGAGGCAACTAACGCGCATGCGCAGCGCCATACTACGGCCCCCCGCCGTCCTCCCGCGCCCTTTCCGACCTATAAATCGTCTACTGCGCAAGTCAAACCACGTGGCATCTCAAGTCTCATCTTTTGTGGCGCGTATTATACGGTCGAGTGAAGGAGGCCTTGTCGGGTCTCTAGCCAGTAGACCAACCGATCGTCAAAATTGTGGCTATAATGTCGTTGAACTGCAACCTAAGAATTCACAAACCAATCTAGGCTATGTATATAGAATTCTAGGTTCTAAGGAGATTATTTATGTTTCACAGCACCTTTGACGGAACAATTTAAACGAAAGAAAAACACTAGTTACTGCATCAGACACTACTTCATATTTACATTCTAGTCAAACGCCAAACAAAAAAAATCAATGTAGGTAGTTTGTATCTACCTATCTAGGTAGATACAAACTAACGATCTCCGCTTGCAAAGTCGCGGGCAAAACATAGCACACCTATATATGTATTCATTATAGTTTTTTTTATACTTTCAGTCATTTAGTAGACAGATCTGTGATAGACACAAAAAAACTTTGAGTCTTTCTGCCTACTAAAGCATCCCTTCACACAACAATTGTTATTATTGTTACGTTTCGCCATTACTAGCGAAAGTTCAAACAAGCGACACGGTAAGCGTCTGAATGCAAGCGCGCGGTGGCCTCGCCTTATTTGTGGTGCCGAGGCGCAGTGATCTGTAGGTTATTAGCTTACTTATGTAGGTAGAGTGACGGATGCCTGGCTATAACTATAAAACAGTTCCGCGACGATGATGGGCAACAATACACCATGGTGATCCAGTACGGGATAGTGTATGTTAGCTATACCTATAAAACAGTTCCGTGACAAAGATCGAACACAATCCACCATGGTGACCCTTTACAGGATAGTGTATGTCAGCTATACCTATAAAACAGTTCCTTGACAAAGATCGAACACAATCCACCATGGTGACCCTTTACAGGATAGTGTATGTCAGCTATACCTATAAAACAGTTCCGTGACAAAGATCGAACACAATCCACCATGGTGACCCTTTACAGGATAGTGTATGTCAGCTATACCTATAAAACAGTTCCGTGACGAAGATGGGCCACAATCCACCACGGTGACCCAGTACGGGATAGTGTATGTTAGCTTTACATATAAAACAGTTCCGTCACGAAGATGGGCCACAATACTCAATGGTGACCCAGTACGGGATACTGTATGTTAGATTTACATATAAAACAGTTCCGTGACGAAGATGGGCCACAATACACCATGGTGACCCAGTACGGGATAGTGTATGGTTAGCTATACCTATAAAACAGTTCCGTGTTGAAGATGGGCCACAATCCACCACGGTGACCCAGTACGGGATAGTGTATGTTAGCTTCACATATAAAACAGTTCCGTGACGAAGATGGGCCACAATACACCATGGTGACCCAGTACGGGATAGTGTATGGTTAGCTATACCTATAAAACAGTTCCGTGTTGAAGATGGGCCACAATCCACCACGGTGACCCAGTACGGGATAGTGTATGTTAGCTTTACATATAAAACAGTTCCGTGACGAAGATGGGCCACAATACACCATGGTGACCCAGTACGGGATAGTGTATGGTTAGCTATACCTATAAAACAGTTCCGTGTTGAAGATGGGCCACAATCCACCACGGTGACCCAGTACGGGATAGTGTATGTTAGCTTTACATATAAAACAGTTCCGTGACAAAGATGAGCCACAATACACCATGGTGACCCAGTACGGAATAGTGTATGTTAGCTATACCTATAAAACAGTTCCGTGACGAAGATGGGCCACAATCCACCATGGTGACCCAGTTGGAGGTAATATATGTTAGCTTTACCTTCAAAATAGTTCCATGACAAAGATGGGACACAATCCACCACGCTGATCCAGTATGGGATATTGTATTTTATCTCTACCTATAAAACAGTTCCGTGACGAAGATTGGCCACAACCCACTATGGTGACCCAGTACAGGATAGTGTATTTTAGCTATACCTATAAAACAGTTCCGCGACGAAGATGGGCCACAGTCCACCATGGTGACCCAGTTCGGGATAGTGTATGTTCTCTATCAAACAGTTCAGTGACATACCTGCGGACTGACTGAAGAAAAAACCTTTTTTTCCACTTCAATTAATTTCTTAATTAAGAATTCATTTCAATTAATTTCTCATTATTTCCATTTTACTGTCCATATATCGAGTGCACACCTATACACATCTTTCTTGCACAACAGGATGACTGGCAGAAAATGCTTTCATAGCATTAAGTCTTCCTCTGTACACTGTTTTTATGCATAAAGTATTAAATAAATAAATAAAGGTAGTCGCGGTACTTTAGGCACTTTTTGTCGCGGAACACTAAACACAAAACTATTTAAATATATTCCTTACGGTATTATTAGACGTAATAACACAAAATGAAACCACAAAATCACCAAAGACAACACAAACAAAGAATCACGATGAATCACTACACGGTCGATGACATCACACGACTTCCAACTGTTAATCGCTGTAGTCGCGTGTTTATCGCGAAATAAAGCATCCTGTTTTCTTCTAGGATATTAAAAACCAATGCAAAAGTAGGTATAGCACCACTCTTGATGTTTTTTGACAGACTTGTTATTTCTTTTCATGGCAACATACCATTCTGTGATGGCTACCGTTCCTTACAGCGAGTAATCAACGTGTTCCAGTTTTCCCGTAGAAACTGAAAATTTTCCGGGATAAAAAGTATTCAGTGTTTTATTCCAGGGTATAAGCAAATTCCAAATTTCATCAAAATCCGTCAAGACCGTTAACGCGTGAAAGCTCCCCAAACAAACAAACAAACAAACAGAAATCGTTTCACTTTTATATATTGGTATCTATCTATCTATCTATTAATCTATACTATAGTAAAACTGTAATTGGGCTACATCTGTACATTAAATATTTTTTGAAAATTATAATTGAGATAATCTTCAAAATCGATATGGAGCGCAAAAAGGTTTTTTTTTGTCTTTCTGTCTGTCTCTTTGAACACGCATCATGCTGAAACTACCAGACGGATTTAGATGCAAATTGGCACAATCACAGCTGATGTTATGGATTAACATTTAGAATACTTTTTTTATGTAACTGGGCATAGTCATCAAAGATTATATTAAATGTTAAAATTTGGCATACTTTTAATCCCGAAAAAATAAAGGATTTTTAATGGACAGAGGTCCAAAGTTTATTTTAAACTAAAGTAATAATACATCCGTTTATAGAACGATACCGAATTTCGTTGTTCGCTCCACTGAGCAAAGTGGCGAAGCGGTAACATGCGTGGTAACGCAATCCAGACATCCTTGGATCGAAACCACGAGCTTCTAAACTTTTTTTGCTCCATAATTAAAAGGATTTACTTTATGCCTTATTTTTACATTTTTTAACCCCCGAACAAAGAGACAGGATTTCACGAAGCTTATTTCAAAATATACCTCCACACAACGCTTACGTAACACAGTTTTTTGTCAACAACCGTCAGTGGCGATCCAACATGGTCGTGATAGGTTAGAAGACGAAGGCGGGAGCGAAGCGTAGCCAATTGCAGTGAGCATCCATTCTTAACACAGGTAGGTAGGTACCTATTTGGTACTTTTGGTACTGGAATAACTCGTAGGATTCTTATATCCCAGAAAAACTGCCACGCGAGCAACGCCGCGGGCACAGCTAGTGGATAATAAATTTGGGTCGTACAACCCGAATGACCCGCTTAAGTAAATATTCTCACTGAATAACCATAACACTTACGATATTATAATATATTGCTTGTCAAGCCAAAAGAGACTACCGATTGAATCTGTTTGTAAATATTTGAGCATAGTTAAGCAGAAAGCGACCAACCCTGTTTTTTGAGAAAATGAGTTATAATGCCTATGACTTAAGGTTTATTGACTTTACGTATTCCAAAGACACGTTTCTTCAAAGCACATCTGAGGTCAGGATATTAAATTGTCCAATAAGACCACATGCCATGATCACCCATTTTTTGTGTTAAAGGCGACCATTTAGGGGATGGTCTACCAAAATATCCCTAAAAGAGGAAATTGTGGTAAGCAGAATCCGACTATCGCAGTTGGTCTGGCTTCTGCAAATATTATTTATTATGGTAGTTCACATTTTTTATTTGCAGAAGCCGACCACAGCAATGGTCGAGTTTTGCATAAATATTTTTGGCGTATTATAATATTTTTCTTGATAATATTTCGTCTTTCGTCTTGCATACAGGGGGCAGGGCGCTATGGCAAGAACTCATGAGAGTATAACAATCCCTTGAGTCGTTCTAGGTTTATTTTATATGGTTATTTCAATTTGCAGAATAACACCATTGATTTGGCTTTGCATATCTCTCGGTTGTTGTCCGAACCTCAATAAGCTGAAGGAGACCATTTCTATGGATGCGTTCTGCAAAAAACTAAATTATGAATTGTTGCAATAAACAGAAAACGACTACGTGTTTAACTCAAAAGTTAATTAACAAAACTAATCAATTTTCTAGTTATAACAAGCCCATTTCGTAGCCTCTGAAGTGTCCTTTGATATAAGTATAACATTTAAATGAATTCTGAACTGTACATAAAACAGCAGTGAAAACCCCTTTAAACGGCTGTATCTCAAAATGCGTTTTTCGTCGATGGTTGCATTCTGTTTAACTACGCTCATTTAATCTTTCGCAGATCTATGGTGCGTTAATAACAAATTAAGTTCCTGAACGAAACTGATAATGTGGTTGAATCTGTAAAACAAGATAAGCCGTTTAAGCTTCGAATTGATGTTTATGGAGTTATATAACGATGTTTAAAATCCATACCAATATATAAAAGTGAAACGTTGTCTGTTTGTTTGTTTGTATTTTGATTGTTTGGGGAGCTTTCACGTGATAACGGCTGGATAGATTTTGATTAAATTTGGAATGGAGATAGCTTATACTCTAGAATAAAACAGGATATTAAATTATAGTATCATGCTCCGCAGCAGCGCCACCATAATTTAGAGGGATCAGTCATAGCGGAAAGTAATGTACGTTAAACGTACATCATGTACGTAAGTCGATAATTGCTGTGCATAGAACAGAAAACGAAATAATAAACATTTTATTGTGGCGCTGCTGGGGAGTATACTCCCACACCACGCCACGTAGATTCGTACTTCACAATATTATTAGAAACTATTTAATAATGAAAACTAGTGTACGTACGCTCCTTATAGTGTACATGCTGAAAATATTAAGATTTAGTAGTATTTAATGCATTTAATTACATTGTGAAAAATTCAGGAAAGCAAAATATTTTCTGACAGAATTTGAGTAGCCATAGATATAGATCAAACTAGATACCTACTAGGTGCACCGTGAATTGCTTCCAAATTATTATCGATTTCATTCAATCCTCCCGCCACACGCCAATAACGTTTGCCGGGATGTTATATAGGAAATGGAAAACAATAATTTAAAAATTTACCTTTTGTACCTACATAATAAAGATGGTCCCTATTGATATTACAATCTAGCGTTGAATAAGTCTATTATGTTATTTATTTTTTTAACTGCTACAAATTGGATAAAATAAAGATGATTATTCATTATTATTACATAGATATTACATAGATGGTTCCTATCTCACGGGTCTCGAGCCTTGTTTAGGAACTAGGTGGTCCACGAAAATTACACAAAACTTAACAAAAACAAAAATTAGAAAAATTAGCTTCAGACCCACCGTACCAGGGGTACGGTGGTCTGAAGCGTCTAATTTTTGTTGTTGATGCCTTTTCAATAAATTATTATTATTATATATCTTACGTAAATATCACTACATATTATAAAACTAAGAAATCATAATAATAATGCCAAACTAAGAACCCATTAATTATAAATTCTCTGTCAACTGTCAATGTTCGTCAATATCGGCGAGTAACTAATTAATAATTAATTCTTTCTATTACTTATAATGATTAATGTTAATACTGTAATAATTGGGAACCTAGATAAATACCAATCCAAACCCAAAAATATCTAATAAGATAAATACAATCCAAATAATCCAAATAATACTTTTGTTAAAGTTCCGGTCTGAGGATTCTTTATAATCGATACTGAAGCCAAAACTGTAATATTTTTCATTTTTGCCTGTTGGTCACACGTGAAAAAACGGTGTGACTACGAGTTCGTCGCAATCTGTGGGGCTGATCTTGACCGCATCATGACGAAACTACTGAATGAATTAAACTGAAACTTGGTATAATTTCAGTTCATACTACGAGGGCATTGGATACTTTTCATCCCGAAAAATTAAGGCTGAAAGTTATTTATAAGAACACGCATCATGCTGAAACTACTGGACGGTATCGATGCAACTGGGTTGAAAAAAATGGTGTAGGGTAATTAAAATAAGCTACTGAACAATAATATAACTTTTTTTTAATCATGTCTCTCTGTCTGTAAAACTACTGGACCGGTTGCAATGCAGTTTTCACTGTTGGATAGAATAGAATTTGACTTAAAACTGGGGTACTTGGTATCTTAATCCGATGATTAAATGCCGAGCAATCAATAAAAAACTATTTGACGGCATAACGAATTTTAAAGAAAAGTAGTTTTTGTATACACCTGGAGTCCTGGAATAACACGTATGGGGCGGGCACGTATACTTTAAAATGAAATACCCTCGCGGGAAAAGCCGCGGGCACAGAATATATAAAAATGTGGAATTATATACTTCGATTACAAATGATTTTGGAATAACGTTTGTATGAGCAATTCATTCTCCGCCTTGTAATTTGGTTAAAACAAATAAGTTTTATAATGATTACTCAGCATAATAAAATCACTTTGGTTAAAAACATGGAAGTAATAAGTACTACGTAATACTTATTAATAAGGGAAAAAAGCTATTTTTATTCGCCTGATGAGTGTTATGTATATGGGATATATGTACGTTTGTTTGTTTGTTTGTTTGTATGTTTCTTAGGCACGTCCTACAGCCCAAACGGCTTCATGGATTTTTATAAATGAGGTATCATTGGATTTGTCTTAATCACGAAAGTGCTACAGGATATATGAAGTGTCAAGAAAACTAATATGGCGGCTTACAGCTGCCATATTGTATTTACGACGGAAAACAAAAAATGAATAAAACCTATCGAGTGAAGTATCAAAATGAAGGGCTTGAAAAGCCCATTCCAAAAATATATAATCGTGTAAATTAAACAGTAGCAATTGTCTTTCAAGTTTCTCACAACATTTTTTATTTTTGATTATTCAAGTAGGTATTCAAGTTATGTGAGTACTATAAGTGTGAAGGTTAGTCGGTCGTGGTCACGAGTGTGAATGTGAGAAAATACTAAAAAGCGGTGTTACGGTTAGGAAAGCGTTATTCTTATCCTTAATACTAGTGTAACGGCTAGTCAATTTTCTTCCTAACCATCACACCAGTGTGACAGAGCAGTGTGAAGGTTGGTCGGTCGCAGCTCTAGATTGATGAAAAGAGTGATGTAATGACTGTAACTGGTACTTACATAATTAATTTTGAAAATGTGAAACGTCTGATGACGCGGTATGGGAGTGAAGGCGACTCTTGGCGATCGATCGCCACGGTGTGCCAATTCGCCGCTCATGGCTCGTCGGTTTTTTTCCCCTCAGCTCGACGATATTCGATGTTTCACATCTACCAGGCGTCCCACCACGGCTCATTTTTTTAGCTATTAGTTTATTATCTGCATCACTCTTCTATATAAAATAATAAGCTTTTAAAGTACTTATCTACAAAAACTTTATTATTTACTAAGATTGCTGTATTCGTGTCAATCGGTTTGTGAACGTGTGAAAGTCAAAATCTGCTCGTGTGAGTCTCTTGTTTTGTATGTTTTTTTACAATAAAACAGTTAACTTAAAAAAAACTTATTTTATTTCTAATGAAAACGCACCAATGCTCGCTGCAAACGTTATTTTGGCGTGTAGCGACAATATTGCGACGTGTAGCGACTGAACGGAGTTGACAATATTGACGACTTTTGTTTGGAAGCAATTCAAAGTGCACCTATTAGGTATCTAGTTTGATCTATATCTATGGCTCCTTAAATTCTGTCAGCAAAGATTTTGCTTACCTAAATTTTTCACAATGTAATTAAATGCATTAAATACTATTAAACCACAATATTTTCAGCACGTACACTATAAGGAGCGTAGGTACACTAGTTTTCATAATTAAATAGTTTCTAATAATATTGCGAAGTACGAATTCTATTTTCACAATAAAATGTTTGTTATTTCGTTTTCTGTTCTATGCACAGCAATTATCGACTTACGTACATGACGTACGTTCAACGTACATTACTTTCCGCTATGATAGATCCCTCTAAATTATGGTGGCGCTGCTGCGGAGCATGACACTATATTCTAGAGACGAAAACCAGACTGATACGGATTTAAAAGGTCATTTCTGGTCAGAAACAAGTTGATCTGATTATGAACTAGACGTTCGAGGACTTTTGATAGGAAAGGAAGAATAGATATAGGACGGTATTCAGAAAAGGACTTTGGATTCGATTTTTTAGGAAGAGGAATAATTTGGGCTTCTTTCCACAAGGAAAGAAATACACCATTGGAAATGGAAAAGTTTAAAATATAACGAAGTATAGGTAGGATGTAATCAAGGATAGGCAATAACATATTACGACTGATGTTGTCGATGCCAACCACATTAGAAGTAATGTAAAACATGCTTTTCTTGACATCACAAGCAGTAAATTGACAGAAGACAAAAGGAGAGAGGTCAGGAGGTGGTATTTTAGAAAGATAATTAAAAATACGATTTTCAGTCAGAATATTGGACGATGTAGAAAAGTGTTGATTAAGAGAGTCAATGTTTAAATTAGTGGGAATAGTTTCGTGACGTGATTTACCAACTCCTAAAGATCTGAGAAATTTCTAATCTTTAGCTGGATCCTCATCTTGAACAGATTAATAAATATGGCGTCTTTGAGCATCACACCAAGCTGCACCGATTCCGAAGTTTAATGTACTTTGACTTATTGGTGTCATATGGACGAATTTTATACCTTGTTTTGGCAGCTGTCTTTTTTGAGCAATTTTATACCGTCAGTGAGCCAAGGTGCAGGTGTTTAATTTTTATGGCTCTTAAAGGAGCATGAATATCACATAACTGAGTAACGAACGAGTTAAATAATGCTATCTGATCATCAATTGAACTTACACTAGTCACAGGGGACCAACCTATGTTTTTGGCATCATTGATAAATGCCTCGTGATGCATACCACTAAAATTGCACTGCAGAATGATGGTGGGTTTAGGTTTAGGAGGCTGAATTTTGTATGATAAGAAAATCAAATCGTGATATGAGAAAGCATCGGCAGAACACTGACCGTGCTTGACAACATGCTGTAAAGAAGATACCAGTAAAAGATCAAGAAGAGAGGGAGATGAATTTGGAAAATGATGAATTTGCATTAAGGGGGAGAATATGCATGTTGCTTGACTTAATTACGGTTTCCAATGAAGAAGAACAATGATCACGCTTTAAAAGGCAAGTGTTAATCCGTAATCAATGTTTCTTACCACAAGCGACGCTTTCATCGATCATTTCATCGACTGGCTGACTAACCCTCCATTCCTATAAAAATTAAACGAGCCGTTTTTCCAACGTCTCGTTACTTTTTGTCTTTTTTTGTATGGCGTTTATGTCAAAACCCTACGGATAGTAAGCGAAAACGGTTCGTTTTAAGATATAGGAACCGGCCCTAAGAAACGCAGCGAACTGCCGGTAGGCGTTGCTTACATAAACTTCGGGATAGGTTTTGTTCTCGCTGAGAAATCGCACCTCGAAGGCTGCTAGATGGCGCTTCTACCAACAAGTCTTGCTAACGTCGTTATTATATCTTGGAGAGAAGACGCACCTCCTCGCCAGATGGCGCTGTTCCCAACATGTTTAATTTAATTTATTCGGGATTTATCACAAAACCCCCATGGAGTCATGATTTAACATGATAATGATCCCAAGAGAACTTTATATTATATCAACATATGTTCTTAAATCTCACAAGCGCGACAGAATATCCCTAAATTAATGGTTAATGTGGCTGTAAATTGTACTGAAATTTTATTTAATTTTAGTGTTTTTTGTTGTTACAATTGTGTTATTTAATAATAGTGGAAAGAAAATCAGATTACTGACACTCGCTCAAGTGACTTCTTGCTGCACACATGTTTTAGAGCCCTCGCTAAAGCCATGTATTCACCGAGACACAATGTTTCAGATGCATACTTTCTGTAATTTCGCGTAGATGTTTACAGGAACAATGTTTTGGAAAACTCTGCCGTCCACATCATCAGTTGTTTACAATAGTCGCCCGAGGAGGAGTGTTGTTGGGCCACAATAAACCATGGTGAGCCAGTACGGGATAGTGTAGTGGGGGGGGGGGGGGGGGGGGGGCATCTTTGTCACGGAACTGTTTTGAAGGTAAAGCTAACATATACTACCTCGAACTGGGTCACCATGGTGGATTGTGGTCCATCTTTGTCACGGATCTGTTTTATAGGTATAGCTTGTTAGCTATACCTATAAAACAGATCCGTCACGGATCTGTCACGGATCTGTTTTATAGGTATAGCTTGTTAGCTATACCTATAAAACAGATCCGTGACAAAGATGGACCACAATCCACCATGGTGACCCAGTTCGAGGTAGTATATGTTAGCTTTACCTTCAAAACAGTTCCGTGACAAAGATGGGCCACAATCCACCATGGTGACCCAGAACGGGATATTGTATTTTATCTCTACCTATAAAACAGTTCCGTGACGAAGATTGGCCACAATCCACCATGGTGACCCAGTTCGAGGTAGTATATGTTAGCTTTACCTTCAATACAGTTCCGTGACAAAGATGGGCCACAATCCACCATGGTGACCCAGTTCGGGATATTGTATGTTATCTATACCTATCAAACAGTTATCTATCAATCATCTATCAATTATCTATCAATATTTGAAAGCGCATACTATGTGATAGCTCACTTATCACGTCTTGTACGCAGCACCTAACAACACTACCTCCTCGGGCAACAATTTTTATACAACTGATGATGTCGACGGCAGTGTTTCCAAAACATTGTTCCTGTAAACATCTATGTGATCAGAAACTTTGTATCCGAAATATTGTTTATTAATTATATATTGTTTATTTATTAAGCCATGTTGAATACATGGCTTAATGCTCGAGCTCCAATGTAACACTCAGTGCAGCAATAAGTCACTTTCCGCTCGATGCAGTAATCTACTATTTACGTTTTCTCCATTTCACTAATCTATTATGAGTTGACATTTTCTCAAATGCATTCTACAGGTCCCCAGGAACGGGCTCGTTTTTCGATTATTATTGCTGCATTTATACCTACAGCCAGTGCAATTAGAAGAATAGGTTATGCACCGAGTTACAGTAGCTCTTTGGGTAGGTGTAAAATTGCGGCAATGATCTAGCCCGTTTCTGATGACCTACGGAGAAAAGGATACACAGTATACTGAAGCGTGGGGAACAACTAGACTAGATGATAAAAAAACATATAATATGTGTTGTTTCGTTTATTTACGACACAGCTTTGGAATCACTAGTTCACTTGAGCTTGCGCCATGGCAACGCCTTTCTTAACATTACTCATGGCTATAACTCCCTCGACTTTGTCGACCTTGCCTGAACGTGTCTTCAAGTTTTCGGCCTTCGTGGCGGTAACCTTAGTGTTCGCAACTTCGGCAGCTGCTAGGGCGAAGCCTTTGCTAGCAGGTGCGCAGGTGGCACCGAGGATGGCGAGGGAGAAGCAGAGCAGGATCTATAAGACACATGTACAAGTTACAAGAGGTCTAGTAAATTTGGCGCTGTTAAACCAAAATTCAAATTCATCAAAATCCAAGATTGCAAGAATGCGAATCCAATGTTTAATTGAGTGAAGGCACTGATTGATATACCAATCATCATCGAGCAGAAAATTAGAATAAAAATTACCATGTCTGCACAAACATGTGTAAGCCGAAAGTTTTGTAGTACCCGTCACGGTAGCCAAATTGGTAAAGGCATGTGCCGCGCAGAGGCACGGAAGGATGCGGGTTCGAACCCCGTCCGTGTTTCAAAGTTTTCGTTACAATAATTGTTAGGTAAGTTCTCTGTAAGCAGGCGTTACTGCTAAAATGATATAAACACTAACTAACAATATGTATGTACATGAAGATAATTATTGAAAAAAAATGGTCCAGATACCTAAAGTTAGCTACATAATAATAATATAACGTTTTTAATAATCGTGTATGTCTGTCTGTCCGTCTGGATATTTCACTTAAAAACTACTGGACCGTTAACAAAACTAACAAAATGAGTGCACAAGGTTTGCACAACGAAGATATTTTTTGAAAAATATGGTCCCGCTAACAATAACTATAACCTTTTTACTAATCGTGTGTGTCTGTATGGATGTTTCACGTAAAAACTAGTTGACAGATTGTATTTTTTTATTTTTGCTTGTATGTAACAGTCATGTAAGACAATCAAGAGGCCACTGCTTGCTATGTTTTCATGGGTATTAGCGGTATCTTTAGCAAATTAGGTACCTCTATACTGAAATTGGTTCTCTTTGGCACCCTTTGCAAATGATTTTTATAGCAGGCTAGCTTTAGACCTTTATCGTATATATTAAGGACTTATATCAATGCCCCTATGTTAACGTGCTTCAAAAATAAAAATAATTCGCTGGTTACTAAACATACACATACACACACACACTCACAGTGGTACAGTGTACGTACGGTACTCTCAAACCGAAACTATAATATACTCGTAATACTACCGCTTGATGCTTGAAAATCTGGCGAAGTTGTAGTTCCTCACAAGAAGGAATATTACCAAAAAATCGTACGAGGTACAGTCAGTTTTAAAACTGGTTAAACATGTACGAACTTCACCATAATCCATACCAATATATAAAAGTGAAACGTTGCCTGTTTATTTGTTTTTTGGGGAGCTTTCACGCAATAACGGCTGGATGGATTTTAATGAAATTCAAAATGGTGATAGCCTATACCCTGAAATAAAACAAAGGATACTTTTTATCCCGGAAAATTGAAAGTTTACACGGGAAAACTGGAAAATGTTGATTACTCAATGTAAGAACAGCTGCCTTTACAGAATGGTCTGTGGTTGCCATGGAACCGAAATAACAAGTCTGTCGAAAAACATCAACAGCATTGGTGCTATACCTACTTTTGCATTGGTTTTTAATATCCTAGAAGAAAATAGGATGCTTTATTTCGAAATAAACAGTAGTCCGAGCGTACTTAGTCACGGGCGAGAAAAGTAGTTTAAAAATTTTTTTTAAACGGTTTTATATGTTCTAAAAACTATAAAATAAAATGAAATCGTGGGGTGACTTGAATTTCTATTACTTAGGTTACGCTAAGATTCGACTCGCCCCACGATTTTATTTTATTTTTTAGTTTTTAGCACGTATATAACCGTTTTACTTATAGGTTTTAATTTTTATTTACCTATTTTTCAAAATGTACTGTGTTCTACTAGTGAAGCCCTTTCATTTAATACCCATATTGAGGTGTTTGAATAAAAATATGTAATCTGCCATTTTGTGGCGGCAGCCATCTTGGATTTACAATGATACTGAATAGACATAATTGTATTGCTAGCAGAAGTAAAGGCGTGCACCAAATTTCAAACCAATTAGTGAACAAAAAATTTTATTTACTAGATTTGATCCAAACAAACAAATAAAAAAACAAAAACAAACAGGTCAAGCTAAATAAAACCGTTTAAAAATGGGACGCAGCAAAAGCAAACCCACTGCTTTTTGTGGGCGCAATTCTATCTTACATAGTATATTTAGATCGAAAATTTTGTACATTTTTTCGCCCGACCTACACTTCAAGTCAATTATAATTACTACTACTACTCAATTACTATTCTACCCATAATTTCAATATTTTGCGTTCGTAAAGCTAAAGTGGAAGTAAGTTTAGCTTGCTTACTGTACATACGAGGCCGAATTATACAAGTAATTAGTTACTCCTTAAATTAAATTTGTAAATAAAAATAAAATACTCTTACCAGAGCTACCTTCATGTTGACTGTAGGTGCAGAAGTGAATTCTGTTTTCAGTAACCGTATGGGGACCTTTATATACTCGAACTTATCAGTTAAAAATTGGGACACAGTAAATTTGTAAAACAAATTAGAAAAATTCTATGTATAAATTTGCAATGAATCTTCAGTTAATCCGGTTTTAAATACATTTATCTATTTAAAGAAAATGCTACTAAATTGGTAGAGATAATAAAGTCTAGGAATACCATCACCATGACGTGTTCTTGAATTATTTCTTTTCATTTTCATGTCCTTTTCACCCGACTACGGCGAAGCAAGGGGGTCCCTTGCTTCGCCGTAATGAGTTTAACAGTCTATGTATGTATGTATATATGTATGTATGTATGTATGTATGTATGTGGATGTTCCAACACAGCATCGCCCCTACTGGTCCGATTTTGACAAGCGAGGTATCAATAATCCTCACCGCAAGAGTGTCATAGGCTATTTTTTCCCCACCCGGGTCGGATTTTAGTTTTTGAACATATGTTTTGTTAACACCCTACTGCAAAAACGAATAAGTGCTACCATAGACATGTTGCGACGCTACTAAACGGGTCAACTAATTTTATTGTTTTACTTTAAGAAACCGAGAAGATTATAACTATATACTTAGTCTTATTTTGAAATTTGATGTTAAACTGCAAAAAATAGGGATGGCGGCTGATCAGTGCGTTAGATTTCAACTAGACCAGGTACGATCCTCCGCTCCGCACCAATTACCTTCTTGATCTCCATCGCTCCGTGCTTCGGAGGGCACGTTAAGCTGTCCCAGTAATTGTTATTGATAAATGTAGATAATCAATATCATAGTCCCTCGGACGGCCTGACAATCACTGCCACCTGAGCCCAGCACTTACGATAGGCAAGGAAGCAAGAAACAGAGAACAAGAAGTTCTAAAAATCTAAACCTCAGGAAGGACTGGAAAGCTATAATTTCTGTCCAATACTGAACTTAACAAATTAAAGTAAACCGCCAAGTTTACATCTTTCATAGACAAAGTTAATTGCGCAAAGTTTAAAATGATGATGTCCTCCTTGTCGTAAATCAACGGCGAACCTTTTTATTTTCGGATATGTAAGTTAATATGATTCATCATCTATGATCATTGCTGGAAATATGCCTCTCCGAGTGAAGATGATTGGTAAAGCCAAATTCAGTCATAAAGGTCATATTGCAATGTAAGGCGCACAGTGCAACTGAATTGAATAATTGTGTTTTTAATTTGTAAGGATAAGTGCTGTTGGTCACTACTGACCTCTACAGCTTCACCGGACTGGCGGGCGGGCGCGAAAGCACTCCGCTGCAATTCGTTACGCAGAAGACGCACGCCAAAATTAAATTTTGGAGGCCAGCTCAATGGCACCCAGAAGCTACGAACCTCGGAGTGGGCGGTCGCCTAGATTACGGGAATCGGACTAAACACCCCTGGATTGCTAGTGTTAGTAGTGTTCCAGGAGGCCCTGAAAAAATGGCTAGGAGCTCTAATTAAACAAGAAAATTAAACAGGAGGATTAATGAAACAAGAATTGTAGATGTAAATTATAGGAAGACTTGGGACGTTTGTACGAATAATTTTCGTAGAGACGTTCTATTTGTGAAATTCGTTTCGCATCGAGATATTTAATTTCCGGTTTCTATAATCAACGATACGTTAATGACATAGCAATCATTCGTAATCAACCTACTAATAACGAGACGTCACATAGGGTTACCCATTTTTTTTATGGTTATGATTTTCCGTAGTTTAAATTACGCAATGTAACTTTGATAGTTCACTGCTGTTTGTTTTTTATCGGAACACCATAATCTTTGATCTGCATGCATTATGCTAACGGAACGTAGCTATCCCAAGGGGCAAAAATCAGACTTTTAATTATTCTAAGAAAACTATTTTACCACACTTTTATTACACTTATAATTAACTTATAAGGGGTCACTAGCACGAGAAAGGGCCCACTTTATAGTTAAGTTTGCACTTGTACTTGTACTACATCAATAGTGCACTGGCTGACTGAAATGTTCACTTATAGAGTAACCTTGTACAAGTAGCTAACAGAACCAAACAAGATTATTACGCGCTTTGCAATTCTTCTACGAACGTAATATTTTGTGAATTGTTGGACAATTAAAAATATAAAATAAAAGTAGAATACAAATAATATAAAAGTATTTGTATGCAATTTACTTATAACATTATAGTCATTGAGTCGTTTCATTAATGTCATTGTGGTGTGTTGTATTTTGATGGTTTCCTTTTATTTTACGACATGCATTCTCATGGGGAACGTGTATTTTGCGTTAAACTATTATTTATTTTCTACTTTTTAGTATTTTTTTTTTTCGTATTATTGCATTGTCATCGGTCTTTGACAGGTGTGCAAAATTTGAATGAAATCTGACCGTTTAAAGTGGGTCAAAATAGCGTCCAAAGGAGTCGGTTACAAACATACAAACATACAAGTGAAGCTAATATAAAGCGTATAAAAAGGGAAGATCGTTAATGTAAACCAAGAACAAGAATGGCCCAAGTATTGAACCCTGTGGGACTCCCATTGTAATGATAGATCCTGATGACCTCGCACCATTTACATCTACTTTTTGGATTCTATTGCTAAGACACGAGAATAAAAGATTGAGAGCTTTCCCATTAACTCCGTAATGATTCAATTTAAAAATTAATGTTTCGTGGCAAACGCAGTCAAATGTTTTATACATTACCTAACATATTAAGACAGGAACAGTACCGATTCCAGAAAGGTAAGTCGACAACTTTGGCGTATTTTGATCTCATTAGTAAGGTGGTGATCAACTGGGACTCTGCCAAATTAGTAACTGTTATATTCTTTGACATGACTGAGGCTTTCGATTTTGTATCACACAAATTGCTATAGAATTTATAAATTTTCTTTTAGAGGGTAATCTATATTCGATACTGAAGCCAAAACTGTATTTTTTTTTCATTTTTGTCTGTCTGTCTGTCTGTATCTTGGCTAGGCATCACGCTGAAACTACTGAATGAATTTAAATGAAACTTGGTATGATTTGAGTTCATACTACGAGGTAGGACATAGGATACTTTTAATCCCGAAAAATTAAAGCGTTTCCGCAGGATAGGGGTTGAAAGTTATTTAAAAGAATACTTATTACGCTGAAACTACTGGACGGATTTTGATGCAACTTGGCACAGTCATAGTTTATATAATGAACTATAAAAAATAAAGAGTTCCTGCGGGATAATGGGGATAATGTCCCAAATTCTGTAAATTGAAGATATTTTGTATTTTTTTTTAGGAGGCCGTTCTATTTTCAATACTAAAGCCAAAACTGATTTTTTGTAATTTATTCTGTCTATCTGTCTGTCTGTCCGTCTATCTGCCTGTACTTTGGCAGCGCATCACGCCGAATATACTCACTGAATTCAAATGAAATTTGGTATGATTTGAGTTCAGACTTCGAGGTGGGACACTGGATACTTTTCATCCCGAAAAATTAAAGAGTTCCTGCGGGATAATGTCCCAAATTCTGTAAATTGAAGATATTGTGTATTTTTTTATAAGCCTTTTTATATATAGCACGCTGAAACTATTGGACTGATGTTGATCAACTTGGCACAGACATAGTTTATAAGATAGGTGAAAATTATGGATACTATGGAAAATATGTCCCGAAAAAATAAAGGCTTCCTGTGGGATATGGGTTTTTTTTTGGAGGTTACTCTTCTTTCAATAATAATGCCTAAACTGTATGTTTTTCATTTCTGTCTGTATGTCTGTCTGTCTGTATTTTAGCTGCACATCACGCCACCGGAACTACTGGATGAATTCAAATGAAACTTGGTATGATTTGAGTTCATACTACGAGGTAGGATATAGGATACTTTACATTCCAAAAAAATTATGGGTTCTCGTAGGATATGGGTTGAAAATTATCACGTACTACGCTGAAACTAATGGAGGGTTTTGATGCAACTTGGCACCGTCTTAAGTTATATGACGGGTTAAAATTGAGGATACGTTTCGTCCCAAAAAATTAAAGGGTTCCTGCAAGATAGGGGTGGATAATTATTTAAAAGTACACGTAGCATGCTGAAACTATTGGATAGATGTTGATGCAACTTGGCACAGACATAGTTTATAAGATGGGTGAAAATTATGAATACTATTTATCCCGAAAAAATAAAGGGTTCCTGCGGGATATGTGTCCAATTTCTGTACATTAAAGATATAGTGTATTTTTTGGAAGTTACTCTATATTCGATAATGAAGCCTAAACTGTATGTTTTTTCATTTTTGTCTGTATGTCTGTCAGTCTGTATCTTAGCCGCGCATCACGCCGCCGGAACTACATGCATAGCATGAATTCAAATGAAACTTGGAATGATTTGAGTTCATACTACGAGGTAGGACATAGGATACTTTAGGTACATCTCGAAAAAATTATGGGTTCTCGCAGGAAAAAAAAACACACTATCTTTTTTAGAGTTTACTCTATGTTCGATAATGAAGCCTAAACTGTATGTTTTTCATTATTGTATGTGTGTCTGTCTGTCTGTATCTTGGACGCGCATCACGCCACCGGAACTACTATGAATTAAAATGAAACGTAGTATGATTTGAGTTCATACTAAGAGAGATATTTAGGATACTTTACATCCCGAATAATTAATGGGTTCTCGCAGGATAGGGGTTGAAACTTATTTAAAAGAACACGTACCACGCTGAAACTAATGGACGGGTTTTGATGCAACTTGGTACCGTATTAATTTATATGATGGGTTAAAATCAAGGTCACGTTTTATCCCGAAAAATTAAAGAGCTATTGCGGTATATGGGTCCAAAGTTATGTTAATATTTAAGTTATAAATATATTTTTTTGGATGGTTCTCTATATTCGATACTGAAACCAAAACTGTTTTACTTTTTATTTTTGTCTATCTGTCTGTCTGTTTGTCCGTATCTTGACTGCGCATCGCACAGAAACTACTGAATTAATTCAAATGAAACTTGGTATGATTTGGGTTCGAAGGAGGACATTCGATACATTTCATTCCGAAAAATTAAAGAGTTTCCGCAATCTAGGGGTTGAAAGTTATTAAAAAGGACACGTATCACGCTGAAACTACTAGACGGTTTTTTTAATGCAAATTGACACAGTCATATATCAATACTTATAATAAAGCAATAGGTACAAAAACGGCTGTAAAAAGAAGATAAATAAAAAAATGCTCTTGGTTGCATAAAAGGGGTATTGAACACTTTTTTTTTAATCGTGTCTCTCTGTCTGTTTGTCTGTATGTTTGTTTGTTCATGCATCACGTAAAAACTATTGGACCGATTACAATGCGGTTTTCATTGTAAGATAGCTTAAGGTTTGATTTAAAAACTGGTGTAATTGGTATCTCAAATCTGGTGAGTTAGAAGCCAAGGAATAGATAAAAGTTTTTTTGACGGCAACGATTGGTATATTGGTCCTGGAATAGCACATTATGGTACTTTGAACCTAAAGAAACGACCACGCTTGCGAAGCCGCGGGTACAGCTAGTATTAAATATAAATGAAATAGCTAAAAACTCACGAAATAGAAGATCGGAAATACTCATACCGTTTATCGGAAGTCGACACACACGGATAAGTACCTACAGGCGGATTCTCACCATCATCCGTCACATCTGGCTTCGGTACCGAGGACGCTGATTAGCAGGGCTTTATGTGACCCTCAGTATGTCAGCGCTGAACTGGAGCATGTCAGAGGGGTGCTGGGAGACAATGGATACCATTAACGTCAGTGTTGCTGCTAGGCCATTACTACTGTACGTAAGTGTCCGGACACAGTGGATAGATCCCCAATTTACCTGCCTTTCAATAAAGGGATTACTGACAAGATTAGTCATCACCTGCGGCGGAGGTATTGTATAAGAACGTAGTTCCGATCACTATCACATCTCCGACGTTTTCTGCGTTCACCTAAAGGATAAGGAGTTGTTGAGTGGACCAGGTAAATACAGGATTCCTTGCGATTGCGGTGAAAGTTACATTGGCGAGACACGAAGGAACATTTCAACCAGAATAGCTGAACACATCAGAAGCATCAAGAATATGGATACTGACCGTTCTGCGGTAGCGGAACACGCCCACATCCTGGACTTTGGCCATTATTTGCGTTTTTATAGGGTTTCTGTGCCAGCGAGGGAGAAGTTTTTTGTTCCTTGAAAGGTACTCTATCGACATAAGTCACCATCCCAACTTCTACTGAGATTGTGGGTGGATTATTCCTTCGGCGTGGAGACCAGTTCTTGATGCGACTGATACTGGGACCACAATGTCGGGTCGCGAGCCGGACACAACGAGCCCTTTGTGCCAACAATCAAAGTTAACAGAAGTGAGTGACAGTGATGACTCCTCAACGGATAACGAAGTGACTGTGCAAGCTCAACCAATGCCGAGCTATGCAGTCGCCGCCCACTGGGCTGCACGCGCCACGCACGCGTCTCCAGTTGCATGCTGATGTTCGTAGCGCTCGTCGCGGCTTGTCGGCATAACACTCCCAGATGAAGGACTTCAAAATAGTCCAAAACTGGACGGAGTATTTCTTCGTTTTAGGCGTTTTATTTATATTTAATACTAGCTGATGCCCGCGGCTTCGCACGCGTGTTCATTTCTGTAAGTTAAAAGTACTCTTTGTGCTATTCCAGTACCTAAAATACCAATATACTCGTACCAACATTAGATCAAAATTCCTTCAGCCATCAAAAATATTTTTAACGATTGCTTGGCTTCTACTCATCGGAATATGATATAAAGTACCCCAGTTTTTAAGAAAAAACATAACCTATCCAACAGCGAAAACTGAATCGCAATCAGTCTATTATTTTTTACGTGACTTTTTCGTTCCTTTTGCTTTATTATAAGTATAGATAGATTAATATCGAAATTAATTTCAGAAAATGCTAAAGATTGTAATATTATATTTTATTAATTAATATTAATCTATATATCTATATACTTATAATAAAACTGCAACGGGTCCAATTCTGTACATTGAAGATATTGAGTTTTTTTTTTGGACTTTACTCTAGATTCGATACTGAAGCCAAAACTGTATTTTTTTATTTTTTTTGTCTATCTGTCTGTCTGTCTGTCTGTCTGTCTGTATCTTGGCTAGGCATCACGCTGAAACTACTGAATGCATTTAAATGAAACTTGGTATGATTTGAGTTCATACTACGAGGTAGGACATAGGCTACTTTTCATCCCGAAAAATGAAAGGGTTCCCGCAGGATTGGGGTTGAAAGTTATTTCAAAAAACACTTACACTGTCACTACCGGACGGATTTTGATGCAACTTGGCACAGCCATAGTTTATATGATGGGTTAAAAATGAGGATACTTTTTATCCAAAAAAATAAAGAGTTCCTGCCGGATAAAGTCCCAAATTCTGTAAATTAAAGATATTTTGTAAATTTTTTTGGGGGCCGTTCTGTATTCCTTATAGAATGGTCAAAACAGTAGCCAACTGTACTGGTCAGCCAAAACTGTATTTTTTTAATCGTTGTCTTTCTGTCTGTCTGTCCGTCTGTCTGTCTGTACCTTGGAAGTGCATCACGCCGAAAATACTCAATGAATTCAAATGAAATTTGGTATGATTTGAGTTCATACTTCGAGGTAGGACATTGGATACTTTCATCCCGAAAAATTAAAGGGTTCCTGCAGGATAGGCGTTGAAAGTTATTTAAAAGAACACGTATCACGCTGAAACTACTTGATGGATTTTGTTGAAACTTGGCACAGTCATAGTTTATATAATGTGTTAAAATTGAGGATACTTTTTATTTCGAAAAATGAAGTGTTCCTTCGGGATAATGTCCAAAATATTTTCAATTTACAGAAGTAATTTGAAAATATTATGTATTTTTTTTGGAGACCATTATATATTCAATACTAAAGCCAACACTGTATTTTTTTAATTTTTGTCTTTCTGTCTGTCTGTCCGTCTGTCTGTCTGTCTGTACCTTGGCATTGCAACACGCCGAAAATACTTAATGAATTCAAATGAAATATGGTATGATTTAAGTTCACACTTCGAGGTAGGACATTGGATACTTTTCATCCCGAAAAAATTAAGTGTTCCTGCAGGATAGAAGTGGAAAATTATTTAAAAGAACACTTAGCACGCTGAAACTATTGGACGGATGTTGATGCAACTTGGCACAGACATAGTTTATTAGATAGGTGAAAATTATGGATACATTTTGTCCCGAAAAAATAAAAGGTTCCTGTGGGGTATGGGTCCAAATTCTGTATATTAAAGATATAGTGTTTTTTTTAAAGTTACTCTTTTTTTCTATTATGATGCCTAAACTGTATGTTTTTTCATTTTTGTCTGTATGTCTGTCAGTCTGTATCTTAGCCGCGCATCACGCTGTCGGAACTACTCGATGAATTCAAAAGAAACTTGGTATGATTTGAGTTCGTACTACGAGGTTTTGTCTGTCTGTTTGTCCGTATCTTGACCGCGCATCGCACCCAAACTACTATATGAATTCAAATGAAAAAAATGCTCTTGGGTGCTTAAAAAAGGTATTGAACATTTTTTTTTTGTCATTCGTTTCGTTCATTCTGTTTGTCTGTATGTTTGTTTGTTCACGCATCACATAAAAACTACTGGACCGATTGCAATGCGGTTTTCATTGTTAGATAGCTTAGGGTTTGATTTAAATTTGGTGTAATTGGTATCTCAATCCGGTTAGTTATAAGCCGAGCAATTGATAAAATATTTTTTACGGCTGAACAAATTTTGTTCAAATGTTGGTATATTGGTCCTGGAATAGCACTTGATGGTTTTTTGAACCTAAAGAAACGAACACGCGTGCGAAGCCGCGGGTACAGCTAGTTAATATATATACAGGTTGTAGTTTTGCATCCCCGCCATATTTGCAGAGGTAGGTATACTCCACCTACAGAACACGAATCATTAATAAAAGAAGTACAAAAAAAAAAAAAAAAGTAAAAAAAGTTTGTAAAAAGCGATATGTGTACGCGATCCTAATTTGAAATCACTCAGTGTGGCAAAAGCTTGCGCCCACACACACTAATGAAGCCTTGTCACGTGTATTGCCTCTTTCACGCACACTACCGCCGGCCGCGGCGTGCGGCAGCAACCCAAAGCCGGCGGCACCCTCAAAAAAAGGCGGCGCGGTCATTGCCCCGGTCGTTGCCCGAGCAATCAGCTGTTCGATCACTCACAGTCGGCAGCTCGCCACGATACGCTCGATGCTAAAATGGAGCAATTTTCTAATGTGGAACTTATGGAGATGGTTCATTTGTTTTTTTTTGCCCACGCCCTCGCGACGTTATGCTGGGTGCCACACAGAGCAATTCCAGGTGTTAACGCAATGTGAACGTGTTAAAAAAAATACACAAAACATTAAGACATCGTGCTCAATTGTGCATTGAAAATGAAGGAGGATACTGAAGAGTATCAAGGTAACGTAAATTGTAAACTTGTTCATTTTTTTTTTCATTCCAATCGAACTGTAAATAAGCTGATTCCAATTTTTTTACCACGCCGGAAATTCCTAACTAATTTCAACTTTGATGATACATTCTCACTTGCATTAAGTTTATTTATACCAACTGATAATTAAAGGTTCGCTATTTACTGTGGCGTGGGCGGCGGCGCGCGGCGCGTCTGTAGGAGCGCGCATACATACCTACCATACATGTGTGTGTGTGTGTCGTGGGGTTCTACTCCAAAATAAAGTTGGACCTACTACGATTTATCAATAAAATATTTTATTAAAAATTCCACCTACAGTTAAATGTAGGAATTAAATAGTATTGTTAGTTGATTAAGGTATACCTATTACAATCGACTCTGCGAATATGGCGGGGATGGAAAACTACAACCTGTATATATATATATATATATATATATATATATATAGTGCTCCGGCGCCACCCGCAGACACTTGCCCCTGCGCCTCTCTTTGTTATTGTGCTCCTCGTAATTAACTTTATTTATTAATTGTTAGCTAGCTAGCTGTGCTCGCGGCTTCGCACACGTTTCATTTCTTTAGGTTAAAAGTACTCTATGTGCTATTCCAGGACATAAAATACCAATATACCAACATTTAATCAAAATTCCTTCTCCTACACATTATTTTGAGATACCAAGTACACCAGTTTTTAAGTCAAACACTAAGCTACCCACCAGTAAAAATTGCATCACAATCTGAGCAGTAGTTATTACGTGATGCGCAAACAAACAAACAGACACACACGATTTAAAAAAATGTGATGTGTAGGTATAATACACTGAAAATAAATCAAATTTATAAGTATAATGTCATTTTAATAACATTACAATAGATTACTGTGCAATATTAATAACAATTTACATTTCTTGAAATTCCGATTTCCTTAATTTTTCATTTTGTCCAGATTACAGGGAACTTGTCGTTCTACGAAGTTTCACTTGTGCTTATATTAAAGTTAAATAACTGTTCTACAACTTTTTTTTATGATTTTCTTTGTAGGATGAGTATTATAGCCAATAGTCTGCTCGGAAAGCGGCTAAAATTACAATTTCAAACTTCTTAGGGAAAATGGTCAATGTTTGAAGTACAGCATATCGGGTTTTTTTACAGCAGAGCTGTAGTTTGAGAAATAGTTGGAAGCACTTTTTAGAAGTTATAAGACAAAATCTAAAAAATGACCAATAATTTCCAATAGTTTAAAAATGAACAAAGACACTACTGGTATATAACCTATCAAGATCCCAAACAAAACAGGATGGTTCAGATTTTTGCAACCTAACCACAGAATAAGCCTAATGCAATTTTTGTGTCTACATCATCATAGTCTGCCTATACCAGTCCACTGCTGGATGTAGGCCTCTTCCAATGAATTCCACTGAGACCATGTTTGTATCTACGGTGACCGTTAAACCTATATGATAAAGTGTGAAGGCCATCTTAAGATGAGCCTTACCTTCAAACATTATTGTACATTTAGGGTTTCAAGTTATTTGAACATAATACTGAGGGTTGTGCTGTCTGTAATTTCTGAACTACAAACCCGACATGATAATACTTAAAGTATTTACCTCCTTTCTAACAAAAAAAATACCGAATGAAATCGGACTACGGGTTAATGAAGTACAACTAAGTATACATTTTGACTTTCATCTCCCCTTCCAAGGGAACCATGCTAAATATAGGAATAAAAAGTATCCAAGTATACTACGAGGTAGGATACCTCGTAGTATAAACTCATATCATACCACAATTAACTTGAATTAATTGAGTAGTTTTAGCATGATGGGTGGTCAAAATACAGACAGACAGACAGACATACATACATACAAAAATGATAAATATACAGTTTTAGCCTCAGTATCGAATAAAGAGTACACTACAAAAAATATTATTTATCACTTCAAACTTAACATATCTTTGGACCCCTATCCCTTTATTGTTTTGGGATAAAAATTATAGGTAAGTACTCAATTTTAGCCTACCATATAAACTTTGTGCCAAGTTGCATCAAAATCTGTCAAGTAGTTTCAGCGTCATACGTGTTCTTTTAAATAAATTTCAACCCCTATCCTGCGGAAACCCTTTATTTTTTTGGGATAAAAGTATCCAATGTCATACTTCGTAATATGAACTCAATTTATACCAAGTTTCATTTGAATCCATTTAGTAGTATTGGTGTGGTACGCGGTCAAGACCAACAGACAGACAAAAATGAAAAAAATACAGTTTTGGCTTCAGAATCAAATATAGAGAAACATCCCTAGAAAAAAAACTTCATACTTAACATAATTTTGAACACGTGTCCCGCAGGAACTCTTTATTTTTTCGGGATAAAAAGTATTTTCAATTTTAACCTATCGTATAAACTATGACTGTGCCAAGTTGCATCAAAATCCGTCCAGTAGTTTCAGCGTGGTAAGTGCTCTTTTAAATAACTTTCACCCTTAAAAAAAATAAAGGGTTGCGGGAACCCTTTAATTTTTCGGGATGAAAAGTATCCTATGTCCTACTTCGTAGTATGAACTCAAATCATACCAAGTTTCATTTAATTTCATTCAGTTGTTTCGGCCTGATTGCTAGCCAAGATACAGACAGACAGACAAACAGACAGTCAAAAAAAAACAGTTTTGGCTTTAGTAAAAACGTCAATGTACAGGATTGGACCCGTAACAGTTTTATTATAAGTATAGATACTGCTCAATTTAATGCATTCCATTAATTATTTTATTATTTACTATCCACCAACTCGTGACAGGGGATGTTCCAAGAACTTTACCATGCTTCTCTCAAGGTTGGTTTTAAGATGAACATGTCCAAGACGAAGGTGATGACTAATGTTTCAGGTGGAGCACCAACAGCTATTGAGGTTGGGGTTGAAAAGCTAGAGATGGTCAATCGCTATATTTATATTGGACATTGTTTATCTTTTCGCAGAGAGCATAGACACCTGAAGATCAATAGACACATTCAACTTGGATGGGCTGCGTTTAGGAAACTCGATGACGTGCTTAGAGACCGAAAGATCCCGCAATGTCTGAAGACCCGTCTATACAACCAATGTGTCTTGCCCATAATTACTTATAGTGCCGAAACATGGACGCTCACCAAGGAAATTGTGCACAAGATGCGAGTCACACAACCGGCCATGGAGCGTTCTATATTATGCATCAAGTTGAGCGACAGAGTTCGAAATATGGAGATCCGAAGAAGAACCAAGGTGGAAGACATCAGACTTCGTATAAATAAACTGAAGTGTCGATGGTCAGGACACTTGGCAAGATGTGGTGATGGCAGGTGGAGTTGATGATCTCTCACAGATTGGTGGCCACGTGTGGGAAAGCGCAGCCGTGGAAGACCAGTACAATGATGGGTCAATGACATAAATAATTTTATTGGAAAGACCTGGCACAGATTGGCTCAAGACAGAGATGTTTGCCGTAAGAGGAAGGAAGCTTATGCCCTGCAGTGGGTGGATTGAGCAACCAGTGATGATGATGATTTGTCCAATAGAGATTTAAAAATATAATGTTAAAATATATGAGCGTGACGAAATAGCCCGCATTTAAAAGTTAATGTGACCGTAAATTGTACTGGTTAGATGTACAATTGTTATATTACATTATAGTGGAAAGAAAAGCAGATTACTGACACTCACTCAAGTGACTTCTTGCTGCACTCGAGTTTTTTTTTAAAGCATAAATATTCACCGAGAAATATTGTATCAGATAAACAGTTTCTGCAACATCACATAGATGTTTAGGATTATTACCGAAATCCCCACCAGAACGTCCCCACCAGTGGGGATTTCGGGAAATTTACAGGAACAATGTTTCTGCAACTCTTCCGAACACATCATTAGTTGTTTTAAATATGTCGCCCGAGGAGGTAGTGTTGTTGGGTGCTGTCTACATTTATTTGCAGGCGACGTCTAGTCGAAAGAAAAGATAAAGTTGGTGGGTTAGGAACTATTTATTCATAAGACAAGACGTGATAAGTGAGCAATCCCATAATATGCGCTTTGTTTGAAACAAAACGCATATTAAGGGACTCCGGTGAAACGCGATGTCTGTGCCCACTGTCAGCTAACCTGTGGCACGTTCTTTCCCTTACAAATTAAATAATAGTAAAATGTTTGAGATGTTCTCGAAACCTACGCCTTGACCTCCATTCTGCAGAGAGACGCACTGGCGCGAGCACGCGTCAACTTTACTATAAATAACATCTAAAATTCAGTGATATATCCCTCTAGGATGAGTTTCATTTATATAATTACTTCAACCATTTAGCTATAATAGTGTGTTCAATGTGTAATACGAGTAGCTGTTCCGCGTCACCATATCGAACTGCCGGTACCTAGCTACCTATTTAAATTGTTAGTTCCACGGTCGCTGGGCTTTGGACTACAGCACCGTTATGGCCGTGGCGTGGCATAGTTTTGAGAAAAGCTGAAAAAAATATATCATTTCTATGATTTGAAAAAGCACCCCCGCTTTTTTTTTAATTTAAACATTTTTTTCTTATTTAATTCAAAATTATTAAAAAAAACAACTACTAGCTGTACCCGCGGCTAAGAAAAAAATGTTTTAATTAAAAAAAAGCGTGGGGTGCTTTTTAAGATATTATCCTTCTTCTCATATCTGTCAATGAAATATTCATAACAATTGACCCATGCACCCCACGATTTTAATGAAATAAAACATTTTTTTCTCATTTAATTCAAAATTATTAAAATTTATTTTCTACTTGCTGTACCCGCGGCTTTGCACGTGTTAGATTATAACATAATATTTAACAATGTAATTAACATTCTCACTGAATAACCTTACCACTTACGGTATCATAACATATTGATTGTCAAGCCAAAAGTAACAACCGATTGAATCTATTTGTAAATTTGTCTTTTCTTAGATGTATGGTGAGTTTGTAATCTGTGGTAATAAAAAAATATGTTTCTGAACGAAAACGATAATGTGGTTGAATCTATAAAACAACTTATTATGCAAAAGCTTCGAATTTATGATTATGGAGTTATATAATGATGTTTAAAGTGCTTAATAGAGTTATTGATTATTCTAAGTAAAATTACCAAGTATTTTGTGAAAAGTTGTGTATTTACTAATTAATGATGGCAGATTGTTATAACTCTGAAGTATAATTCCATAAAAATTATAATGTTTAAAATACGATTATTATGGATATCCAAATGTAAGTAGAAGTGAATTGAACACTTCCGTTACGGCAGACGCCATTGATGATTCCTGATTGGTCGATCTGGTGGAAAAATATTGTGAGGTAATATGATATTTTTTGGTTATTTTATAAAGGTGGCTTAGCAATGTTCACTTTTACTGTGGCCGTCGCACCAACAGGACTCTAGCAAGTTAAGTACTATTGATATTACTATAGTGTTCTGCTACTGTTTCCTTGTCTCATATTTATTATGTGTAACTGATTATTTTGCAAATAGGTACTAAAGAGTATACAAATACTACATAGGTACTGTTGGTTCAATTTGATGTTATTATAACCAATATGTTCAAATGATTAGGTCAGGGTCATTTTGTTTAAATGCTATTATTGTGCCAGGTGTAACTACGGTAATTGTAAAATGATAATAAAATATCACTATGACCAAGTATCACATATAGGTTGTTAGTATGATAATAATAATAATGTGTTAATTATAATTGTAAATAATGATGATAAAAAATATACTTGCTACATAGTTTCTTGCCAGTTCTTCTATGTAGTGTATTCCGAATCTGGTGGTAGAATCAATAAAAATATAACAATTACATTTCTTTGTATCTATTCATACTCCGTAGATTATGCTATTCTATTCAGTATATTTTAGATAGGTACTTAACTTCTGAGTAAATTTCAAGCTTTTATGATATAGCAACTTGCTTGTATATTGTCAGGTTATGAATTAGTTTCACTTGCTATTTGGTTAAAAGATAAATAAATAACAACACAATAGCGTTGAAACTTTATTTAATATGCTAAACAAGGTTTAGCCTAACCGTAGGCTTGTCAAACCTATCCTAGCCTAAGGATGACCCCAAGAATCTATCACATGCGTGTTCTTTTCTTTAGGTTCAAAGTAGGTACCATAATGTGCTATTCCAGGACCAATATACCAACATTTGAACAAAATTTCTTCAGCCGTCAAAAATACTTTATCAATTGCTCGGCTTCTAACTCACTGGATTGAGATACCAATTACACCAGATTTAAATAAAACCCTAAACTATCTAACAATGAAAACCGCAACGCAATCGGTTCAGTAGTTTTAACGTGATGCGTGAACAAACAAACATACAGACAAACAGAAAGAAAGAAAAGATTAACAAAAAAATATTTCAATACCTTTTTTAAGCACCTATGAGCATTTTTTTCATTTGAATTAATTTAGTAGTTTGAGTGCGATGCGCGGTCAAGATACGGACAAACAGACAGAGGAAATTAAAAAGTAAAACAGTTTGGCTTCAGTATCGAATATAGAGAACCATCCAAAAAATATTTTTAATACTTAATTATTAACATAACTTTGGACCCATATCCCGCAGAAAACCTTTAATTTTTCGGATAAAACGTGTCCTCAATTTTAACCCATCATATAACTTAAGACAGTGCCAAGTTGCATCAAAACCCGTCCATTACTTTCAGCGTGGTACGTGTTCTTTTAAATAAATTACAATCCCTAAATAATAACCCATAAATTTTTCGATACGTAAAGTATCCTATGTCCTACCTCGTAGTACGAACTCAAATCATACCAAGTTTCTTTTGAATTCATCCAGTAGTTCCGGTGGTGTGATGCGCGGCTAAGATACAGATTGACAGACATACAGACAAAAATGAAAAAACATACAGTTTAGACTTTATAATCGAATATAGAGTAATTTCCAAAAAATAACACTATATATTTAATGTACAGAATTTTGGACCCATATCCCACAGGAACCCTTTATTTTTTCGGGACAAAATGTATCCATAATTTTCACCTATCTTATAAACTATGCCTGTGCCAAGTTGCATCAACATCCGTCCAATAGTTTCAGCGTGCTAAGTGTTCTTTTAAATATTTTCCACCCCTATCCTGCAGGAACACTTAATTTTTTCAGGATGAAAAGTATCCATTGTCCTACCTCGAAGTGTGAACTCAAATCATACCAAATTTCATTTGAATTAATTAAGTATTTTCGGCATGGTGCGCTGCCAAGGTACAGACAGACAGACGGGCAGACAGAAAGACAGACAAAAGACAGACAAAAATAAAAAAAAACATTGTTAGCTTTAGTATTTTATATAGAACGGCCTCCAAAAAAAATTACATAATATCTTCAATTTACAGAGTTTTGGACATTATCCCGAAGGAATACAATATTTTTCGGTATTAAAAGTATCCTCAATTTTTATCCATTATATAAACTATGACTAAGCCAAGTTTCAACAAAATCCGTCGAGTAGTTTCAGCGTGATACGTGTTCTTTTAAATAACTTTCAACGCCTATCCTGCAGGAACCCTTTAATTTTTCGGGATGGTAAGTATGCTATGTCCTACCTCAAAGTATGAACTCAAATCATACCAAATTTAATTTGAATTCATTGAGTATTTTCGCCGTGATGCACTTCCAAGGTACAGACAAACAGACGGACAGACAGACAAAGGAACAAAAATTAAAAAATACAGTTTTGGCTTTAGTATCGAGTATAGAACAGCTCCCAAAAAGATTTACAAATTATCTTTAATTTACAGAATTTGGAACATTATCCCGCAGGAACTCTTTATTTTTTTCGGGATATAAAGTATCCTCAATTTTAACACATCATATAAACTATGACTGTGCCAAGTTGCATCAAAATCTGTCTGATAGTTTCAGAGTGGTAAGTGTTTTTTGAAATTACTTTAAACCCCAATACTGCGGGAACCCTTTCATTTTTCGGGATGAAAAGTAGCCTATGTCCTACCTTCTAGTATGAACTCAAATCATACTAAGTCTTATTTGAATTCATTCAGTAGTTTCGGCGTGATGCCTAGATAGATGCAAGATACAGACAGACAGACAGACAGACAGACTGACAGAAAGAAAGACAAAAATAAAAATAAAACAGTTTTGGCTTCAGCATCGAATCTAGAGTAAGGTCCAAAAAAAATATCTAAAATATCTTCAATGTACAGAATTGGACCTGTTACAGTTTTATTTGTATATATGTATATATAGATTTTTAAGTTTGGTTTTCTATATAAACCGTGTTTTTTAACATACAAACATACAAGTGAAGCTAATATAGAGCGTATAAAAACGAGCCCGTTTCTAAAAACCTTTAGAATGCATTTGAGAAAATACCACCTCGTAATCGATTATTGGAATAGAGAAAACATAAATAGCAGTTTACTGCATCAAACGGAAAGTGACTTATTGCTGCAACGAGTATTATATTAGAGCTCGGCTTCAAGCCATGTATTTACTGAGGAACAATGTTACGGATACACAGTTTCTGAAACATCCGTAGTTTTTATTTGTTTGTTCGTAGATGTTTACAGGAACAATGTTTTGGAAGCTCTGCTGTCCACATCATCTATTGTTTATAATATGACGCTGAGGAGGACTACCTCCTAGTCAAAAGAAAAAGAAAAGTTTGTAGGTTAGGAACCATTTGTAAAGAAGACAAGATGTGATGAGTGAGCAACTCCATAATATGCGCTTTGATTCAAATATTTCTAAAGAGCAAAAAAATTTCCTGAACTATCTCCATGTTTAAGCCATCTTGCGGCGTTTGGCCGCAAGGCGACCCACGACACACAGGTAGTTAGACCTCAGGGGTGGGAAAATTATTAAAGGAAGTAGTTTACTAACTTATTTATTTCTTATTATAACAGTTGCGACCTTGCTCAAACTTCACTTATCCCGCATTCTTTAAGTTAATACTTCTTGGGTTTCTAGCCTCAATTACGCTCCGTAGGGAAGCGGTACGTGGCGTCGTTGTCGCCTCCAGAACTCGTCAGCGGGTGGTGCGACGTGGACAGCCCCGTTAGTCAGGGACTAATAATCCACAGATCCAGGTGCGGTAACAAGACTGGCGGGAATGGGTTGAACCGGCGCAACTCAGGCCAAATGGAATGCAGTGTAGGTAGAAAAATAATAGAAATGATATATTTTTTTCAGCTTTTCTCAAAACTATGCCACGCCACAGCCATAACGGTGCTGTAGTCCAAAGCCCAGCGACCGTGGAACTAACAATTTAAATAGGTAGCTAGGTACCGGCAGTTCGATATGGTGACGCGGAACAGCTACTCGTATTACACATTGAATACACTATTATAGCTAAATGGTTGAAGTAATTATATAAATGAAACTAAGTAATTATATATCATTCTAGAGGGATATATCACTGAATTTTAAATGTTATTTATAGTAAAGGTGACGCGTGATCGCGCCAGTACGTCTCTCTGCAGAATGGAGGTCAAGGCGTAGGTTTCGAGAACATCTCAAACATTTTCCTATTATTTAATTTGTAAGGGAAAGAACGTGCCACAGGTTAGCTGACAGTAGGCACAGACATCGCGTTTCACCGGAGTCCCTTAATATGCGTTTTGTTTCAAACAAAGCGCATATTATGGGATTGCTCACGTATCACGTCTTGTCTTATGAATAAATAGTTCCTAACCCACCAACTTTATCTTTTCTTTCGACTAGACGTCGCCTGCAAATAAATGTAGACAGCACCCAACAACACTACCTCCTCGGGCGATATATTTAAAACAACTAATGATGTGTTCGGAAGAGTTGCAGAAACATTGTTTCTGTAAATTTCCCGAAATCCCCACTGGTGGGGACGGTCTGGTGGGGATTTCGGTAATAATCCTAAACATCTATATGATGTTGCAGAAACTGTTTATCTGATACAATATTTCTCGGTGAATACAACGCTTTAGCGAGGGCTTAAAAAAACTCGAGTGCAGCAAGAAGTCACTTGAGTGAGTGTCAGTAATCTGCTTTTCTTTCCACTATAATGTAATATAACAATTGTACATCTAACCAGTACAATTTACGGTCACATTAACTTTTAAATGCGGGCTATTTCGTCACGCTCATATATTTTAACATTAAATTTTTATATCTCTATTGGACAAATCATCATCATCACTGGCAGCTCAATCCACCCACTGCAGGGCATAAGCTTCCTTCCTCTTACGGCAAACATCTCTGTCTTGAGCCAATCTGTGCCAGGTCTTTCCAATAAACTTATTTATGTCATTGACCCATCGTTGTACTGGTCTTCCACGGCTGCGCTTTCCCACACGTGGCCAATAAGAAAAAAGTGGTAAATAAGAAAAAAATGTTTTAATTAAAAAAAGCGTGGGGTGCTTTTTAAGATATTATCGAAATGATAATCCTTCTTCTCATATCTGTGAAATATTCATAACTATTGACCCATGCACCCCACGATTTTAATGAAATAAAACATTTTTTCTTATTTAATTCAAAATTATTAAAATTAATTTTCTATTTTTTTAGTTTGGTTTTCTGTATAAAGCGTGTTTTTTAGTTTTTTTAAACTATTATTTTTTGATTATTATTGCCGAATTTATACCTACAGACAGTGAAATTGGAACCCAATAGGTTATGCAGTGTGTAGCCCTACATTATTGTTCTGTGTTGCAATAGCTTTTTGACTTGGTGTACGATTGCGGCAATGATCGGCGACGGACTCGTGGTCGCACTGATTTGTCACACTAGCTGTTCCTGAGGATCTATGTAGAAAAGGATACACAGTATGCTGAACCACGGGGAACAATTGGATGATAAAACAAACATATAATATGTGTACTCTCGTTTATTTACCACACAGTTTTGGAATCACTTAGTGCACTTCAGCTTGCGCCACGGCAATGCCTTTGTTAACATTACTCTTGGCTAAAACTCCCTCGACTTTGCCGATCTCGCCTGAACGAGTCTTCACGGATTCGTACTTTATGGCGGCAACCCCAGTGTTTGCATTTTCGCCTAATCCAACGGCTTTGCCAGAGACAGCAGGCGCGCAAGTGGCACCGAGGATGGCGAGGCAGAAGCAGAGCAGGATCTGGAACAAGTGGTCTAGTAAATTTGGTGCTGTCAAACCAAAATTAGGGCATCAAACTCCAAGAATGCCAATGGCGAATCCAAAGTTTAATTGAGTGAGGGCACTTTTTGAACATAGAATAAAAATAACCAGGTTATGCACAAGCATGTATAAGCCGAACCTTCAGAAAGGAAAAGATCGCTAAAACAACATCGCTTAGATTTCGAAATTATGTCTGAGTTCCTCCACAGCCTCAGTCTGTGTTCTTGTTTGTATATATTTACTTGAACCTCGCTAACCTCCTTTTTGTGGTCGCAATTCTATCGTACATAGTAGTTTTAGATCGAACAATACACACCCCGACCTACACCAAATCAATTTATGTAAGTACCATTCTACCCATAATTTCAGTATTTTGCGTTCGTAAAGCTAAAGTGGAAGTAAGTACATGTTCAGCGACTTATATTGCTTACTGTACATACAAGGCCGAATTATACAAGTAATTAGTTTCTCGTGAAATGACATTTGTAAATAAAAATAAAATACTCTTACCAGAGCTACCTTCATGTTGACTGTAGGTGCAGAAGTGAATTCTGTTTTCAGTAACCGTATGGGGACCTTTATATACTCGAACATATCAGTTAAAAATTGGGACACGGTGAATTTGAAAAACAAATTAGAAAAATTCTATGCATAAATTTGCAATAAACCTTCAGTTAAACCGGTTACCATTTAAAGAAAACGCTATAAAATTGGTAGAGATAATAAAGTCTAGGAATACTATCATCATGACATGTTCTTGAATAATTTCTTAACTATTTTCATGTCATGTCCTTTTTACCCGACTACGGCGAAGCAAGGGAAGGGTAATGAGTTTAATAGTCTATGTATATATCTATGTATGTCTATGTCTATGTATGTATGAGTTTAATAGTGTATGTATGTATGTGGATGTTCCAATACAGCGTCGCCCCTATTGGTCCGATTTTGACAAGTGAGGTATCAATCGTCTTCACCGCAAGAGTGTGTCATAGGCTATTTTTTACCCACCCGTGGTCGGGTTTTGGTTTTTGAACTTATGTTTTGTTAACTGCAAAAACGAATAAGTGTGTGTTTGTCTGCTACCATAGACATGTTGCGACGCTATTAAACGGGTCAACCGATTTTATTGTTTTACTTTAAGAAACCGAGAAGGTTATAACTATATACATAGTCATATTTTGAAAATTAGATGTTAAACTGCTAGAAATAGGGATGGCGGATGATCTGTTTACTAGTCTCCGTTAGCATTCAACTAGACCAGGTACGATCCTCCGCTCCGCACCAATTACCTTGTTGATTTCCATCGCTCCGTGCTTCAGAGGGCACGTTAAGCAGTCCCAGTAATTGTTATTGATTAATGTAGATAATCAATATCACAGTCCCTCAGACGGCCTGACAATCACTGCCACCAGAGGCCAGCACATACGACAAGCAAGGAAGCAAGAAACAGAGGAAGAAGTTCTAAAAATCTAAAGCTCAGGAAGGACTAGAAAGCTATTATGTCTGTCTAATACAGAACTTAACAAATTAAAGTAAACCGCCAAGTTCATTCAAACATCTTTCATAGACAAAGTTAATTACGCAAAGTTTAAAATGATGATGTCCTCCTTGTCGTAAGTCAACGGCGAACCTTTTTATCTACGGATATGTAAACGAATATGATTCATCATCTATGAAAGGGAATGTCCTTTTCAAACTCAAAGCATACATAGTTTACTTCAATTTTATTGATTTGATCCTATTATAATATTTTATGAATTTCTTCTTGTTCATGAGATCTTAATTTTGATTTGTAAAAGTGCTATTATTTTGCATCTTTGACTTTGACTTTAATCATTGCTGGAAATAGGCCTCTCCGAGCGAACATGACTGGCAAAGCCAATTTCAGTCATAAAGGTCATATTGCAATGCAAGGCACACAGTGCAACTGAATTGAAGAAATTAGTTTTTTTTTTGTAAGGATAAGTTCTGTTAGTCACAACTGATCTCTACAGCTTCACCGGACTGGAGGGCAAGCGCGAAAGCACCCCGCTGCAATTCATGACGCAGAAGGCGCACGCCAACGTTTAAAATTTGGAGGCCGGCTCAATGGCCCCAGGTGCTACGAACCTCGGATTGGGCGGTCGCCTAGATTACGGGAATTGGACTAAACACCCCTAGATTATTAGTGTAAGTAGTGTTCCAGGAGGCCCTGAAAAAATGGCTAGGAGCCCTTTGATTAATTAAACAAAAATTGTAGATGTAAATATAGGAAGGCTTGGGACGGTTGTACGAATAATTTTCGTAGGGACGTTCTATTTGTGAAGGCGTTTCGCATCGAGATATTTAAAGTCCGCTTTCTTTATAGGTGACGATTTTCCGTAGTTTGAATTTCACAATGTAACTTTGATAGTTCACTGCTATTTATTTTTTATCGGAACACCATAATCTTTCATCTCCATGCATTATGCTAACGGAACGTAGCTATACCAAGGGGCAAAAAGCAGACTTTTAATTACGCTAAGATAACAATTTTACCAACATTATAACTAACTTATAACTTATAGCACAAGAAAGGGTCTGTCACTTTATAGTTAAGTTTTCACTTGTACTACATCGATAGTGCACTGGCTGACTGCAATGTTCACCTATAGAGTAGCCTTGTACAAGTAGCTTACAGAACCAAACAAGATTATTACGCGCTCTGCGATTCTTCTCCGAACGTAATATTTTGTGAATTGTTGGACAATTAAAAATAGAAAATATAAGCTAAATACAAATAATATAAAAGTATTTGTATGCAATTAACTTTTAATGTTATAGTCAGTCATTGTGGTGTTGCATTATGTTGGCTTCCTTTTACTTAACAACATGCATTCTCAGGGGGAACGTGTATTTTGCGTAAGTTTTATCATGTTTTAGATTAAAAGTGGAACGCCCCTCTTCAAATAAGCATATAACATATTTGTATTAGATAATTTAGTTAACCATTGTTTAAGGCGGTCGCCATTATTCAAAGCAAGTACTTTAAAATGCACCATGCCATTATAAGAAGATTTAGTTTTGAAACAGCACGGATCATACTCAAAGACAGCATCATCAATCGCCACGTTTTTGTTTCCATGAAATGCCTATGAAACTCACATAATTAACTTATTAGGGGTTATAAAATTAAGTAAGAAGTCAAGTGGTGTCAAGTAACTTTACTCTAATCTTATGCTCATATAGAACACTTGTATTAAATACACTGGCCATACATTATTACCTTCTAAGCGCTAACAAGTGTAAGTAACCAGGTAAACTATACCCAGTATGGTTACTCTTGTTCTTGGTTTTAAGAGTATTGAGCTTATAATAGCTTTTTTTATTATAAAAACTTATGAGTGTAAATATAGGAATAAACGTTCTTACAGTCAAACAACCTCTCATTATGCAATTACAAAATAAATTTAACGTTTAACGTTTGATAAGATAATTACGAGAGCAACTTGAAAATGTGATTTTTTGTTTGTTGACATAATATCTTAACAATTTTGGTGTCAAATGAAAGGTCTAGGTCTAAAACCATTTTATCCGTTTGAATCATGTAAATCGTTTCACATGTTTAGGAGATAATTAAGAATTAGTATAGTGAAAATGTAACAACCAGTTTTTACACGACTGCCCAAAAAAAGGAGTGTGATTTATGTTTTTGTTCTATGAACTTTTTAAGTAGTGCAAAATGTGAAAATATTATTATTGCAAGTTAATGAGGATTGTTAAACAAAGAGGTATCTAGGTAGCTTAAAGATTAAAGGTTTATTTTCATTTGTTACTTACAAAAGACGCACTTTAATATTCATTTTCTATCTACCTAATTGACCGTGCCATCATACGCATCAAACATAAAATAGATTACGTGGTTAAGTAGGTAGATAGACGATGAATATTAGAGTAGCAGCGGCAAGTCGACAACCCTAGCGCGACAGCTAGCGCATCACTCCGCGCCAGATATCGACAGAGTTACGCGTTAGAAGAGAGCAGAGTGCGTTAGACACTGAGCGCTTATGCGAGCTGAATTGCACTTTGTTGCTTAGTAGCAAGAGTCGCTATTTCTATTAATGGTTTCGCGAAGTGCAACTTCTGCTATTATTTATTCTGTGCCTGTACGCCTAGTACCAGTTTGCAGATCACGTAAACGGCAACAATTTTTTTGTGAGCTTGTTTAAACTAACAGTTTTGGTGGAAATTGGTAGAACGAGTTAATGTTTTCCAATTAAATTTACACGATATCGACCTTCGAATAGCTTGATTGAACGAACTTCAAACTTCATATTTCTATTTCTCTTCCCCACATTTAAAAAATGAGACATATATATTCCATCGTGTTGACGTTTTGTCATACGTATGTCGTTTTTTCTGTGGTTTTATTGGGAAAAATGATTATAGATTTACGTTTAATTGAGATGATAAATGGAAAGAACATATTTTTTTGGTTCTCCCGGTACCTTTGGTCTTTAATTTTATTCAGTACTAATGAAGTTACGGACCAAAATTATCAAACATAAGCTCCGTTAAGTCTTGATATATATATATATAAGCTGGAGATTTTGCGTGAGCTCGAGAAGTTCTATGGACAATTATACACCTCATCGCGTAGTACTCCTAGCACGACTAGCGATGCAAGAGCCCATTTGCCCCGACATTATACCGAAGATATCCCGGACGTCAGCCTAGGCGAGATCAGAATGGCTCTCAAAAAGCTTAAGCAGGTACTAACTTTTAATTAGTCTCATAAAAAATTTGGTGAAGATCTGATAAGGGTCTTCGGTATGATGAGCAGAATAGCTCCTCAAAATGCAGTAAATTTCTCACTTTTAGGTTTCTACCAGTAGAATCAGCCCTTTATCATTATTCTTATTTTTCCAAAATAGTTAACTCTCAACCAAGCAGAGTTTGGTGAAATAATAAAAACCTGCCTTTCCTTTGGTTTCCTGTAAAGAAAAAAACTATGCTAGAGCCTGAATTTGACAGATACAAAAGTTTTTTCTAATGTGACTTCGGTAAACTTGTTCATAACACCGAACTCTTGCAGTTACGTCCTTTTAGAATAAGCTACTTGTTAATAATTAATTTCTCGGAAAATAAAGCTTAGATTGGAAAAATAAAAAATACATATATCTTACTATAAATATTCATTCAGAGAAATAATTAAAATAGTAAATGTAGTAATTACATGAATAGACAACATTTCAAAGTTTCAACATTACTATTTTAATTATTTCAAAATGAACAAAATAAAAATATGTAGCTTACTTCCGCCAAAACTGTAAGTCAGACAAATGATAAGTGGTAAAATTAACACAAGTAAAACCCCACGCTAAACAAGACCCTACCCCAGATTGAACTAATGAAAAATATAAATGAAAGAAAAGCTAAGGCCTGGAGGCCAAAAAAAAAAACACTTATATACAAATAATATTTATAAATATATATACACAATAAAAAAACCCCAAGCTAAACAAACCCTACCCAAATACAAGTATCGAAACACTTATATATTCATATACATATAATATAAAAAAACACAATAAAAAACATATACCTCGATCCAAATACCAAACGTCTGACATCAATACGACACGTGTTTCGCCTCTGCACGAGGCATCTTCGGGTGATGTTGACTCGTCGAATGCTGGACTGAGGTGTTTGTCTCTCTCTCTCTGTCTCTCTCTAGCTTTTCTTTCATTTATATTTTTCATTAGTTCAATCTGGGGTAGGGTTTTGTTTAGCGTGGGGTTTTACTTGTGTTAATTTTACCACTTATCATTTGTCTGACTTACAGTTTTGGCGGAAGTAAGCTACATATTTTTATTTTGTTCATTTTAAATATGGATTTCCGCAAAGTAACGCCTGAATCTATCAATTAATTATTTCTCTGAATGAATATTTATAGTAAGATATATGTATTTTTTATTTTCCCAATTTAAGCTTTATTTTCCGAGAAATTAATTATTTATAAGTAGCTTATTCTAAAAGGACGTAACTGCAAGAGTTCGGTGTTATGAACAAGTTTACCGAAGTCACATTAGAAAAAAACTTTTGTATATGTATTCTGCGATATGACACAAGCATTTGATTATGTTAACCATGAAACACTTCTACAAAAAATTGAAGCTTATGGTATAAGAGGAAATGTTTTGGTTCTTATTCAGTCTTACTTGACCAACAGGATACAATACACGGAAAATGCAAAAATAAACATTCGCAAGAAACAGGAAGAAGTTTTTAGATCCGGAGAAAGAACGCCTACTTATGGAGTGCCGCAGGGCAGTGTTCTAGGCCCTCTCCTATTTATATTGTATATAAACGATTTACCTAAAACTATTAATTATCCGACGACTCTCTTTGCAGATGATAGCACAATAACAATTAATTGTAAGGATAAGGACTTATATGAATCTGACATGAATAATACATTAAAATAGGTGATTGCGTGATTAGATAACAATAATTTAAAAATACATTTGGACAAGACAAATTTAATTCATTTCAGCCAGCGTGCAAATTTAAGTGACATTAATATTCAATGCAATGAAAGAATTATAAATGAAGTTAAATCAACAAAATTTGTAGGTTTGACCATAGATAAACGGCTTAACTGGAAAGCTCACATAGAGATTCTAAATAAAAGGATAAGCTCGTCAGCCTATGCACTATATAAATTGTCATCGTTGATAAACAAAAATGCATTGATAACGGCATACCATGGATTTGTGGCGTCCGTTTACGCTATGGAATTATGTTTTGGGGAAATTCTACTGATAAAGATGCTGCTTTTAAATCCCAAAAAAATGAATCAGAGCAATGTTTCATCTAAATCAGACTGATAGTTGCAAGCCCTATTTTAAGGAACATAAAATATTAACACTTCCAGCGCTGTACATTTTAGAAATTGCAACGTTTGTAAAAACAAATCCAGAACTTTTTCGTCGTCTGTCTGATGTTGTTGTACGTAACAGGCGCGATAACACCATACTTTGTGTTCTACGATCTAAGACGACATTAGGGCGGAAAAGTGTCTTCGGCATGGCTCCTACTATTTACAATAAAATACCTAAAGCTTTTAAAGTATTAAATAGTAATTTGTTTAAAAAAAAAACTAATAAAAAAAAAAGAAGAAATTTACTGGCGGACAAATGCTATTAAGATATCAATGAATTCCTAGCTGATAAAACAATCTGAACGAATGGTAGAATCACTTGATAGATAGACTTTATCTCCAATAATCACCTTCCGCCATGCAAAGAAGACGCACAGGAGATTTCTGGACAATATATCCAAAAATCCCTTTCGTAGGGAATTGTCGAAGGGGATTGTTATGGAATAAGCCTTTTAAACGACTGATTTAATTAATTAACATATTTTTATATTATTTGATTTATAAATTGTATTTTGTGGTTTTCATTAATTTGTATTTTAATATTTGTATGCCCTAAAGGCAAAAATATGTGAACAACTTATTATAATAAGATCTTGCATGCTGATTCGTATGTATACCATATTTTAATGAATCTGTATCCTACATTGTAGCCATCGCAGGAAGTTGGTGGATGGAGGTGGCACAAGATCGCTCGTCATGGCGCTCTTTGGGGGAGGACTATGTTCAGCAGTGGACTTCTAAAGGCTGGCATGATGATGATGATGATGATGTACACAAAACAATACCAAACTAAACGTATAAACCTTCCTCTTCAATAATTCTATCTATTGGTGAAAACCGCATTAAAATCCGTTGCGTAGTTTAAAAGATTATAGACAGACAGACGGTGGGAAGCTACTTTGTTTTATCAATATGTATTGTTTTTTTCCGACATCTTGAACATTTATAGTCATATTTTAACAAACTAGCTGTACCCGCGGCTTCGCACGCGTGGTCTTTTCTTTAGGTTCAAAGTACTATAATGTGCTATTCCAGGACCAATATACCAACATTTGAACAAAATTTCTTCAGCCGTTAAAAATACTTTTATCAATTGCTCGGCTTCTAACTCACCGGATTGAGATACCAATTACACCAGATTTAAATCAAACCTTAAGCTATCTAACAATGAAAACTGCATTGCAATCGGTCCAGTAGTTTTTACGTGATGCGTGAACAAACAAACATACAGACAAACAGAAAGAAAGACGCGAATAACAATAAAAAAAGTTGTTCAATACCTTTTTTAAGCACCCAAGAGCATTTTTTTCATTTGAATTCATTTAGTAGTTTGGGTGCAATGCGCGGCCAATATACGGACAAACAGACAGACAAAATTAAAAAGTAAAACAGTTTGGCTTCACTATCGAATATAGAGAACCATCCAAAAAATATTTTTTACTACTTAAATATTAACATAACTTTGGACCCATATCCCGCAGAAACTCTTTACTTTTACGGGATAAAACGTGTCAATTTTAACCCATCATATAACTTCCGTCCATTAGTTTCAGGGTGGTACGTCTTCTTTTAAATAAATTTCAACCCCTATACTGCGAGAACCAATTTTTTTTTCGAGATGTACCTAAAGTATCCTATGTCCTACCTCGTAGTAAATCATTCCAAGTTTCATTTGAATTCATACTATGCATGTAGTTCCGGCGGCGTGATGCGCGGCTAAGATACAGACTGACAGACATACAGACAAAATTGAAAAAACATACAGTTTAGGCTTCATTATCGAATATAGAGTAACTTCCAAAAAATACACTATATCTTTAATGTACAGAATTTGGACCCATATCCCACAGGAACCCTTTATTTTTTCGGGATAAAATGTATCCATAATTTTCACCCATCTTATAAACTATGTCTGTGCCAAGTTCCGTCCAATAGTTTCAGCGTGCTACGTGTACTTTTAAATAATTTTCCACTCCTATCCTGCAGGAACACTCAAGTTTTTCGGGATGTAAAGTATCCAATGTCCTACTTCGAAGTATGAACTCAAATCATACCAAATTTCATTCGAATTTATTGATTATTTTCGGCGTGGTGTGCTGCCAAGGTACAGACAGACAGACGGACAGACAGACAGACAAAAATTAAGAAAATAAAGTGTTGGCTTTAGTATTGAATATAGAACGGCCTCCAAAAAAAATTATATAATATCTTCAATTTACAGAATTTTGGACATTATCTCGCAGGAACACTTTATTTTTCGGGATAAAAAGTATCCTCAATTTTTACCCATTATATGAACTATGACTGTGCCAAGTTTCAACAAAATCCGTGAAGTAGTTTCAGCGTGGTACGTATTATTTTAAATAACTTTCAACGCCTACCCTGCAGGAACCCTTTAATTTTTCGGGATGAAAAGTATCCAATGTCCTACCTCGAACTATGAACTCAAATCACACCAAATTTCATTTGAATTCATTGAGTATTTTCGGCGTGATGCACTTCCAAAGTACAGACAGACAGACGTACAGACATACAGACAGAAAAAAATTAAATAAATACAGTTTTGGCTTTAGTATCGAACATAGAACTGCCCCCAACTGATAAAAAGTTTTTCAATTTTAACCCTACATATAAAATATAGTAGTTTCAGAGTGGTAAGTATTTTATGAAATAACTTTCAACGTCTATCCTGCGGGAACCCTTTCATTTTTCGGGATGAAAAGTAGCCTATGTTCTACCTCGTAGTATGAACTCAAATCATACCAAGTTTCATTTAAATTCATTCAGTAGTTTTGGCGTGATACCTAGCCAAGATACAGACAGACAGACAGACAAAAATGAAAAAAAAAAACAGTTTGGGCTTCTGTACAGAATTAGACCCGTTACTGTTTTATTGTAAGTATATAGATTAACACAAAAACAATATTCAATTTATCAAACTATACGTAAGTATTAACCTTTCTCTTGAATCACTCCCGTTGCGTAGTTTAAAAGATTAGGCGTTACAGAAGGACAGACGGCGGGAAGTGACTTTGTTTCATACTTTGTATTGATGGTGTATTGATATTGATTGATGAAATAAACTTTAATTTAGTTTCTATTTTAATAGTATTGCTCATAGATTTTAAAAGATATTGCATTTTTTTATGACCGACCCGCGCCCAGTTTAGCTAGACATACAGCCTTGTGGACTTTTTGTGGGTATGAACATGTAGTATCTACATTATTTTATGTATCATCCATAGTTTGCGCACACCAAATAATGTGTTTTATAGGCATATTTTTGATACCTTGGGTTCCATTATTGCAACTTACGTAAGGATCTCCAATAAAAAAAACTGTCCATGTTACTCGCCGATAATATAGCTTTCAGTAGGTGAAAAAAAAACGGTTACGTATTTTCGTTTATCCAATTCAAACAAACACACAAACCGTGTCCGATTGGGGCGATGCTAACCTGGTTAAGTTTAATGCTACTAAAACGCAGGCGTGTTTGTTCTCTGCTAAAAAGAGTCCTCTTAATCTCCGTCTTTCCGTAGTGTAACAATACCATTAGGCGACCATCTGGAGCTTTTGGGTGTCGAACTCACATCGAACCTGAATTTTGGGTCTTACATTGAATCCAAAGGTAAAAAAACTTGGTATTTTGTCTAAAGTTAGGCGGTACTTCACACCGGGACAGCTTTTGAATCTTTACCAAGCACAGGTCCGATATTTTATGGAGTACTGCTGCCACCTCTGGGACGGTTCTGCCATGTATCAGCTCAAGGCTTTGGATTCAATGGAGAGACGTGTTATGAGGCTCATTGGAGATGACACTCTGGTAAAGAGTAAGCTTCAAAGTCTGGCGCATCAACGTGAGGTCGCAAGCCTGTCGGTATTCTACAGATTGCACTTTGGAGAGTGTGCACAAGAACTGCACAATCTGATTCCCTCATCACCTTTTCATTACCGTACGACTAGACGATCGTCAAAGCGCCTTCCTTTTATGGTTGAAATACCTCGCACAAGAACGAAGCGTTACATTTCTTCATTTATTATAAAAACTTCTAAGGAGTGGAATGCCCTGCCCTCGTCAGTATTTCCGGTAAAATATTACTTTGGTGTGTTCTAGTCAAGATTGAATTAGGTATCTACTAGGCAAACGTGCTACACCTTCGACCACATCATTGCTTTCCATCAGGTGAGATCGTGGTCAAATAATTGCCTAGACAGGGATAAAATAAAACATACAACATATCAAATCTTTACTCCTTATAATATTGGTGCAGAGAAGTGTAGATAGATACAGATAGATAGATAGGTTTGTCGCCACCTTCATCACCACGACCAACACCGCACCTACGCCGGTGTGTTTGTACCTTGTGGTGTGTGAGAACCAAGAAAGTGCTCTGGAACTGCAAGAAGTAAGCCGCACTGAAGAAGAAAAATTACTCTGACGCAGTTCCCTCTCCAAAGCGAGTGGAACTTCACGTATGTACGTGATGTATATATAACTCTGCCACAGCGCAACTAAAAACCAGTAGCGGCTCTCTAAGGAAAAGTCAAAGGCCAGAGTACATCGCTTTAGTAAAATAAGGGCTTATCGGTTTTCTATAAAACATGTACGTGGAACTGGATGGATTCGTCTACTAGTCTCTACAGAAATTGCACAATTTCTTGACTAATTGTTACAATCCGGATAAAATTTAATGGCGGCTATAAAGTAAGGTGCTTGGCGCAGCGTAATGACTAACTTATTATATAGAGAACATACCTAACGTAGCAGTATTTAGTGATGACATAATTGAAAATTAGGCAGAAACAACTTGAAGGACTGAAGGAAACAACTTGGAGGTTGTAACGTTATACGTACATGTTTACATTAATTACATATTATTTATAAAAAATAGAAACTTAAATCAATTACAAATAATTTTAATATCTACCAAACACTATTTACACATATATTACCTTACCTACGAATCAAACATTAAATATTTTAATAAATAGTTGTTGAAATTCATCAATACGTTCCGAATATTCGCAGCGTCGCGTCGCCCCAACCTGTCCACTGCAGCACAGTTTAATTAGCAGTTACGACAATTTAATTGGTCTGTGCTGTGATCCCGAGTGCTAAATACTTGTGGATCACAACCAAAATAAAACTGTTCGTCCCTGCACGTTCTTCGAGACCTTGGTGTTGTGATTTTATCCCGGAATTTCGGTATCTGATTGTGAACATCCCCGGCAACACAACTACTGCCTAGTGCTTCCCTTCTGTCGTTGCCGTGGGTGCTCACAGGAGTTTACCATCAGACCATAACACTGTTCCTTGATGCGCGTTCCGGGGTCCTACGTCCGGCTTGCTGGCTTGATGGTCACCACTCCTAGCCGACTTTACAATCATCCCGAGAACCTGGTCTTCCTCGAGCGCCCACTTCAGACAGGAGAGTACTGGACCAGGACCAGAGAAATAGAATCAAACATACTGTGTCAGGCCGAATACCACCAATTTCGTGAAACCCTACTGCAGAGCGGCCCCTGGCAAATTAAATTTTAGATGCCTTGTTGCTTACTCCCCATCCTGAGGTATAAAGCAGGTAAGAAGGAACCCATCTCTTTATACCGGTACAAGGTGGCACAAGATCGCTCGTCATGGCGCTCTTTGGGGGAGGCCTATGTTCAGCAGTGGACTGCTAAAGGCTGACATGATGATGACTTGAAGGAAAGAAAGGTCTTAGGAAAATTCATTTTAAACGCACTGCAGGATGTTTCCGAACGAAAGATCGCGTTCCAGGACCCAAATAAAATCGAAATTCATTTAGCCTATATTTTTTTATCAATTGATCGGTTTCTGTATTCGTCGTATTGAAAATAATAAAACTACAATTGCTTTAACGTCAAACTACCTAAAGATATCCAACTTAAAGTGAAAACCCCAAATCAATCGGACGAGTATTTTTTGAGTGATGTGAAAACAAACAGACAGACAGAGAGACAAGATTTACAATAATGGTAATGTGATATTCTTGTTAAGCGTATTTTAGGTACCCCAGATCATTTTTACACGAATGCCCAAAAAAAGGAGTGTAATGCTTTTAGAGTTCATGTATGTGTGTAAGTTTATTTGTTCCACCATAACGTTTAAATGTCTGAACAGATTTGGATGCATGTATTTTTAGAATCCATACATCATACCGAAAGTTCTTCTTTTTTCTTTTTATTTTAACCGATCTTTCTTTTTTTGGTCTGGCTTAAATTATTATCTTCATTATACTTTTTGTTAGTTCCTGCTTCGTTATAAGTAGGTGTAGAGATTACGACAAAGAATTCAAGTTTTCCTACTGCAACTTTTGCATGATGTAAGTACAAATCTAAGTGATAGATTTAGACAGATCGGGACTACAGAGCAAGCGTACGAGCCAAATCGATTCGTAACTGCGATAGAATGCCGAATCCGCGCCAAATCGATGGAACTTAGCTGCCAATAAAACAGGCGCAATGGATTGATGCGATTAAGTTGAATTATTATTTTTAATCTAATAGGAGTAAAAGATCGTTTTCACAATAGTAAAAATATATAAGGAGACACGCTCTCTACTTACAACTTTACTGTAGCAAACTATAGAAACAATTATGTATATCGATTTCAACTCATATTTTTTTTACTTTTCTATTATAGTTTCAATTTGTACTTATAACGAGTTCCAAAACAAAAACTACACAAGAAGCGGCACATCCAATAACCATAATGTAAAATACACCACCGATTTGCTCCAGAGATAATGTGCAGCCCATCGGACAGCTGTAGCTATTAGTGACCGCGTTTTGAGTCACCGTCTTGGCTTTGTCCACCACCGTCAGCCCTACAGCTTCCGTGAACAACTTGTCCGTTATACCAGCCTCGAACAGCCGCCCAACAACTTTCTGGAACTTCACAACCAATGGGTGCCCCTTCCTGATAATCATTTCGAAGTACACGGTCAGCAAGTTCTCAGCAGGCCTCAGCATCCTAGCTTCATCGTTCACGGCTGTCTCTGCTTGGAAACTGTAAGCAAATGCTTGTATCAGAACCGTCATTCCTTTGTGGACCACAGACTGTACAGCACAGTCAGCAAACGATTCACAATCTATTGAAGTATTCGCAAACTGAATATACTTCTCATCATTCATGAAATATTTGGTTAATGCATGCAAATAAGAAACTCTTCCAGATTTCATGATAGCTTCGTTGCTTTTTAACGTCTCTGGAGGTCTGTGAATGGTGAGGAATGAATACAATTGAATGCTGATGTAGACTGACAGATGCAGGCACATAATCAAATAAACGATATTCAAGATTTTCTGCTTGAAAGTTTTCGCAACCTGAAGTTGGGCGGTACCGACAAGCGCTCCCAAGGCGTGTAATAAAGTATTGTTCAGCGATACCGCCTGCTTATCGAATATGCAGATCAAACACCAGACGACGGAGTAGCTCAAATAAAATATTATAAACAAATACAGCCCGTCTACTGTCGTTACTAGATTCTCCCAGCTTGTGATTAACCTTTCTGCGTAGTAAATCCAAGCTATGGTTTGTCTCACGTAAACTCCTGAGTACTCCACAGCATCTCCATATATTCTGTAAAGACCACCGGCGCAAATGTCTAAAGTTCCATTCCATAAAAGCTCTATAAACTCCATGTTGAGTAAGGCATTTTCTTCCAGTTTGAATATGTAATACAAGTCCAACGTAGCGTTAAAGTATATTAAGATTATTTTGATTAGTTCGAGGTCCATACCCTTGACTTTACTAATGTCTAAATGATCGTTAGTTTGGAGAGATTCCTTGTTTTCGATCATGGCAAAGGGGAATAAGGGTCCCATTCCCACTTTTATCGGACATTTATTCATATTCGTAGGATTTTTGATCGGAAACAAGCTATTGTTTACCAATTTTCCATTTTTACATGTATTTATTTTTAGTGGCTCGCTAATTAGTACTTGACATGATTGTGGGTTTATAATTGGTACATAGGTAAACAATTGGTATAAATCATCAGTGACTTTTATAAATATCGAGATCGCTTGTGGTCCTATTACATCACCAATGCTTTGAAAATGTCGTCTGCAGGTGTCTAGAGAAAAGTTTTTCACAATTATCAAATACTTTACTCTTTCCTCGATAATATCAAAGTTAAACTTAGTTAATGCATCGCAGTCTTCGAAGTAATAAATAACCAGATAGTTAGCCTGAGTTACATTTAAAGTTTCATTTTTAGTATTATCCATTATCATGAAAGGCACGTTTTCAACAGTGAGCTTCAAAATCACAGTATCAATAAAAATATTTTTGCCCTTTGATTGATTCTTCTCGGTTTTAAACACAGTTGTGGGTTTCCAGAATAATTCTCTTCTACTTATTTCGACAATACATGTCACAATAGAATAGTATTCGTCCTTTTCTGATATTATGTCACTTAACATTTCGAAGTTTTGAACAGAATATGCAACTGGAAAATGCAAAAAAGTGGATATAAATAATGCCAACATTATCTCGTCAGAGAAAGTCTTTTTTTGCTCATATTTCGTCCAGTGAGAGTCTATGCCAATTTTTCATTTCGTACGTCTAATCATACAAAAGTTTTTCTTTTTACTCAGTTTGATTAAAATACACGTTCTCTGATACACAATATTTGTATTTTCTGACTTAGGCTGAATAACTCTACATTCTCGTATTAAAATCTACTTGATGATAGAATGTTACTCACAGGTCAATTTATTGTGACATGAAATGTCGTTTAATTTTACCAAACCATAGCATTTAGCGAGTTTTAAAAATCACAAACACTAGTTAGGAAAGTTCGTTTGTTAAAGATATGGCGTGTGATAAGAATTGATAGCTAAAGAGCTGTTCCTTGTATAACTCTGATTTTAACCGAAAATAATCATAATTTTCCCTTCATTTTTACTATTATGACTTTGAAGGCGCTCATCACACTACTTACACACACTAATATTATAAACGCAAAAATAGCTCTGTCTTTGTTATTTGTCTTTGTTTATTTTCTATAAATTTTACAAATATGTAGGACTAGCTGATGCCCGCGGCTTCGCACACGTGGTCATTTCTGTAGGTTAAAAGTACTCTTTGTTCTATTTCAGGACTTAAAATACCAATATACCAACATTTGATCAAAATTCCTTCAGCCATCAGAAATATTTTTATCGATTGCTCGGCTTCTACTCATCGGATTGAGATATAAAGTACCCCAGTTTTTAAATCATAACATAAGCTATCCAACCGCATTGCAATCGGTCCAGTAGTTTTTACGTGATGCGCAAACAAACATACAGACAAACAAACAGACAACCAGACAAACAGACAGACACGAATTTTTAAAATATTATATTCTTGTTCTTTAGCATAATTTAGGTACCCTAGACGATTTCTTTTTTAATTATATTCTTTATACAGACTTTTTCGTTCCTATTGCTTTAATATAAGTATAAATATATGAGGATAGACAAGGGCATTTTAGTCATTTTCCCCTGAAAAATGTACCCGTGGCCATAGCAACAAATTAACTTACATCAACATCAATTATTCTATCTGCTTTAGGAGGGAAAATGTGAAAATGTTAGATAATACATTATCCATTATGAACTATATAAGTTAAGTAAGCAATTGCAAGCGAGATGTACAGACGACCTTGTGAAGGTCGCGGATAGCTGCTGGATCCTAGATGTACCTACTGGATGCCAACAGCGAGCTATGGAAAGAGCTATGCTTGGAGTTACAGTGAAGGTCAAGATTCATAATGAAGTAATCCGACGGAGAACGAAGGTAACCGACAAGCAAGCTAAAGTGGCAGTGGGCTGGTTACATTTTCCGAAGAACCGATAACCGTTGGGGTAGACAAGTTCTCGAGTGGAGACCACGTTTAGGCAAGCGTATCTACGATACCCTGTGGCCAGGTGAGATCTGCGAAAAGCGGCTGGCTGAAAATGGATGAGGAGAGCTTAAGACCTAGCTCAGTAGGGTGCATTAGGAGAGACCTTCGTCCAGCACTGGACAAGGCTGATAATGGTGATGATGATAATAAATTACATTCTACGTTAAAATAAATTATTTTCTTTCCTTGGTTAATTAGTTATGAGCCTCTCACGTCATCACATTTCACATTATATGTTTTAAAAATGTGTATTTATTTTCATATTTTGGTATGTAAATCAAAATAAGGATCACAGTTAGGCAATAAACATTTTATTTAACAATACATACATTTATTTACAACGGAAAAACGTAGCACTTATTCTATTTTTACTAATTAAAGTAGACACTTTGGTAACATAAAATAAAAAAATATAAAATTTGGTCTTGTAACAAAATAAACTTTAGAAACGGAAGATGTCTGAAGAAATATGTATCCCTAAAAATAACTGACTAGAATTCAGGGATACAATTTCAAAAGAAGACGTATTAACGATCCAAATGGAATTTAATGGGGTTCAGCGAAGACATTTGGTAGTATTGGAGAAACAAATGGAAGCACATGGATTTATTCTAAGAAAAAGTAATTGTTGAAGGTTTAGTCCTCCTTCTCAGCCCAAATGCTGTCCCCGTTCACTACAGTAGTTCCTCTGACGTATCTCTGTATCGCCGGCAGTTTGTACATGTACACGGACAGTATGGACCCTGCGCAGGCGCCGACCCAATAGACTAACGCGTGCTCCATGAGAGTGTGACCTTCGCAACCAGCCTTGAGGGAGGTGGCTAGGACAGGGTTGAAATATCCTCCGGAGTAGTCAAAAGCTGGAACAGAAAATAATACAATATTAAAAAAGAAATAAATAGTTTTTCAACATCAAAAATGTATATCTTACTTTCAGCACAAGCTATTTTATGATTTTGAAAACTAACGTGAGCGAAATTCATATGAAATATAAATAAATCGGCTAAAAATTCACGAAATAGAAGATCGGAAATACTGCGAGCAGTTTCGGACTATTTTGAAGTCCTTCATCTGGGAGTGTTATGCCAACAAACCGCGACGAGCGCTACGAACGTCAGCACGCAACAAAAAAATAGTCCGAAACTGGTCGAAGTATTTCCGATCTTCTATTTCATGAGTTTTTAGCCGTTTTATTTATATTTAAGCTATTTTTCCTGAAAAATATTATATAAAAATATCAGTAACTTTAAAGATTAGGAAGAAAGTATATTTTAGGTATTCAATAAATACTAAAGGTAGCAGAGTAAGAACTAGTTAATAAGCTTGAAACAGTCACATATTATAACCTAAAATACTATATATTTCAATGTCCAGAAGAGACCTCACTGCAATAATACGCTTGAATAAAAAAATAATTACTTTCAACTTATTTTTAACAACGTAATGAATAACGAACAAACAATTACCGAAAATTCTTAAAAATGAAGATGAAAATATGAAACCAATCATGCGTTTAAAAAAGCCAATGAGAATGAAGAATTAGTCGACATTGAGTTTTACAATATGTACCTTTTCCTAAATGGACTTTGCAAAAGATGGACACACTTATATCACTGGCACTAGTGTCCTGATAGCGGTAGACGAATACCGTGTGCCTAGTCAGGACCCCTGGAACGGAGCGAATAACGTGTGAGAAGTCAGTGAGAAACCAGTGAGAAGCAAATGAAGTGTGTGTGATCAGAATATGTCAGAGCAACAAAGCGTTAGCACTTAGAAAACATTAGTACCAAAAAGTAATCAGTCAGTTAAGTAATTGATGAAACTGCAGTAGGCCCTAACAGAATGATAAAGTATGCCTTTCAGGGTCATTTCGTTAACAACTCGCTAAAGTTCGCATGTATAAATTTTAGATATCTACACACCTACATAACCACCACCAAGAAGGTATGTAAGAGAGTACAACTACCACCTCATTATTTCAACTCATTTTCACCTGCCCGTGGTACATCCTGCTGAACAACGGACGAGGCTCTGATGACTGACAAATGGCGGAATAACCATTCAAAATTGGCGCAGTTAAATTCTACAGACCGGTGACGAGCAGCAACGTCATCGGTGCAAGAAAGTGTGCCCTGCGATCGCCAACCCACCTGCCCGGCGGTGCGATTTTGGGCATTACCTGCCATAAAAAGCACAACAAAAGTACGGCCCCCAGTCCCGGCATCCCTGCTATTCCTGACCATGGCTGCTGTCATGGTCACGGCAGGGCAGGGGGTGCTAAGAATCCCCGGGCTACGGAAGGCCGCCAAAACCGACTGACTCTGGCTACGTGTAACGGACGCACGTTACGACTCGACGAACATCAACACATGAGATGGCACATTCTGGGGTTATGTGAAGTCCGAAGGATACCGTATCTTTAGAGTCGGGCCATCTTATGTAATGAAGTGGACGTGACAAAGCCCCGATGGTGTACCGAAAAATTAGATCGACTTCATCATAGCGGACAAAAAGCGCATATTCAGAGATGTCTCAGTGATCACTAGGTTTATAACCGGGAGTGATCACCAACTTGTCCAAGACACTCTGGATATTGATTGCAAGCTTGAACGTCTCCATTTGATGAAGTCTACGCTCCGACCCAACCTGCTCCAAACTGTTGTTGGATCTTAAACAGTCCAGTTAAAACTGGACAATCGATTTCTTGCCTTGGAAAGCATAATTGACGTTGACATTGACAAGGAACTTGACCAAGTGGTGGGAATCCTGAGGGAAGAGGGTACGAAATTTTGCGAGATGCGGAATACAGGCAGGAAATCAAAACTTTCGGTGGAGTCTCTTCAGCTCATCGAGAAACTACGCGAAAGTCCAGAAGTCACTTCAGCGGGCTTTATATAAGAAAATAACAAATCTGGTAAGGTGAGAAATCTGACGCTCCAATACGAGTACAAGTGCTATAGAAGAAACGATAGAGCGAAATTGGAGTTCAAAAGTCTTTGTACAGCAGATTGGTCAAAGCCAAAAAAAAAACAAAACAAAACAAAACAAACAAACAAACAAAAACTGATCACAAACAAAACTTCTGACAAAGTTGATCACATCAAGCGGGAAAGTTGTTTCTCTGCCGGAGATTCTCGCAGATGCCGATTTCTATGGCTGACTGTACGTGTCACACGCGTCGCAACCTGAACCCGATATCGAAGATTCCAGGGCTACTCTGACCCACCACTATACTGAAGAGCTGCCCGAAGTCAGCCTTGACGAAATCGAGATGACTCTGCAACAGTTCAAAAATGGAAAAGCGAGGAGTTCCTCCCACGCTTAAAGAGCTTCAGCTTATGTTTAATTCTGTCCTAATCTCTGGGAGAACTCCAAAGGCTTGGAACCAGAATGTGGTCGTCCTGTATTTCAAAAAGGATGACAAAACCTTTTGAAAAACTATCTGCTCATAATTTTCCTCCTGAGCCATGTCTATAAGCTGTTTTTGAGAGTCATCACGATTCGTCTTGCATGGAGATTCGTCGAATTCCAGCCAACAGAGCAGGCTGGGTTTTGGGGAGGATACGTCACCATAGACCACATCCATACAGTGCGGCAGATTATACAGAAGACAGAAGAGTATATATAATCAGCCCCTGTGCCTAGCGTTTGTGGAGTGTGAGAAAGCCTTTGACTCTATCGAAATCTCGATGCCAAGTCGACTGGCGGTGGCGGTTCAAGTGATGCGATGTCTGTATGACGCCGCAACAATTACCGTCTAAGCACAGAACCAGCAGACTAACCATAATATCCCCCTGTATCGAGGTGTGAGACATGAGGAGGTTATTTTTAGTAAATTGTTCTCAAATGCATTGGAGGATATGGTTATAAGACTCTGGACTGGAAAATATGAAGCATTAAAATTAAAGGTGAGTACATCTCACACTTAGATTCGCTAATGACATCGTCATTACGGCATCCTAGCTGATTCATCTCAACGCATTGGTCTTCGGATGAATTTGGACAAAACCAAGGTTATGTTCAACGAACATGTTATTCCGGAACCAATTGCTGTTAAGGGAACTGCTCCAGAAGTTGTTCAGGAGTATGTTTATCTGGAGCAAACTTTGCAACTAGGTAAAAACAACTTCGAGAGAGAAACCCGCAGAAGAATACAGCTGGGCTGGGCAGCATTTGTGAAAATTCGTCGAGTCTTCTCGTCACCAATACTGCAAAATTCAAAGACAAAAGTCTTCAACCAATGTAACATAAGGAGCCGAGTCGTGGACACTCACTGTAAAACGAGCCCACCAATTTAAATTCGCTCAGCGTGCCATGAAAAGGGCTATGCTCGGAGTTTCTCGGAAAGATCGTATCCGGAATGAGGTGATCCAGCAGAGAACCAAAGTGGTTGACATAGCCCTTAAATTAGTAAGCTGAAGTGGTAGTGGGCTGGTCATATCTTTCCAAGAACTGATAACCGTTGGGGTAGACGTGTTCTTGAGTGAAGACCGCGACTCGATAAACGTAGTGTAGGAAGCCCTCCAGCTAAGTGGAAATATGATATACACAAAGTGGCTGGCAAGTTGGAAGAGAGGGGCCGAAGATCGGGCTCAGTGGCGTGCTTTGGGAGAGGCCTATGTCCAACAATGGACTGACACCGACTGATGATGATGATGATACCTTCTTTAAGATTTTCGAGTCAAATGATAAAGTATAATGAAAGCAGAAATAAACTATAATCTACAAGTAGCTCTTCCGACAGATTACGGTATTCAATTCTAAGAAATTGAAATACTAGTTCCGAGGTATGGTAGATAAAACTGTTCCTCATACTTTATATTGGTAATCAGAATGCTATAATCATATTTATGTCTTTCATCAGCAAACAGGATTCAAGTTTATATTATACGATTGTTTAGAAGAGGTAAGGTATTAGTTAGGATAACGAGGCCAATTAACCATAGTTGGAATATATACTTTCAAAATCCACAATTGACTTAACTATCTACTGCCTTGGTTAATTTGAAAAGCATTGGATTAGTTCAGAACGTCCTACGTAGTACAATGACCATAAGATTCCAGCATAAAATACTTTTAACGACAAGTTATCCAGGTTCCTTACCAGCGACTACGAGTGAAGTCCCGATGAAGGAGTCGATGGCAGTGGCGAAGCGCGGGCTAAGGTCTCCGAGGGACTTGGATGCCAGGCGGCAGAGGCAGGTGGCTACTCCTTCCACTACTGCTCCGTAGATTACTGGAACCTGGGAAGATAGAAGGGTATTGCTAATCAACTTTATTACTTTTATAAATTCGGACTAAACCATGTTACATGATCCATTTTTTTAAAGGTTAGGCTTTCAGTGTTCTCCCTTCCAAATTTAATTCAGTATTTTTTATTAGTCAATTCATTTTCAATTAATCCCATTAGGCAAATCCATTTTTTTAAAGGTTAGACTTTCAGTGTATTCCCATCCAAATTTAATCAAGTTTGATTCAGTAGTTTTTATTAGTAAATTCATTTTCAATTAATCCCATTAGGCAACTCATTTATTTCATAGTTTTACTTGTTGACCGGTTGACCGAATGGTTAGTGACCCTGACTGCAAAGTCTACCAATGGTCACGGGTTCAAATCCCGCAAGGTGCAATCATTTATGTGATGAGCAGAAATGCATCACACAAATCATGTCATGGTCATGTTTCAAGTCATGGTTGTAATAATCGTATCTATGTATGCTTAGCCGTTTTCTAGTACACATAGTAAAGTGTATCATAGTTCAGGACTAGGTAATTGGTGTGAATCGTCCCGAATATATTTATTTAAAATACTACATAAGAGAAATTCGCGAAGAATAGGTACAGTTTCATAGTTTGTTGCTTCTGTTAGCTGCTATTTATATCGAAGTCATCGCATATGTAGCGAAAAAAACACACCCAATTTAATGTAAAATAATACTACTAAAGCTATTAATAAACAATATACATTGTTGTTGTTTGTTTGTTTATCGTATGAGGTAGTGCTGACCTCTGATGTCAGAGTTTGTCAAGCTGCCCGAAGGCTTCTGACATGGCTTAACGACTGCTATTAATCAATAACAGCTGGGACCGACAGCTTAACGTGCCCTCCGAAGCACGGAGCGATGGTACACCGCACGTAACTCAGAAAAGTCATTGGTGCGGAGCGTAGCTTTTGAACCCGGTATCGTTGGATTCTAAATTGCACTATAGAACCGTTAGGCCACCATCGCTATATATATATATATACATTGTGAAAGGTACAGTGAACCAAATAAGCCAGAAATGTATGAGATAATTCTCATGCAGCCAAAATGAGACAACATTCTACGTGAAGAGCAAAGGCAAACCAGTCAATAGTGATTGAGTGGTTTCGCAGTTATCTGCATGGTCGCCGGTAGCGTGTACGCCTCGATGAATCTTTTTCTTCATGGTCTGACACGTTGGCTGGTGTACCGCAAGGCAGCGTGCTCTCTTCTCTCTTGTTCGTTATTTTCATAAATTCTATATCTGTCCACATTACTTATTCTTACCACTTGTATGCTGACAATCTCCAGATTTATTGCCAATCCTTACTTAGCACTCTCTCTAGCGCTGTAGACATAACCAATGCAAATTTACTCCATATTGCTGAGTGGAGTAAAGCATATGGGCTAAAAGTTATCCCTACCAAAACTCACGTCATGATTATTGGCAGTTCTAAAATGATATTGAAAGTCGACTGGTCAACGCTTCCCAAAATTGAGTTCGGTGGATCCATTACTCCGTACAGCCAGAATATCAAGAATCTAAGTATAATAATGGATCAATATCATACTTGGGGCCTTCAGATTGAGGCTGTTAGTCGCAAGTTGTGTTCGACTGCAGGTTTTCTCAGAAGACTCCGCCATTTCCTGCCTACGGCCACTGAATTTGCGCTTGCGCAGTCTCTTCTGCTTCCCGTTTTAGACTTTGCCGATGCCAGCCATCTAGATCTCACGGACGACCAGCTTAATAAACTTGAGCGACTTCAAAATTTCGGCATAAGATTTATATTTGGTTTACGCAAATATTATCATGTATCCCAGTATCTTAAACCTCAAGTTGCTTCCTATACTTCTTTGCCGGAATTCTCACATACGCTCTCTCTTCTTTATACTAATCTTTTTAGTCCATCTTCCCCGCGCTTATAACGCTTTAATTTCCATCACAGAGTACATTATATATCTAAAAAAAATCCATTACTCTCGTTCACTTTTTATGGCAAATCGTTCACTGAATGCACTGCCGCTTACGATCAGACGTGCACAGTCTCTTAATTATTTTAAACATAAAGTTAAAAACTATATCTTAAAATCTAATTTCACTTCCCCTGTTTTTTATCTGGTCCTCAAAGTATGAACTCAAATCATACCAAATTTCATTTGAATTCATTGAGTATTTTCGGCGTGATGCACTTCCAAGATACAGACAGACAGACGGACAGACAGACAGAAAGACAAAAATTAAAAAATACAGTTTTGGTTATAGTATGGAATACAGAACGACCCCAAAAATGTTTACAAAATATCTTTAACTTACAGAATTTGGCACATTATCCCGCAGGAACTCTTTATTTTTTCGGGATAAAAAGTATCCTCAATTTTAACCCATCATATAAACTATGACTGTGCCAAGTTGCATCAAAATCCGTCCGGTAGTTACCGAGCGGTAAGTGTTTTTGAAATAACTTTTACCTCGTAGTATGAACTCAAATCATACCAAGTTTCATTTAAATTCATTGAGTAGTTTCGGCGTGATGCCTAGCCAAGATACAGACAGACAGACAGACAAAAATTAAAAAAAATACAGTTTTGGCTTCAGTATCGAATCTAGAGTAAGGTCCATATTTTTTTTATTAAATATCATCAATGTACAGAATTGGACCCGTTACAGTTTTATTATAAGTATAGATAAATAGATGATATTGATATAAATGTATTTATTATTGATCCAAATGTATTTTATACATTTTATGTTATGTATGGTATTTATTATATATTATTATTAGATATATATTTTATTGTATTCATATTATTATATAATTTATTTTAGTATAATTAGCATATATTTATGATACCTATGAGTACACCACCGTCTGTTGTCGTATGTATTTCCTCTCTATCTAAAGGTTGTCCGGAAGAGATCACGTTTTAGAGATAAGACCGCCCATTGTACAATAATATTCCTTAGTTTTAGTTCATATGTATTTGTAAATTTTTGATGTACAATAAAGAGTTATCCATTATTATATATTATCTATCCAAACCAGAATACTAGGTGCAAATAAATTTCAAAGGTGCCTAGAATAAAAGCGGTGGAAATTGTTCCATTTGTGAATAGATTACTACGTAATTAGATAAGTAAACGCATTGATTAACGAGGCACGTATTTTATGAGGCTATAAATTTGATTTTAATCTTGTGTTGCAGAATCCCAAAATATAAATTTACAAAATATTTTAATGTAGGTAAGTGGAGATACCTACTTTAAAATATTTACAAATAGTTGGTTAGAAAAGATGATTCTCAAAGACTGTATTACGTTGGATAATTCCATAGGTATCTATACCTACGGTATTATCAACGTATTAAAAGTCAACGAAATAGCATTAATAATTTCATTGCAATGGCTTAGAATCATCATACCCCGAGGGATCATCTCGTACATTTTTCTCCTATACCTATAGCTACTTGTAACTAAATAAGTTATCTATATTCAACTACTAGCTGTACCCGCGGCTTCTCATGGGTGGTAATTTCTCTAGGTTAAAAGTATACACATAATCTAAAAGTCAACGAAATTGCATTAATAATTTCATTGCACTGGCATAGAATCATCATACCCCGAGGGATCATCTCGTACACTTTTCCCCTATGCCTGTAACTACTCGTAACTAAATAAGTTATCTTTATTCAACTACTAGCTGTACCCGCGGCTTCTCATAGGTGATAATTTCTCTAGGTTAAAAGCATACACATAATCTAAAAGTCAACGAAATTGCATTAATAGTTTCATTGCAATGGCATAGAATCATCATACCCCGAGGGATCATCTCGTACACTTTTCCTCTATACCTGTAACTACTCGTAACTAAATAAGTTATCTTTATTCAACTACTAGCTGTACCCGCGGCTTCGCATGCGTAGTAATTTCTCTAGGTTAAAAGTACTCTATGTACTATTCCTTCAGTCATCATAAAGTTTTTATCGATTGCTCGCTTCTGCTCATCGAATTGAGATACAATTCAAAAGAAAAAATAAGGCAGGGACGAAATTTACACATAATTTATAAAGTTGTTTGACTCAAAATGGGAACTCATTATCAATATAAAAGGGAGAACTGAACATATTTTTTGTTTGGCTTATGGGTTGAAAATAACTGTTTTAGTATCTAAAGTACAAATATCATCATCAACATACTTGTCCACAGATGGACGTAGGCCACTCCTAATGCACGCCACTGAGCTCAGTCTTCAGTTCTCTGCATCCAGTTTCTGTCTGGCCAGAGGGTGTCCTACACTACATTTATCTGAACGTCTCTTATCGAAGATTCAGAAACTCGAAGGTTTTTTTTCCTTTTAACCACTCATACCATGCTTGTACCCTGACGGAGTCTAGTGCTAACATCTATAACGATGCTGCCTTGTCTTGGAAGGGTGTTGCTATAGCACCCCCTTTTTAGAACAGGTGACTTGACACCTGATCTAGTTTTGGGTGCTGGTTGTTACTGTTAGTAGTATGCAGTTCTCATTACTTATTTTCCAACTATCAATTTACAATTTTAAATTAAAGGCGGCCGGTGTGACTTGATAACTTCTTTATCCATACCAATATATAAAAGTGAAACGTTGGCTGTTTGTTTGTTTGGCGAGCTTTCACGCGATAACGGCTCAACGGATTATGATGAAATTTGAAATGGAGATAGCTTATACCCTAGAATAAAACATAGGATACTTTTTATCCCGGAAAATTGTAAGTTGTTAATTGTTTGTTGTTGTCCGAAACAAGTATTTCCGATCTTCTATTTCGTGAGTTTTTAGCCGTTTTATTTATATTTAAATTGTAAGTTTCCACGGGAAGTTTGGAAAATGTTGATTACTCGCTGTAAGGAACGGTTGCCATGGAAACGAAATAACAAGTATGTCAAAAAACTTCAAGAGCATTGGTGATATATCTACTTTTGCATTGGTTTTTAATATTCTAGAAGAACATTGGATGCTTTTTTTCGCGATAAACAGTAGTCCACGCGGACGAAGTCACGGGCGGGAAAGCTGCACAATAAAAGAGAAGTGCACAATAAAAGATGTAGGTCCTGTCATAGATCCAATTAAAAGTGGAAGATAAAGTACGAACTCCACGGGCGTGGACCTCATAATTGTGTGCTTTGCACCTAATTCATAATTTGCCCTCATCACCTCACACACATAATAATATACTTATACTTTCAATAATAAAAACTTCAAAAAAATTAGCAAATCTATGAAAAAATAATTAATATGTAACATTATTGTAAAATTATTAATATAAATTTGTAAAACTTATTTGATAATGATATTGTTTTAATATGAATAAATATATATGTCCTATAAAATTCACACCGAATCACAGAATAAATAAGAGTACATGACCTAATAAGTGTATTAAGGAATTTATATTGTAATTGTAATGTTAACAAATTATAAGGAATAATTTGTACTAATTTAAAGTAATTACTGGGAAGCACTAGCTACCAAGATACTGGTGTTCTAACAGCCAGTTTGGTAGGTAGGGCCGCAAATTCATTGTACAATATTTCATGTAATAAATAGATTTTTAATTTAATTTAAAAAAAATGGCTTTCTTTGGCGTTAGCTACAATCGGATTGGCGATTGTGTAGCACGTGTTAGCAGTGACTCTCATTCGCGTTTTAGTCTGCGTATGTCTCTCTATATTTGTAGTTGGTCCATATGAAGCAGACGGTGAGAATGTAGTTGTGTGGGTGTGTTTGCCTGTTGTTGTGTCTAGTCCATTGGTTACGTGATGTTCAAGCGTGCCGTATCTTCCCCTTTAACTAGATCTAAGATACCTATGTTGTAAAAATTAAACAAGTGTAATGGAGTACCACTGAGAAATCTGAGCGGCACATTTGATGTTAATAGCTGTTAATTAAAATGTTTGCTATGGTAAAATCTATTGACATAAGTATCTAGAATTTGGTAAACAGGACAATAACATCTTAATTTTCTGTTTATTTGCCTACGTCTACAATTATCTATGAGAACTGCATTTATTTATAACTACTTTGAAATCAGTTAAAAACAACACGCCAAAAACAAATAGGTTTTATTTCAATCATGCAAATATTTAAGTGGAGCCTTTTGCGGGGCATTTAACGTTTCAATAAGTGGATGGATAAAATATATTATAACATATCTGTTGGGTTCATCTTATATCATGCACTAATGCCTATAAAAAATTATGATTCAGTTGGTCAGCACGTGTTTGAACAAGCATCATGCCAGCTAAACGCCTTTACCGACCTGGAGATCAGCCCTGCAGTCCTCGAAAGCCCTGTCCTTGTGTGTATCTGAGATCTCCAAGGCCCAGTACGTCTGCACGTATTTGAAGACCAGCATTCCACCAGCCAGTTCCGCGCAGGTCTTCAGCACAGCTTTTTGGATTTCACATTTGCCTGAAAGCAGGGACATTGTAGTTGATTTTTGTAAGTTATTAATATATAATTTAAACGCGAAATCAATCATTTCAAAGCTTCATTCAAGTTTTCAGAAGGAGGTAATTTTAATAATCTTAGTTTTATAACTGAAAATACGTTATAATTAAGAAAATTTTGCTTTACATATTACTGCAAGTTCGCGACTGCCTGTAAAAAATAGAGTCTGCAGCATTATATAAAAAAAAATGAAGTGTGGACTTCTCTCAGATATGGAAACAAACTATTAATTTCTATTCAACTTTAATTCTATTCCTTTTTACCCGACTACAGCAAAGCAAAGGAAGGGTAATGAGTTTAACAGTCTATGTATGTGTGCACGAGTATGGATGCATGCGATTCATGCGAGTTTGTGGATGTTCCACGATAGCGTTGCCCCTATTGGTTTGATTTTGACAAGCGAGGTGTCAATGGATTCGTCTTCAGCGTAGGTCTTCAGCTTCAGGTATAGAATGTCATTTACACTTCTACACTAATATTATAAAGAGGAAAGATTTGATTGTTTGTTTGTGTTTTTGTTTGTTTGTTTGTGATGGATAAACTCAAAAAATATAGACCCGATCTTAAAAATTCTTTCACATAAAGAAAGCTAAATTACCAGCGAGTAACACAAGAAGGATTTTATTTTTCAAAAAAATAGACTTCCTTTCGAAAATTGCAATAATGAAACCTGAGATATTAACGTTTGCTTAAAATGTTAAAATCTCGATTACTTTGTATCCAAACCAAAGAGTATATAAATACTACGTAAGATCACAAACTAAGTAGGAGATACGGGTCTTTGTATATGGAACGTAGCCATGGAAACGAAATCATAGAACATATATTAATCATTGACGTAGGAGATCCTGTATGCTTATTATCTTTCAATATATCTACACGTGCGAAGCCGGGGCGGGTCGCTAGTAGGTTATATTTTTTTACCTGACTACGGCAAGGCAAAGGAAGGCTTATGTGTTCAAACTAAAAACTTGGTCCGATTTTGACAAGCGGAGGTAGGTATCAATGGTCTTCGCCGCAAGAGTATCATAGGCTATTTTTTACCCGACCGTAGTCGGGTTTTAGTTTTTGAACTTATTTCTTGTTTAATTTAAGCCTATTTAACTGCAAATCTGATTATGGTTGGTTTTCAACTAAAGTAACAGGAACGTGTACAAAGTATTTGATCAAAAATAAGGATTTTCTATTATTTTACTAAGGAGTAAACTTTTGCAACAACCTTACATTGCACAGCAGTGAAGAATCAATAGATCTGATTTTTTCGATGGTTTATGGGTTAGCGTTTGCAGGTTTGCAGTGGTCAGACTTGGACATTGTATACACCATAGAACTGGAAGGAAAAAAGTGTCTGGAAAAAAGGGGCTCGATTCTGGGTCTTCATAATCTCACCGTGACGATGGTAGCCTTGACAGAGATCTACCCTAAGCGATGGTAGCATAACGGCTTACTAGTTCAAGATAGAAACAAATTATATCTGGTTCGGTCCTGGACTCCTCACCAATGACTTTTCTAAGTTATGTGCGGTTTCCATCGCTCTGTGCTTCGGATAGCACGTAAAGCTTTCGGTCCCGGCTATTATAGTTTGTTGCTAAACCATGTTAGGGGCCCTCAGGATGCTTTACAAACTCTGACTCCAGAAGCCAGTAATACCTCACACGACAAACAAACAAACTAACTATATTTCCGTTACTCCATGCCTTGAAACTGAAAACATTACCTTCAATAACATCTTCAATGTGCGTGTAAGGGCAGGCCGACGCTTCTCCCCAATTGAGCGACCACCAGATGGTCAAAGCGAAGAGGAATATCGCGTATGTCGCTACTCCGAAGTTGTCTGCAACTGTAACGGAAAATGAACTTTATGATTAATCAATAAGGATTACAATCGTGTAGCTTCTGAGCCCATCATTCTGGTTTCTGGCTTAAATAAATGTCTCTGAACAGATTCCGAACTACAATGAGTAGTCCGGATATGGGCCATCAGAAAGTAATCTAGACTTCTGCTGATAGCTTCTATTCAATATTGATGAGTGGAAGCTTGTCCGAGAAGTCAATACAGTATTTACATGCATTCACATAAAAGATCTTACGCCAATGAAACGAAATGATCAAACGGTGGGTGATGAATTGATGATTGATTTTCAAAGCATCCGCACATTAGGTACTCGTTCAGCTGAAGAAGTTAACCAAAATATGGTAGGTATAATATTTTGTACTTGCTACTATCAAGAGTTTTCAAGGGTATACGAATACTCTCAATCCTGATACCATCATCACGTGCAAGATTTAAAGTAAATCGATCAAATTAAAATAAAATAGATAAGCATAGAGTCCACCGAGACAAACATATACCTTAACAATACTTACAACTCACTTAATAAAACCATTTAAAATTGTTTTGTCTTTTCTATGAAAGTAAGTACTAGGAATAGTGACAGACGGGTGGATTTAGAATAAGGCGCAGACCACTTGCTTGGTGGTGTATCAAAGTGGCAGAAAAGAGTACAGTGGGTTGCTGTGGGGTTAAAATAGAATATACCATCTTTATTACCCGACTGTGATGGGTTATGTGTTTGGGGTATATGTATGATCACTTGGCCTACAGCTTAAACGGCTTGATGGATCTTGATAAAATTAAGTATTATTGGATATGTCTTAATCACGAGAGTGACATAGGATATATTAAGTTAAGTGGCTTACGGCTGCCATATTCTATTTCAGATGGAACCAAAAAATACCAAAACCAAAAACCAAGTTAGGTAGCCAAATGAAGGTCTTTCAAAACCATTTCAAAAATATATAATTATTTAGGCTGCATTGACCTTAAACAAATTTTAGAGTTGCCTCACGACGTAACTTTTTGGCCGGATTAATTCGTTTTCGGGGAAACTAAACAAAGTTTAAAATAACAATACATTATTTTAAAACAATCCGAAGAATAACTCCGAGGAGTAGCTCGCCAGGTCTAGCTGATCCCGCCAATGGAGAAATGAAATGCATGATGCCTCCGACTGCATCATATATTTCAAATTCAAGAATCTTAAACTTGTTTGGCTCTGTTTAGTTTCGTTGCAGTCGTTTATTTTACAATTTTGTTGTTACGCCAGTCACCAATCAAATGCGGCGCGCATTGATATCGCCGGCTTTAAACACCGATGCGCGATCCTGAGAGTCTATGCTGGTGTAGTTGCAATTATTTTGCCGATAATTTGTCTGAAAGGTTTACAATAACATCAAGTGCATTTGGCAGCCAATCAAATGTTATAAATAAATGTGAGAAGGCAACTTGGTAATACCCCGAAATAGATTTATGCTGATACGCTCTAACTACTAGTAGAGTTCGAGTCAGTAAATAATTAACTGTACATGTTACCATGAAATTGCGAATACTGATCTTTCAAGGCCGTAGGTAGACATCCAGCACCAAATCTATAATATGCCTTGTGTGCCAATATGAAATACCTATTCATTATAAGCGTGTCAGATAATAACTAAAGTAAAAACAAAATATGCATCAAAATGTTATAACTTTTAATCAATGATACATATTTCTACAAGAGAAAGAAAAAGCAGAGTAATATAAAAAAACAGGCTTGGTAGGTAGGACTCATTATAAGATAAACCAATGAGAAAACGGAAATCGGCCAGCTCCATACTTGCTTGGGCCTAAGGTTACAAGAACACGAGTACTACCAATAACAAGTACAAATTAAAAATGTGTATAACCCCGACCTCTCCCACCCCCCATTATAACTAAGAAGCATGTCGACCACATCAGCTATCATCCATTAAAAAATGCATCAAAATAGGACCATTCGTTTGGAGCTACGATCCCTCCCTTCTCCCCCATTATAGCTAAGACCCATCTCGATCACATCAGCTTTCAAACAGAAACAAACTGCATCAAAATCGGACAGACATACTACAGACATACGGATACAATGATACATACAATGATACACAACCTAAACTTATAACACCCCTCTCTTTAGGAGTTTGGGGGTTCAAATGGGAAAGTAAAAGTAATTATGGTCTCCTAACATCATTTTTACAATATAATGGTATTATTGAGCTGGTCTGATGATGGAGCTTATGAACCATCTCCAATTACTGAACGTTGGCGATCAACTCTTTATATTTCTCCTTGTTCCTCGCGAGCCAAAACGATTCGGTGACTATTAAAGGTAATACTTACTAATGATAAGCTCAAAGCAGCATCCACAGAGCTCAGCCGCGGCTATCGCCTCTTCCAGCAGCAGCCTTAGGAAGGGTTCCTTCACCACCTTCTGGACAAACCTCCGCGCGCAGTGAGCCAGTAGTGACGTCAGCAGGATGAACAGGGTCGACACCACGAGAGGGGCAAACGTTGATTTGTTTACCTGGGAAGGAAACTTTGCATTTTAGGTAAGCAACTCGTTTTTGCATTTAGAAACGTCAAGTTGACAAGCTCTGAACAGACCAATGCGATCGCTGGTCTGAAGCAATTGTGACACCTGCAGACCAAAGACCGTAGGACGAAAGAAAACATTCATAGCTTAACTCCGATAATTTTCGGTAGTACTACCAATCGGATTGGTAGTACCACGTGAAAACATAATTAACGGCGGTACTACCAACTTGATTGGTAGTGCAAAAAAATTACCCGTGGTACTACCAGTAGGTCCAACGGTAGTACCACGGGTAAATTGCGGTTCATACTAAGTCTACTGGAACTGGGCACTAATTCGCTATGCCAAACGCAATTCTTTGCAGAAAACGTGTGACGTCATTGCGACAATGGTCGAACAATTCAAGGAAGATATCGTAACGCGACGTGTTACGTGTCTGCATGGTCATAGCAAATAAGGGCCCTGGAATATTATTATATATTCAACAGAAATCCCTTTATATTACTTAGTAAGATGAGAATAATGTATGGTAACTAAACATGAATGTCTGAGATTTGACTGTATTGGTTTGTCGAACCTTTCAGATTAAATTAATGCAATAAGTGTAGTGATATTTTCCTTTCTTTTTGACAAGACAAATATTTTATCTCTAACTAATTTAGTTGTACAATAAATATTAAATGAAAAATATATTTTCTTTCGACAACTAACGCTGATTACGACCGGTGGGACCGGATAAAGGTTCCGACGACCGGTGGTTGTAGTGGTTAGAGACCCTAGGTACAAAATCAAACGGTCGCGGGTTCAAATCCTGCAAGGTGCAATCATTTTTGTGATGAGCGGAAATGTTTGATTCCGAGTCATGGATACTACATGATATACTATTCGTATCTATGTATGTTTATCCGATATCTAATGCACATAGTACAGGGTAACCTAGTTTGGGGCTAGGTAATTGGTGTGAATTGTCCCGAATATTTTTTATTTATTAGATACCTACCTATAAGCCATTCTTCTCGTGGCTTTACTTTAACTTTTGTTACTGTTATAACTACTATCGCAAGATTGCAGTTATAAATTATTTAACGAGGAAACTACAAATATCTCCTAGGACTGGGAACGAAACACACGGAATTCATCCTGTTACAGCAAAGCCAAGCTAACAAATGAGGAGGTGAGGAACAAAGCCTAACATTTCCACTTTCGACGTAAAATTATAATTTGTTTCTTGTTGCCAACTTTCGCTTTGATCAGGTGTCTCGGAAGCGCATATGGATGCCTGTCGAGTAGCCTGAGATTGAAGCCGAGCTTAGTTTTGCTCTGGCGTCTCGAAGGCACGTAAGGATGCTTATCAACTGGCTTGCGAATGATGCCAAGTTTCATTCTGATCTGATGTCTCAGAGGCTTGAATAGATACCTGCCGAAGGGTTTGCGAGTATACCTGATCTTGGCTTTGCTCAATCGTTTCTTGAGATCGTAGTTCAGCTTGCCATTGAGCTTGCTCTTGAAGTCTTATTTCGGTTTGAACCGATGATTCACCCAACCGCGCATTTTTATGACATGGTATGTCATTATAATAAAACCAGAATTTGAAACGTATACAATAACATATCAAAAATTTGTAAACATTAATCTAATTAAATCAGTTGCGAGATTAACGCATGAGCGAATTCAGATTCCAAAGAGTATACAACTGTCGCTTTTGGAATTTTGAAAGAATCTGACATATTTGTATATGTCAGATTCCTTCAAAATGTCAAAGCAACAATTAAATAGCCCATTCAATTTAAATTTAAACAAACAAAAACGAACATATTACCACAGTACATATATTAGTCTCTGTAAAGACTAATATTATGTACTGTGATATTACATAGCAACTCTTTGTTAACAAAAATTTGAAATCAACATTTTGAACTTTTAAAACTATTATCAGTCAAATCAGTTGGAACTTTGAACAATAAACACAATTCAGTATTAAACCACTATCAATTTACCATAAATTTCATCATCATCATCATCATCATTTAAATACCCACAACAGTTATCGACAAACATAATGTTAGACCTTTAGATAGTTAGATCTTTGTACACGGAAAATCTTGTCACCGCAATTCAGAAAGAACAATGGCGAACTCCCATACATGTCTTTATGTCAGTAAAATTCACGACGTCTTTGCACAAAAAATATCGCTAGTAATTCAGCATCGTTTCCTGAGATTGTTAGTCTAAGTTTTTTTTATTGGGGAGGCCAGGTATAACCATATATAACGACTTTTGAAACAAGTCTTAGAGATTTTAATTATTTTATGTGCTTAAATTAAGTAGGCAATTAAGTACCTATGCGTAATAAATATAATGTTTTCATATAATTATTGTACCTATTCAATTACCAACCTAGTGTAACAGACTAGGCTTTTGAATAATTATTATTTCCAATCTGTTACTGCCTAGCGAGATTACAAAACAATATGTTTAGATATGTTGCTGCTGTTTCACTGTGCAGAGAAACAGTTGTGCAATATTAGCACAAATATTTTACAACAACTCCATACACTAAATACTTTATTTACCTTTGTTTTTTTTATTATTGTTCAATACTTTAAACCGTACGCCATATGTACTAGTATTTCTTTCACGACCTGGATGAGTGGTAGATAATGCTGCTTAACATTAAGTCCTTCCTTATACACAATTTTTGTGCAAAATAATTTAATAAATAAATAAACATAACAACAACAATTCCTTACACTTCCTCCTCTAAACTATAATGCATATTATTCTCTTTGCTATAATGTTTTGTTTATAGGTTTTATATTGACGTACCATTTTGTCTATAGTATTATTCCGTTTATCGCAAGGTTTAATTACGCTTACTGTTAAAAGGTTTAACGCCAGTAAGGGTAATTTAACCTCCTTTGGTTTACAAAACCGGATGGAAAGTAAGCGTAATTCAACCTCTTTTGGTTTAAAAATCCGGGTGGGAAGTAAACTGTGTTGACAATTTTGACGTCCGAACCGTCATTGTATTATATATATATATATATGTATGTTCACCCGTTGGGCAGGCAACAAGGCCGGTAAAACATTGCAGGAAAGAAATGAAGTTTCAATTTCATGTTTCATTGATTTGTTAACCAGGCTTTTCCTAGCTTACATGTTATGTTGAAAAAACGTAGAAAAATAATTACTTTGGTTCAGTAGAAATGATATTTCAAGACGCTGCAAGATTTATCGCATCGAAATTTCACCCTTGTTCTTTGTCTCGATTATCATCGCCACCTAGTTTAATTTTTGGAACTAATGAATCTGTCAACAAAGAATGTTAGACAGATCTTTGAACAAGGATAATCTTATCACCGCAATTCAGAAAATAGGTCTTATGTATCATCGAAATCTAGTTCAATTTAGGGAACACCACAGTCAGTTAAAAAATAATGTTAGACACATCTTTGTACGCGGAGAATCTTGTCACCGCGATTCAGAAAATATGTGTCGTTTATCATCGACATCTAGTTTGATTTGCGGAATTAATCTGTCAAATATATGTTAGAAGGTAAAAATATCGTATTGTTTGTCGTCAGAAATGTCAAGTTTAATCCGTCAGCATAGTAAAATATTTTAAAATAATTTTTAATAATTTCTCTTTTTCCCGCAGTAACTTACCATTTTCTGGGATAAAAAGTATCCTATATTGGTCTCTATATTGTACAGTACCTATTTACAAGTAAGTTTCGTCAAAATAGGATCAGACGTTTTGACGTGAAAGCTCCCCCAAACAAACAAACAAACAAACAAACAAACAAACAAACAAACAGACAACGTTTCACTTGTATATATTGGTGTGGATTAATTTTGTAGCTTTGATATTAAGTATTCTCGAGAACTAGCGTTATTCTAAGACGCCACCATCTACTCGTACATAGGACTTCAAAACGTAGTATCACACTTTTAAAGTTAATAGAGTTTTTATTAATTAAGTCAAAGCCTAAGCTATCCCACAGTGAAAATCGCATCGCAATCGGTCCAGTAGTTTTATTCAAAACTTAGTACCACACTTTTAAAATTAAAAGATTTAGATTTTATATGAAATTGATTGGCTCCTACTCATCGGATTGAAATACCAAGTACACCAGTTTTTAAGTCAAAATCTAAGCTACCATACCGTGAAAATCGCATTGCAATCGGTGCAGTAGTTTTGTTCAAAACTTACTACCACACTTTTAAAATAAAAAGATTTAGATTTTATATTAAATTCATTGGCTCCTACTCATCGGATTGAGATACCAACTACACCAGTTTTTAAGTCAAAACCTAAGCTACCCAACACTGGAAATCGCATCGCAATCGGTCCAGTAGTTTTAACGTGATACTAAGTTTTGAAGGACGGTGTAAATGGAGAGGTGCAAAGGCATTTTCATTGCTAAACTCACAACTTTATCGAAGTGCCAGCTTTGTGTTTTATAGTAATTCTTTGTAGATCTGTCAATCGTCTTAAAAGATTTATGTTTTTAACTACCAAATTATTATCTAAAAAAAATATGTTGGGCTTTATAAATAAAGAAGAAAAGTATAAAAAAGCACTTGTTAAGACGTTGAGACGTTCTCAAAAGTACCTAAAAGATAAGCTTTAAATTCAATTAATTCTGTTGGGAGACTGAAAGTTACACTTTTTGGATTTTTCACCTTTGTAGACTAAGTCCGATTTCAGCTTCCTTTGACTTCCGAATGTAATGACCTAATATTTTAAAGTATTTGCGCATTTCAATACCTTTATGACCAGGAAAGATAGAAACGAAACCAGTAGTTTAAGTTCTGCATGTCACAGTAGTGCAGCTTTCTAGTACATTTAGCTTTCAATAACAGCTGAAGTTAGTTTTTTAGTATTAGGTATACTAACTCAACATCTTCCTGTTTCTTGCTAAGCATCATCCAACTAAGGATCAGAAGCAAGGCATTTATTATAAAATTAAAGTGTATAATAAATTGCCCCTTGGCATAACGAAACTAAGCTTAAATGCTTTTCAAAGAACAATATTTTTTAAGGCAGTTCAATTTATTCAGTAAATGAATATTATGACCATGCTATTAGTGGAATATTCATTTTGCATAATGAATGAATTATGTAATTACCAACCAATATATTATTAATAACTAATGACTTACTAACTTATTACTTTGTTTTAATTTTTTGTACCTACATTTTTGCTATAAATAAAAGTCTCAAAGTCAATCAAAATTTTCTAAATAATAATTTATTGTTATCTTATTATATATTTTATTGAGCGTCTCATTCATGTTTTGTTTTGTGTTAATTTTATATCCTACCATATATTTTTATTTATTTTATTATTAATGAATTGTAAAATATGATTACAATTAATAAATTATTCTAATTCATCAGGATCTAAATAAGGCATTGTCCTAAAATCATCTCAAACGCACAACGGAACCCGTTTTTTATAGTCGGGATTAAAACAACCGAACAAAAATACCTAGGTACTATTTCGGAGATGAGCGACGCGAGACGCAGACTTCTGCGTAGCATTGCGACACCACAGAATAAGTAATAGTACTAAGGACGATACGCTGGATTTTGCTAAGCGGCGCGGACACACTTGAATCTTCAGCCCTAAGGCTGGGTTGGGCCTCGAGGTAAGCCTCTTCGCCGAGGCATAATCTCTGTTGGCCATTGCCAACAGGTACTTGCTTACTCCCTGTGCAGGCTTCTCTGTATGATAGCCACTGCACAAGGAATGATTAGGGGTGGGTGTTCGGAGGTTTTTATTGTGCTAAATTTTTCCCTTCTTCTCTGATTTCTATGATGTGTTACTGGAATGATTGATCCCAGGTCTGTTATTGCTCATTCTCTAAGGAGACGGATGCTCAGCGCCCAGCACCCCGCGAGGATGTGGACTTCAGGTTGATCGTGCGTCTGTCTGGCGGTAGTTTGCAATGTAGAGAGGGGCTAGTCCATCGAGATGGGTGTGTGGCCCATTGTCCGCACCATCATACATTTTCCGCAACAACCGGACCACAAACTTCTTCATGGTTTCAAGGCTTGTATTCCTCGTTATCATATCGTTCCGGACGTAACGTGCTGTGGCGCGGGGTGACGAGGCTGTGACTAAACGTAGGGCGCAGGCGCATCGCCATCGCCCATCCTCAGCACAGTTTATACTATGTTGTAAATTGCTTGTTACAAAAATGATTGAATTCTCCACTGCACTCGTTCGATGTAGACGTCTGAACTACGATAAAGTCCGTGAAATTTCAATTAAAAATACAAGTGTAGGTTCGTGATGTTGATTGTATTTTGCTTCCTGATAGTTAATTTTACCATCGCAAGAGTAGCCACCATGTTCACAGATTGAATTTATCATTGTCCAAATACCATGTTGACAAGTAAGTTGTGTAAAAAGTACCTAATAAATATTTTGAACAGATCCTAAATAAAAGAATAAGTAATATGGTGCTAACGTTTTTATCGGTGTGCTTTATGTGATTGATATTTTGGTTTTCTTTTTTAGTAAAGTCAATCATCGCTACTGGTTTACTTTTGGCAGTGAATTCGACAGGAGCTGTACCACTAGTGTGAGTTTTTGTATACAGGGTCCTGCATTCGAAGTGTTACATACCAACTTCACACTGCTGCAACATTGACAGTGATTGATTAAAAGATTGCGTCCTTGTTTGCAATTTGGCAAATTCGAACAAATATTTTTCATTAAGGATGTTTGGTTAAATGCAATAGTGCGATTGCTTAGAATGTATTCGGCTGGAAAATTAAAAACAAAACAATCGTTTTTAGATATGGTGGTCTCGGCTTAGAATAAGACCCGTTCCAATCCTCCCGTGGATGTCGTAAGAGGCGACTAAGGGAATACACATCGGAAGATGGGCAGCAGCGTCCTCCGAGTACATATCTGTAACACTGCGGTCACCAATCCGCCTGTCAAGCGTGTTGACTATGGCAAACCCCCCCAAAATGATAGACACACCGCAAAGACGGCCCCCAGTCCCCGGCGGCTCCGTTATTCCTGGCACCGGTAGCAGCCACGGAAACGGCGGAGCAGGGGGTGCTAAGAATCCCCGGCAGTGACCCAGCTACCAATCCCCACGATCTCTGGACCTGGCAACTTATAACACACGCATCTTAAGGACCGATGAGTTGATAGAGATGGAAGAAGAAGTAAATAAGTTGCGCTGGGGTATTATAGGGTTATCAGAAGTCCGAAGAAGATACGATGACCCTCATTTCCGGCAACTTAATCTATTACCGGGAGGGTGACGAGCAGTCCCAACACGGTATGGAGTTTCTCGTCCACAAGTCCCTCGTCAACAACATTGTGAAGATCGAAAGCTTTTCGAACAGGGTGGTATACCTTATACTCAGAATTACCGAACGGTATTCATTGACGGTCATACAGGTATACGCCCCACACTCGAAGCGCCTGGACGATGAAGTGGAGGCTATGTACAATGACATTTCTAATGGCATGCATGCCCCGAAAACACACTTCACAGTGGTGATGGGGGACTTCAACGCACGGCTGGGCATGAGGAATGGCGATGAACTGAGGGTGGGGCAGTTTGGATTTGGACAGGGAAACCAAAGGGGTCAATGATTGGCTGACTTCATTGAGAACGAGGGGCTCTTTATGATGAACTCCTTTTTCAGGAAGCGGCCCTCCAGGAAATGGATGTGGCTGCATCCAGGCGGTCATAAGCACGAGATAGATTTCATTTTGATGACCAATAAGCATATATTCAATTATGTCTTTGAGATCAACAGTCGTTAAGACCAGCAGTGATCACCACATGGTAAGAGGCTCATTGAATATCAACTTAATGCTGGAGAAGTCTCGTTTAATGACATCTACTCTCCACCCAAGTCCTGCCCAAATCCAAACCCCCGAGAGCTTTCAGTTTGAGCTCCAAAATCACTTCCAAATCCTTACCGAATGCGATACAATGGATGAACTAAACAACGGGCTAGTGGAAATTGTTCACGCGGTTGGGTTGGAGTTCTTTAGGACCCATAGCAAAAATAGAACACACAAACTCTCTGAGCATAAACTCAAACTTATGGCAGAACGAGGCGAAATGAGGCTGCAGTCTTCCGTCTGGCTCGTAGGTTCGACGACTTTCAGCCTCCCGAAAAAGATGGATTCCGGAAAGGCTTTAGCACGGTAGACTACATCCATACGCTCCGGCAGATTTTACAGAAAACCGAAGAGTACAATCGGCCACTATGTCTAGCGTTTGTGGACTACGAGAAAGCCTTTGATTCAGTCGAGACCTGGGCAGTGCTACAGTCATTACAGCGGTGCCAGATTGATTACCGGTACATTGAAGTGTTGAAGTGTTTGTACAGCAAAGCCACCATGACAGTTCGTCTTCAGGATTGGAGCCATAATTCTATCCAGTTGCAAAAAGGGTTGAGGCAGGGAGACTTTATTTCTTCGAAACTGTTCACCTCTGCACTGGAAGATATATTCAAGCTTTTGAACTGGAACGGATTTGGTGTTAACATCAATGGCGAATACATCACTCACCTTCGATTTGCTGATGATATAGTCTTCCTAGTCTCACCTAACTCTTCCTATTTTCCTTCCAAAATGCTCACCTTACTCCTTTTATGGCAGAAATCCTCGAAGACCTAAGCACAAGCTCAGTGCTCAGTGACCTCAATATTGATTCCCAACAGGTGGGTCTTAAAATGAACATGGGTAAGACGAACATCATGTGAAATGCCCATATCGTACACACGCCGGTTTATGTTGGGAACGATATTATCGAAACTGTTATTCACTAAGTCTAACTAAGTCAGACGATCCAACTGGGTAGAGATCCAATTTCGACAAAGGTCAACCAACGAATCCAACTCGGATGGGCAGCGTTCGGGAAATTACGCCATATCTTCTCGTCGCAGATACCACAGAGCCTCAAGACGTAAGTTTAGAATCAGTGCGTGTTGCCAGTGACTACATACTGCCCTATGTCGTGCCAGTGCCCTGAGACTTGGTCACTAACCATTGGTCTCATAGTTAGTGTCCAAGTCAACTCAAGCTCAGAGTTACGCAGCGTGCAATGGAGTGAGCTATGCTCGGAGTTTCACTACGAGATAAGATCCGTAACGAGTAAATCCGTAAAAGAACCAAGGTTTTCGATATAGCTATCAGAATTTGCAAGTTGAGGTGGCAATGGTCAAGCCATATAGTTCGCAGAGCCGACAACCGCTGGGGGATAAAGGTTCTCGAATGGCGACCACGAACAAGCCAGCGAAGAGTAGGGAGACCCCCACACGATGGACGGACGACATTGTAGCCATCGCAGGAAGTCGGTGGATGGAGGCGGCACAAGACCGTTCGTCGTGGCGCTTTTTGGAGGAGGCCTATGTTCAGCAGTGGCCTGCTAAATGCTGAAATCGTGATACGCTGAAAGCAGCGCTTCGTCGGGAATGGGACCCAATGCTACAATAATTTACCTTCGGGCAGCATGCGATGCCTTTGTAGGAAGACTCGATGCCATTAACCACGACAAAGGATTGAAGAATAAATTATGGTTATCCCTGTTTTTTTTTTTCTAACCTGGCCCTGAAATTTTGATAAATTGTATGCCATTTTGACCAAATAACAACATTTTCAATTAGTAACACTTCAAGTGATGCACCCGTATATACGTTACTATCGTGTAGTTCGAGAAGACTCAATCAAGCTAAAACAAGCTATGAAACCTAACCATCCCTAACTAGGTTAACCTGTATCATAAGAACCAAACTAGGATACCCTGTGCTATGGGCACTAGATAACGGATACATATACATAGATAAGAATATTACATCGATGACTCGGAAACGAACATTTCTGCTCATTACACAAATGATTGCACCTTGCAGGATTTGAACCCGCGACCGTTCGATTTCGTACCTAGGATCTCTAGCCACGAGACCAACCGGTCGTCATATATATGTAACGTTTAGTCCTGTCGTCATAAATATGTAACGATAGTAACGTTTCTTTACGAAAACTCACATTAGGCGTACTAAACTGGAAAATACGGATAATATTGTGTAAGTTAAAGCATTTGTTACTACGTCCAACTACCGCCGTCAATAAGAATCCCTCTACTTCTACATAAGTGTGTGGGTAGAATACAATAAGTATGTAGTTAGATTCATCAGTCAATAATGTGTTATATTATTTAGTTGCATTAATTTTTAGTTGACGCTACATCATTTACTTCATATTCATTCAAGTTTCATCCTTAGAAAAAATGAATATGTGTGTTAGCACTAGCAACTACAGGTAGATAACGATGACAGGGGGAGACCAGAGAGTTGTATTGGGGAATGACACTTCTTGTGCGTTAGCACTAGCAACTACAGGTAGATAACGATGACAGGAGGTACCACCAGAGAGTTGTATTGGGGAATGACACTTCTTGTGTGTTAGCACTAGCAACTACAGGTAGATAACGATGACAGGGGGTACCACCAGAGAGTTGTATTGGGGAATGACACTTCTTGTGTGTTAGCACTAGCAACTACAGGTAGATAACGATGACAGGGGGTACCACCAGAGAGATGTATTGGGGAATGACACTTCTTGTGTGTTAGCACTAGCAACTACAGGTAGATAACGATGACAGGGGGTACCACCAGAGAGTTGTATTGGGGAATGACACTTCTTGTGTGTTAGCACTAGCAACTACAGGTAGATAACGATGACAGGGGGTACCACCAGAGAGTTGTATTGGGGAATGACACTTCTTGTGTGTTAGCACTAGCAACTATAGGTAGATAACGATGACAGGGGTACCACCAGTGAGTTGTATTGGGGAATGACACTTCTTGTGTGTTAGCACTAGCAACTACAGGTAGATAACGATGACAGGGGGTACCACCAGAGAGTTGTATTGGGGAATGACACTTCTTGTGTGTTAGCACTAGCAACTACAGGTAGATAACGATGACAGGGGGTACCACCAGAGAGTTGTATTGGGGAATGACACTTCTTGTGTGTTAGCACTAGCAACTACAGGTAGATAACGATGACAGGGGGTACCACCAGAGAGTTGTATTGGGGAATGACACTTCTTGTGTGTTAGCACTAGCAACTATAGGTAGATAACGATGACAGGGGGTACCACCAGAGAGTTGTATTGGGGAATGACACTTCTTGTGTGTTAGCACTAGCAACTACAGGTAGATAACGATGACAGGGGGTACCACCAGAGAGTTGTATTGGGGAATGACACTTCTTGTGTGTTAGCACTAGCAACTACAGGTAGATAACGATGACAGGGGGTACCACCAGAGAGTTGTATTGGGGAATGACACTTCTTGTGTGTTAGCACTAGCAACTACAGGTAGATAACTATGACAGGGGGTACCACCAGAGAGTTGTATTGGGGAATGACACTTCTTGTGTGTTAGCACTAGCAACTATAGGTAGATAACGATGACAGGGGGTACTACCAGAGAGTTGTATTGGGGAATGACACTTCTTGTGTGTTAGCACTAGCAACTACAGGTAGATAACGATGACAGGGGGTACCACCAGAGAGTTGTATTGGGGAATGACACTTCTTGTGTGTTAGCACTAGCAACTACAGGTAGATAACGATGACAGGGGGTACCACCAGAGAGTTGTATTGGGGAATGACACTTCTTGTGTGTTAGCACTAGCAACTACAGGTAGATAACGATGACAGGGGGTACCACCAGAGAGTTGTATTGGGGAATGACACTTCTTGTGTGTTAGCACTAGCAACTACAGGTAGATAACGATGACAGGGGGTACCACCAGAGAGTTGTATTGGGGAATGACACTTCTTGGTAGAACGGTGGATTGAAAACATGTCTTGAGATTTTTGTGCGTTATTCTTCGTCATCACCAACACCAGCATCATCCTAGTTCCACATTATCTGTAGTCTCACATTGTGCATGTTGCTATATTCAAAACAAACTCTTATTGTGATATGGTGATAAGTCCCATGTGTTTTGAACAGGTGGATAAAACTGTGTTATGGAATTCTAAGTAAAGAAGCAGTTTGGAAGAAAGCAATTGAGGTAAGTAACGAAGAATGTAGGTCCCGTTGAACGAGTTCCCTAGTCAGGACCCAACCATTAGTGCAGCAACCAAGTCATGGTAAAACTTAAAACCGGCTATATGATAGCCGGTTTTAAAACAAGAGCTACTGAACATGAATATATCATCTTAAAATTCACGTCTGTCTGTTTGTTTGTCTGTATGTTTTTTCGCGCATCACGTAAAAACTACTCAACCCATTGCACTGTTGGATAGCTTGGGGTTTGACTTAAACACTGGTGTACTTGGTATCTCAATCCGATGAGTAGAAACCGAGCAATCGATGAAAACTTTTTGACAGCTGAAGGAATTTTGATCAAATGTTGGTATATTGGTATTTTAGGTCTTGGAATACATGAGTACTTTTAACCTAGAGAAATGATCACGCGTGCGAAGCCGCGGGCATCAGCTAGTTATAGGTATAGAAGATAGATGCCACTTTCTTGAAGATGGCAAAGGATCCACTTGCAAATAGTTTCTAACGTTATCTTATGGAAATGAATAATAAAGCAAAGTAAAGCCTTGACGACCTGACCCGAAGAGTGGCTAGAAGAAAGTGTATGAGGAGAGCTGAAAACCGAGCTCAGTGGCGTGCATTAGGCTCTCCTAATCCAGCAGTGGACAGATATAGGCTGATGATGATGATGATGAAAGCCTTGACCTGTTTTAATTATTATTTTCTTGTATTTGCTAGACCATGCTTAATGGAGATACAAAAGAAGAATTGCTATTTGGGTGAGTTTTGTATACTAATCTGAAATTGCCCAAAATAACTCTTATTGTGACTCCCAAGTTCCGGCTTCACATATAAAATGACTTCAAAAAGTATGATTAAGTAGGCGTACGTTTTTTTTAAATTATGAAACAAAATATATTCAAATGGAGTAAATGCTAAACTATTGTATCAATCATTATACGTGACCTCGCCGATAGTTAGACACAAATTGTTTTTTATTGCAGAATTGGGGGACCGGATACGTGAGTCATACATATATCTATCTATCTGTCTATCTTCTATCTATATCTATCTATACTTATAATAAAAGAATAGGAACGAAAAAGTCTGTAAAATGAAGAAATAAAAAAACTAGTGTTCTTAAAATAAGCTACTGAACAAGTTTTTTTTTTAATTCGTGTCTGTCTGTTTGTTTGTTAGCTTTTGAGTATGTTTGTTCGCGCATCGAGTAATAACTACTATACCGATTGTGATGCGGTTTTCACTATTAGATAGCTTAGGGTTTGACTTAAAAACTGAGGTACTTAGTATCTCAATCCGAGGAGTAGAAGCTGAGCAATCGCCAATTGACAAAAAATATTTTTGACGGCTGAAGAAAATTTGATCAAAAATGTTGGTATTTTAGGTCCTGGTAAAGCACACGGAGTACTTTTTACCTAGAGAAAAGACCACGCGTGTGAAGCCGCGGGCATCAGCTAGCACTTATAATGAAGCAATAAGAACGGAAAAGTCTGTACAACGAAGATAATTTAAAAAAATAAAAAAGTAGCTTATTTTAAGTACCCTAGACCATTTTTTTTAATTGTCTTCTTTGTACAGACTTTTTCATTCTTATTGCTTTACTAGTTTTCCCGCCCGCGTCCGCGCGGACTACTGTTAATCGCGAAAAATAAGCATCCTATATTCTTCTAGGATATTAAAAACCACCTATACCTATTTTTCAGAAAATGTTTAGCAGGATTGGAATATTCAATACCCCTTTCAAGATCTCTTTACGAAGGAGCAATACTATTAAAAGATAAATTGTCGTTAATCCTAGTAAGTATTTCCAACATTATATTTAACTCCATCTAATACGATAGACTACGTAAAATTGATTTGACGTGCATAATTAACCACGCGTACATTGTACATATTAAGATACGCAGGTCTACGAGTAAATCCCTTTTTTACCCGAGTACGGTGAAGTAAGGAAAGGATAATGAATTTAACAGTCTATGTATGTTTACGTATGATGTTCCACCATAGCGTCGGCCCTATTAGTCCAATTTTGGCAAGCGAGTCATCAATCAATCAACCTTCAGGTTAACACCCGGTTTCTAGAACGCAAATTAGCGAAAAAATTACCCATCAGTCTGTTAATCCAATGTCAAACTCATTTTGAGTTGCTGTAAATCTCATGTGACAGCTTGTCTAAGCAAATGTCAAATCTACAATTAAACGTCAATTGAAGCAATTTTGGGTTTCCGTTAAGCTTTTTCAAGTTTTTTGCTTTTCAAGTCAAAAGATTGTTAACTTGTTATTAGTTAACTGCACATTTTAGACCAATTAACCTAGTGTTAACAACTTGCAATACGTTACTGAATATCTACTGAATATATACCTAGGATTAATGGAACATCATATTTTAAACCTTCATTAACCCATAGTATATATATGTATTCCCCTTCGTAGACGCCCTAGAGACATCTTGAGCGATCCGGACGATGAAATCGCTGCCGCAGTGCAGGCAGCGATTGATTCGCCCATTCCGTCATCTTCACCATCTTTCAACACAATTAGACACAGACACCGACCTCGCCGGATGCGAGGTCGAAGGTCCCGTAATTAATGTCGACTTTATTCGCCTTCGAGTTTCTTGCCGATTCTTCTCGAAGGTGTATTCCGAATCGGTGGTCAGTTATGCAATTCATTTAAAGGGCTCCAGCCATTTCATGAGGGCCCCCTCGATCACTACCTAACAGTAGAGATCGAGGGGTGTTTAGTTCGATACTCCCCAAGTAATCAATGGCAACTGTCCAAGCCGAGGTTCGTACCCCCTGGGTGCCCTTGAGCAAGTGGCCAAAAACTTAACTTTGGCGTGCGTCTTCTGCGTCACGCATTGCGGCGGAGCGCTTTTGCGCTCGCCCCACCGTCACCGTCCGGTGACGCTGTAGAGGTCAGTTATAGACCAAGAGCACATATCCTTTCTAAAAAAAATATATATATATATATATATATATGTATTATTTTATTTACTTTATGTGACACGCCTTTCAGAAACTGGCGGTAAATCAAAATAATTTGATTCATGTAATATCAAAAACAAGAGACAAGGATAGAGCTATTTCGCAGTCTCTTTTGTTTTTGATTATCTGCACAGATAAAAAACATTAAAGGGTGAATGATACCCTAATGATAATGATAGAACGAACCTATCAAGTGTGACCATATCAATAAAATAATCTATTCTTAACAATCAATTAGCGAATTTTTAGATGAACTGTGTTTCAGAAACCCAAAGAAAGTTAACAGACTGTCAAATGTGACAACCTGTTGGTCGATTCTTGATTTGAGATGCTTTTCGGAAAGCGGGTGTTATAGTGTCTTACAGTAATGTTTTAATTATAACATCATTGATGTCATAGGCTTTTTTTACCAGACTAGGGCGAAGCAAAGGTAGGGTTATATGTACAAACTAAAACTTTATTCGATTTTGACATGCGAGGTATCAATCGATTTGTCTTCATTGCAAGAGTGTCAAAGGCTATTTTTAATCGACTTCTAAAAGGAGGAGGTTCTCAAATCAATGAATCTTTATCTTATTTTTTGGATGTTTGTTACCTCATATCTCTAAAACTACTGAACCGATTTGGAAAATGTTTTGTTTAGAGAGGGTAAAGGACCTCAACTAGGTCTCATTTTTTTCTTTATCAGAAATGGTTTAGTAGTTTTTCTAAAATAAATAGTTTTTTAGAAAGTCAATTTAATTTTGTTTTTATTTGCCGATTTGGATGACTGTTATTTTATTCAAAAGAGTAAATTTTATGTGTAGTCCTATAAAAACATCATCAAAATTGGCTCAATCGTTTTTTATTAAAAAAAACTGTTTAAATGTTTATGTTCTCTTATGAGAGAACATAAGATATATGGTTATATTTACTTGAAAAATAGACAATACAATAAAATACAAATACACTTTATTGCACACCAAAAAATAATACAAATAAAGATACAACTTATAAATTAAAGAGTACAATTGGCGGTCTTATCGCTAAAGAGCGATTTCTTCCAGACAACCTTAGTATGGAGAGAATCAGAGATTAAATACCTTTCAGTCGGTGGCACAATAATATAGTTAATTAACATACATACTTATTACAATATAATAATGCATATTTGATTAAATAATACATTACTTATATTTAAAAAATACATAAATACAACTATATATAATAGATATATATATTTAAAGAAACAATTTAACACAATGTGCAACTAATATAGTACTCAGGTACTTACGTTTGACTATTAGACACAGAAAGATATAACATTTTTACTTGACTTTTAAAGGTATTGAGTGATTGAGCTCGTCTTATGGAGACTGGCAATGTATTCCATAGACGGGCTGCTTGAACTGTGAAAGCATTGTCATAGAAACTAGTAGTATGAACAGGCGTACTTAACAGCAGGTTATCTGATGACCTAAGAGAACGGGAATGTGTACTATGAAGAAAATGAAATTGATCTTTAAGGTAGCGCGGACAAAGAGGGTTAAAAAGAATATTATAAAGAAGCGAAAGAATGTGTGTATCCCGGCGTTGACGAATAGGAAGCCACTTCAGTTTATGACGAAAATGTGAGACGTGGTCATAGACCTTCAGAATGGTACTGTATAAATTTCATCAAAATTGGTAAAGTAGCTTTTTACATAATTTTATGTAACTCACTGGGTTATTATGTGTGGGACAAGTTTGCAAAGTCTGCAAGTCAATTTTGAACCATTTAACGACGTCCAATAAAGCTTAAGTTTTACACACGGGTGTAATTCTGATAACAATTCAATATTATGGTACTATTGAGCTGTTCTGATGATGAAGCCGGTAGGTAGTCACAGGAACTCAATAACAAAATGATGAAATGCCTTCGAGTTTGGGCTCATTAGGTTTGTCTTGATGAGTTATCTGGTTTTATGTGGTATCCAGGGTCTGATGATGGAGTCGGAAGGTATTCATAGAAACTCAACAATAAAATGATGGAACCCTTTCGAGTTTGGGCTCATTTGGTTTGTCTTGATGAGTTCTCTGGTTTTATTTGGTATCCAGGGTCTGATGATCGAGCTGAAGGGTAGCCACAAGAACTCCACAATAAAATGATGGAACCCCTCCTAGTTTGGGCTCATATAGTTTGTGTTAATGAGATCTCTGGTCTTATGTGGTATCCAAGGTCTAATAATGGATCTGAAAGGTTGTCTAATGTTGGAGCTTATTCGAGTTTGGGCTCATTTGGTGTCTTGATGAGTTTTCTGGTCTAATGCGGTATCCAGGGTCTGATGGTAAAGCCAGAAGGTAGTCACAGGTAGTAACAGAAGGTAGAAACCATGACACAACCATCAATTAATGAAACCCCCTCTGTTTATGCTTATTTTCTCAGCTCTAGCGTGGTAATAAAACTGAGATGATGAGATGCTAACTGGTGGTGGCTTGTAAAAGATTGATTTCCTAAATCTTATTTTTTAGTAAATTCATGTTTTTATGTTTATATCTATGACATTTATGACTTTTTTTTAAAGATTTCCTTTGATGTCTCAGATAATTTCATCAAAACTGACTCAATCGTTTTATACGTAATTTATCTTTAAAAAGAAAAAAAAATACAATTCAACATGAAATATACTTATGACATTTTCAAAATTAAAAATGATACTAAAATACAATATTAGAAAGAGTTTTTTGAAGTCGGTGCCATCATTTTAATACCTGGCTATAATTTTAATCTAATATCTTTACTACACACCTATCTATCTACGCACCCTCCTAAAACACAAAACGCAGAAGAGACAAAACAAGAGACTGCTACCACACAAACGGACTTAGACTTTCACACGTACACAAACCGATTGAGACGTATACAGCAATCTAGTCTACACTAATATTATAAAGTGGAAAGAAATGTTTGTATGTATGTCTGTTTGTTTGTTATGGGTAAACTCAAAAAATACTGAACTGATTTTAAAAATCCTTTTCCCTTCAGAAAGCTACATTATCAGCGAGTAGCATGGGCTGTTTTTTATTATAATTGCAATAATGTAACCCATGGTATCATAAATATAGAACGGAATGACATGTTGCCATGGAAACGATATAATAACAAGTCTGTCAAGTACGTAAGTAATAATGCTATATAAATATCTATGATTAAAAAAACGCCACAATCGTTGCTACCAAAAGTTTTGAATTACGCTTAATGGCGTTTTTTTTAAGAAGTTACGAGGTCTAAGAATGCTAAAATTAAGAAAAAAAACACGGTGTTAGCGCTACCCGTTTGAAGCTGGGCCGAGTCACTAGTAAATGATAAAGTGTTTGTAATAATTTTGTAATAGATTATTATATATTAAATTATCTCGTCAAGCCATTAAAACACATATTTAAAAAAGCTTAACCATTTATGGTCTCGGTTTTGCACCGACTTCAAAAAACTCTTTCTAATGTTGTATTTTAATATCATTTTTAATTTAGAAAATGTGGTATTGTTCTTATTGAATTGTAATTATTTTATTCATTTTAGTGTTATTTTACAAAAGATCATCTCTTAAATGAAGTCAATTTCATTATTTTTTTGGAAAATTATTTGTATTTACCTGACCATAGTTGGATTTTACTTTTCTGAACTTATGTCTTGTTAATGGATTTCAATTAAGAGGTGCTTTTGAGAACATCTTGCATGATGGAAAGCGAAGATGCAGCATGAGCTATTAATAAATAATTATCTAGAAATGGAAACAAATACGCTGGAAGAGTGACACTCCTCAACCCTCTGTATTACGGTAAAGACGAGACGGCAAACTTTGCTTTAACTTACACGTGACTTACACGTGTGTGGGTGGAAGGTTCTCCTTGTCTCACTGTACTCACTTCGGCTCTTTGCTTTGGCAGAGAAAGACATCAATTCGTATAGACACTGGTCGCACTCTCATTATTAAAGACAAAAAACAATATATGCTTACATCTGCGCTCAATATTTGGCAGTTTCTTCTCCACCAGCGCTTCCTCAATAAATAGTTGTGTGATATCCAATTGAGTTCATAGCCATCTACCGTCACTTAAGACTTAGATTCTGTATAGAAACATCTAATTTAAAATAAATTAAACCGACTTCAAAACATATAAAAATTAAAATAAATAAATAATTCATTTTTAGCGACTAAAGTAGACCTGGTACAGACCTCAAAAAAAAGTTTTATTTATTTCTTTAAAGTTTTATACGATTTGAAGACGTTTTTGTTTTAATTAGTTTTTATTTATTATTTTTTGTTTCATTAAACTAGGCCTAAGAAAATGAATTACATAATTCCGTTCGATAAGAAGAAAGCCATAGGTACCACTGAGTAGTCCGTAAGGAATACCGTACTAGACACCGTACTGGAAACTCGTACAAGAACGTAGCGTTACGCTTCTTCACTTATTATAAGAACTGCAAAGGAATGGAATGCCCTGCCCTCGTCAGTGTTTCCGGTAAATTATAACCCAGGTGTGTTCAAGTCAAAAGTGAATAGGTACTAGTAGATACTAGGCAAGCGTGCTACACCTTCGACCACATCATCGCTTTCCATCAGGTGAGTTCGTGGTCAAACGATTGGCAAGTTCTTAATAATAAAAAAAAGAAGAAAAATAGATTTTATAATAAAACTACTGAACCAATTTTGATGGGAAAACACTGACAGTTTACCCTCTTGAATAAAAAAAACAACCATCGAAATTGGTTTATACATCTTAGAGATAAACACAAAATCGAATGGATTTAATCAAAAAAAATATTTATTCTCGATAAACTGCTGAATCAATTTTGATACAATTCATATGGGACCACCTGGAGAATATAACCCACTAAAACAAAAAAATAATTTTCAAGATCGGTCCTTAATTGACGGAGATATCGAACGACATACATAAAAAAAAATATACATACATTCGAACACATAACCGTCTCATTTTCTGAAGTCGCTTAAAAAATTACTGAATTCCATTCGGCGTTGATTTTTTTCCAACAAGTGATAACAAAAGCTATCTAACTAACAAACGAAATATTGTTGCAGAATTTCCTGGGAGTGAAAAAGAAAGAACTCGAGGAAAAGGACGAAAACGCGACAATTCCGGAAATAAACATAAATGTTATTGCAAAGCAGATAAATTTGCTAAAAAGAATTTTGATTCAGAAGGGAAACAATAACAATTTACGAATGTACGAAAATAACATCTCCATGAAGGATTGGCAAAAAACGACTGTTGATCAAGGGGAGAATGAAGAGATTGATCAAATGGTCAAAAATTTCATTCCCATACAAAAAATTATCTTCAATCACAGGGAGAATAAAAAGATTAGAAAATTGGAAGAAAATGGTATACCCAAACAAAAACGGATCTTCAATCACAGGGAGAATAAAAAGATTGGACAGTTGGACGAAAATGGCATACCCATACATAAACGGATCTTCAATCACAGGGAGAATAAAAATATAGGACAATTGTTTGAAAAAGGCACTCCCATGCAAAAAATTGTGTTCCTTCGAGTTAAAAACCACAATGGTCAATTGAAGCGACGTTGGGTTGAGGTGGGCATCGGGGTCTACAAGACGGAGATTTTCAAGTACCCGCCGAACAAACTCTCAGATGATCTGAAAAAACTTTTAGCTATTAAAAAAGCCAAGGAAGAGAACACGATGGTTTTGAATCTGGAACAATAAACATTTCCTGTTGATTGATTTTCTGAATTTGCGAATCCCCCTTACTTTTGCGTGATTTTAGGTCGATAAATGTATTGTAGTTCTGATTTAGTACCTACAACTAATACCTGCCTGTTTTTTATTTTTAACTCCCGAACTCGATAAGAAAGGGGCTATTATAAGTTTAAGGTGTGTATCATTGTATGTATGTCTGCCTGTGGCGATTTTGATGCGGTGTTTTTTCTATTTGAAAGCTGATGTGATCGAGATGGTTCTATAATGGGGGAAGGGGGGGAGACGGAGGTTTTTTTAATTTGTTTTTATAATTAGATTACCGTTATCTTTAAGGCAATGAAGCTAATCGTAAGTCAATTGCTAGATAGATAACCTACATCGAATCGATTTAAACGATTTTGAAAAATCTTTTTATCTTGATCGTTTTTCGCATTACTAAGCTGGCCCTTCCTATCAGCTAAGTCAGCCCACGGAGCTTTTAGAACACACTTGTATCGCTCAGGTAAGTACAATACTTTCGTCAATATTTACCTACCGTACGTCGAAGTCACGTATCTTTACTCGTAGTTTCAGATTTTCAACTTTAGTGAAAATGCATATTTGTGACTATAAATATTACAGATTTGACAAATGGTACTGAAGGAAGAATATGAAGTTCGATGTTGTGTTAACGTTGGATTAGTTGGCAAAAAACATGGGATAAAGACAGATGATGTGCCAAGTCCCGTCCACAATCCAAAGTTTTCCTTAACAAAAATTATAAGATTACACAAGAAAAAAAGTTTTAAAAAACTTTTAGACACTACGTTCATCAATGTTAGATTGGTCAGATAAAAATACTACCGTACCCATAACACGGGTTCAGAAGCTAAGTGGGAAAATTTGTGTCACGGTAGCCGAATTGGTAGTCATGTGCCGCGCAGAGGCACAGTATGCGACTTAGAATCTCGTCCGTGATCCATATAAGATTACACTACTTATTCAATATTACGAGTATTTTTGCAGTATTTTCCAACCTTTTATAATAAGTACCGAACAAAATTGTGTTTTGTAAGTGAGGGGAGTGTGGGGGAAATGTGTAGGGGCTAGAGTGTAAAAACTGAATCGTGTCACAACAAGGGTAGCTTTGGTAACATCCAGTTGTTAAGTTTTGTGAGTTTCAGAATTTAAAAAAAACATCATCATCATCAGCCCGTATTTGTCAACTGAGTCCGATCTTCGGCTCTCTCCATCCAGTCGCTACCAGCCACCTTTCGGTAGTCATCACTCCACCCAGCGGGCATTCTACACTCATCATCACTCCACCCAGCGGGTACTCTATACTCATCATTATGTCAACCCTTAGAAGTCCACTGCTGAACAAAGGCCTCCCCCAAAGAGCGCCATGACGAGCGATCTTGTACCACCTCCATCCACCGACTTCCTGCGATGGCTACAATATCGTTGGTCCATCGTGTGGGGGGTCTCCCTACACTTCGCTTGCTTGTTCGTGACCGCCATTCGAGAACCTTTATTCTCCAGCGTTTGTCGGTTCTGCGAACTATATGGCCTGCCCATTGCCACTTCAACTTGCAAACTCTGAGAGCTATGTCAGTAACCTTGGTTCTTCTACGGATATCCTCATTTCGGATTCTATCACGTAGTGAAACACCGAGCATAGCTCTCTCCATTGCACGCTGCGCAACTCTGAGCTTGTGTATGAGACCAATAGTTAGCGACCACGTCTCAGTGCCGTATGTCATCACTGGCAACACCCACTGATTATAAACTTTTGTCTTGAGGTTCTGCGGTATCTGCTATGAGAAGATATGGCTTAATTGGATTGCGTCCGAGTTGGATCCGTTGGTTGACCTCTTTGTCGAAGTTGGATATACCCAGTTGGATCGTCTGACCTAAGTAGACATAGTGATCAACAGCTTCGATAATATCGTTCTCAACTTCGTTACTTTGAATGATATTGTTCTTACCAGAAAAACTGATATTAGGGATTTGAACAATAAATTGTATTTTAACTTACATATTAGTAAAATTACTTCTAAGGCTTATAGCATGCTTGGTTTTATTTTGAGAATAAGTAGAGAATATAAAAATGTTTCTTTCTACTTTGTTTCTTCTTTACAATAGTTTCGTTCGATCAGTTATTGAGTATGCTTCCACGGTTTGGAATCCGCAGTATAAAATTTATATCAATGATATTGAGAGAATACAGAATAAATTATTAAAACACTTAAAATATCGTTTTCCAACATTCTGAAATAAAGCAGTAGTTTGTCTTAAAGATCGACGTATAATTAGAGACCAGGTATTTCTGTTCAAAATGGTAAGTAATTTTGTTGACTCATCGATGCTTCTTGAAAACTTATTTTTGCGTTGTCCTCGGTTATCTTCTCGTAATAAGAAGCTGTTTGCGATACCTTCTTCAAGTACTAACTATATGAAGAATGCCTTTTTGTTTAGAGCTTGTGATATTTATAACAAAATATTTATTGACTTAGATATATTTTATTTATCCTTGCCTAAGTTTCAAGACCAACTGATGTCTTGCATTGTCTCCAGTGATTAAATTTCTTATTAGTTTGTTAAATTCTTAGCTTGTATTATTTTGTTAATTAGTTTGTTTACGTACACTATTTTAATTTAAATTTTTGGTTATTAGTTATTTTTTTTATATAATGTATCTTTTTAATCATTATACCTTTTTAGATGTTTTTAGAATTCCCGCTCGTTAACTTTGTATTATTTTAAGTTGGAAACTTTGTTGGATGTTGTGTTTTTATTTCGTTATTTAAGTTATTTTTATTGTTCTGTTTATTTCCTTAATAAAATAAAATAACATAAACCGGCATGGGTACGACATGGGCATTTGACATGATGTTCGTCTTACCCATGTTCATTTTAAGACCCACCTGTTGGGAAACAATATTGAGGTTACTGAGCATTGTGCTTAGGTCTTCCAGGGTTTCTGCCATGATGACTATATCATCGGCAAATCGAAGGTGAGTGATGTATTCACCATTGATGTTAACACCATATCCTTTCCAGTTCAGAAGCTTGAATATATCTTCCAGTGCAGAGGTGAACAGTTTCGGAGAAATAACGTCTCCCTATCTCAACCCTTTTTGCTACTGGATAGAATTCGTGCTCTGATCCTGAAGACGGACTGTCATTGTGGCCTTGCTGTACAAACACTTCAACACTTCGATGTACCGGTAGTCAATCTGGCACCGCTGTAATGACTGTAGCACTGCCCAGGTCTCAACTGAATCAAAGGCTTTCTCGTAATCCAGTCAAACCTACGAGCGAGACTGTTTTTAACTACTCTCGAAAACAGCTTATAGACGTGGCTCAGCAGCAAAATGGGCCTATAATTCTTCAAAAGGGTTTTATCACCTTTCTTAAAAATCAAAACCACTACGCTTCTGTGTCACACCTCTGGCGTAGTACCCTCGAGGATGACGAAGTTAAACAGCTTCTGAAGGACTTTAAGTACCGGTGTTCCACCCGCTTTCAGTAGCTCTGTCGTTATTCCGTCCTCCCCTGGTGCCTTATTGCTCTTAAGCTGTTTGAGAGCCATTCTGATCTCGTATAGGCGTCCGGGATATCCTCGGTATAATGTTTCGTCAAACGGGCTTTTGCATCGCTAGTCGCGCTAGAAGGACTACGCGATGAGGTGTATAATAATTGTCCATAGAACTTCTCGAGCTCACTCAATATCTCTGGCTTCAACGAAACGATGCTGCCACTGTCGGTTTTCAGCTTCGTCAACAGGCTTTGCCCAATAAACAGATCTCTTGCGAACACTTTGGAGCCCTTGTTCCGCTCTATTGCGTTCTTAATACAAGTAGTATTATAGAAACGCAAATCGTGTGGCATCGACTTGGAGATCTGTTTATTAAGCAAGCTGTAACTGGACATATCCACTGAAAACTACAGCCTCATCTCGCCTCGTTCTGCCATAAGTTTCAGTGTATGCTCAGAGAGTTTAGTGTTCTATTTTTGCGGTGGGTCTTAAAGAACTCCGACCCGACCGTGTGAACAATTTCCACCACCACTCTACACTACGTTTTCCTAAACGCAGAAAACTTTTGCGGGTTTTCTCCGTGACGTCACACTGCCAAAATTCAAATCAAATCAATTCAAATCTCAGAAATTCATAAAAGTGAGTGAACTCCTCGCGATCATAACTTTGGTAATATAGCACGTATTGACCTGAAAAACTAGTATGATGTAAAGCACTTAATCTCCAAAACTACCTATATTTAAATGTAATATTTTAAACCATTGGTGTTCTCTGTTAAAGTTCAACAATTCCAAAATAAACTATTATGCCAGAAATTGTTTAGAAAAATATGCTCACTGCATTCGCTTCTTTACCTTCCTTCTAATAGGCCGTTCTCACATATTATTTGCTCAAAAAATTCATTGTAATCCTTTGTTTTACCTATATCTAGTAAGAAATTGGAGTGCTTGCTTCGCTCACGCCTTTAAGGTACCTAAGAATTTAAAGGTCTTCTGTGCACGAGATATATTGCTTTCCCTTAATATTTAACATAATATGTTAAAATTCGACGTGGCCCTGGATGCATTCCCCTGCAAATATTCCTGATGGTGCCCTTGACTACCATTATTCCATGTTTGACAGAACAGCTTCCCTGTACGCATTTCTGCGTTCGACACACCCTAAATCAATTACAATGGTGCTTGAACACGGTCCACCACGGCCTATCATTTATTTGAACGGCAGCCTTTATGGTGACACTAAGTAGGTACGGTTATGTGCGTGTCGACTACGTGAATGTGTTGTGGGTTGTGGAGTCAACATCGACCCCGCCGTCACTTCAGCCAAATGTAGTAGAGTAGTTACTACTAGTTATTTATTCTGTGTTAGTATGTACTGTTACTCAAAAACTTTCTTAGAAGCCTCAGTTTGTGGGAGTCTTTGCCTTAAGCTCCTAAGATTTTATCAATAAGGTAAAAAAAAGCTAAGGTTTATCTAACTTGAGGATTTGTAACCGATCTTATGTAGATTCTACCTGGCGTTCTCGGTTCTATTCGTTTAGTGATATATCTTTGTCTACTAAATCGTTTCTATTTTAAAAGATTTTATTTAACTTGCAATGTTTGTAGGTGTATGTTTTTTTAGGTCAAATGTCGCAGGCCGAATTAGAACCACTTTCTCTTATACTACGGACTTGAATTTTTACATATTGATTCAGTTCCGATGACAATGCATTTTTATGGTAAGCATGATCTGAGGCGATATCCAGGATTAGCTCCAGATAAAGGAACTCTTCAACACTCAACAGCACCGACACGAAATTTTGTGTACGCATTTTATTAAGATAGCCCGGTCGAAGTTTCACCATGACATGGCTAATAATGCATAAATGATTTATTTTTAAATGTTTTTAAATTAACTTATTTAGACTTAAATTAAATGACTTGCCTAACAGAATCTTTTCTCGGAACTTCAAAATTGTTATAAATTATTATAGGCAGCGATGGTGGCCTAACGGTTGTATAGTGCAATTTAGAATCCAACGATACCGGGTTCAAAACCTAGGCTCCGCACTGACTGGCAATGACTTTTCTGAGTTATGTGCTGTTTTCCATCGCTCCATGCTTCGGAGGGCACGTTAAGCTGTCGGTTCCGGCTGTTATTAATTAATAGCAGTCGTTAAGCCATGTCAGAGGCCCTCGGGCGGCTTGACAAACTGAGACAGAGGCCAGCACTACCTCATACGACAAACAAAACATAGGTAGGTAATAGAAATACATATTGTAATATCGTCGCAAAGGTAATATAGGTCAGTAAGTAGAGAAATGAAAGGGCATTTGCCCTACTAAAGGTGGCGCAGTAATGACTCAAGACTTAAAACAACATAATAATGTTTAATAATGTTGTTTTAAGTCTTGAGTCCGATGAAACATTCAAAATTTCAAGCTCGCAAGCCGCCATCTTGGATTTAAGGTGTGAAAAATTGGTTTAATCAAAATAATTCACCAACGGTTCATTTTAAGTCAAAAATGTCAAAGGCAATGTTAAGGAGAGTAAAATTATTTAAATGTTTCTAAACCACTTCTTTTTTTTACTAATTTGTTACAGCGGCGAAAAGATTTGAACCCCCATACTAGGTATTTTCCTCACATTATTTCTGGCAGTTCATGCAATTATATACTCCTTTCCACAGCCAGCACCATGAGATAGAGAAAAAGGACCTTTTTTTATTCATAAATATTATTATTTTTCATATTTCTAAGTCAAAGTGTGTTTTTTCTAGGAACAATACTTTGGGAGTAATTTTGAGGAAAATACCTAGTTTTTATTTATTTTTGGTAAAAACTTTTTGTCGCTGTAAAAAATGAAAATATTGTTAACTTTGCCTTTGAAACCGTTTTGAACCGTTGGTGCATTATTTTGATTAAACCAATTTTTCACACCCTTAATCCAAGATAGCGGCTTGCGCATTTTTCATCAGAGTCTAGACCTAAACAACATTATTATGTGAAAATCCATACCACACCACCTTTTGCAAGGCAAATTTCTCTATTTACTGGTGTAATACGATGGTGAGCGTGACCTTATACGTACTTTCTGCAATTCTATTCTGTGACCACAATATCTTCAAAATTGACCACCAACAAAAAACTAATTTAAAAAAAACGACGACATATAACACAATTTTTTTTTTTTTTAAATGGGTTCTGTGCGACGCCCAAACCGACTAAAGTAAGAGGCAGAAGGCACAGAGGTAAAAACAAAAAAAAGAAGCTTTATACTAAGTATTTAAAGAGGGTTTTCTTTTTATTTATTTTTATTTCTCACTTATTAATTTAGTTAAAGTAGGCCTACGAAAATGAATTACTTATTCCGATCGCAAAGAAAAAAGCCATCCTGGAAACAGTTAACAGTCCTTAACTTAAAACACAGAACCAATTTTGACGAAACTTTAATTATTCCCTAAGTTGATAAATACTGATACTATTACAAAAATAATTATTGCAATCAAACTTGAAGTTTCCGAGAAATACGGGGGCAAACATACTACATTCGCGAAGTTTGGTATATTTGCTCAGATACTCGTATAGAAAAACAGATATGAATTTTACGCATGTTTAGGACAATATTACGTACCTGCATACACACACACAAATGAAATTTGATACATATGTTTAGATCCCTAATATATAATGTATATAATAATGATATATACATATATTAAAAGTTTTATTTTTATGAATTCATTTCAATTAATTTCTCATTATTTCCATTTAACTGTCCATATCTCGAGTGCACGCCTATTCACATCTTTCTTGCACAACCAGGATGATTGGCAGAAAATGCTGTCATAGCACTAAGTCCTCATCTGTACACTGTTTTTGTACATAAAGTATTAAATACATAAATATATATTACATAAATAAATAAATAATACCCTCAAAGACTAACATTATGAATATCACGCATTTTCAACACAATATTACATACATACACACGGACTGAACTCGAAGACCTACTTTTTTTAAAGTCGGTAATAACAAAAAAGCATGGTCAAGCACCTTCACAAAAAAAACCCGACTGCGAACATAACTAAAAAGAGGTAATAATTTATGTGAAAATGGTTGCTGACCAATTTTAAATCGTTATAAGTAGATCCTAAATGGTCATTCTAAAATGATAACAGATACCTAATAATAATTTTCAAATTGTCCTATTCAATGACACTCCATTTCATATAGTTCCATGTCCCATTGTCAACCCTTATAAATTTCACAATATAATATTTGCATAAGTTCCTTTGTAGAAACTACGAAACGTAACATTTGCATGTTCACACCAAAAGCACCGTAACTGGCAGAACTGCTAAATTCAGCATTCATTACAGGAAGCTCCAGGAAGTTCGGAGTGCAACTATTCATTTCGAATTTAACTTGAGGGAGTTCAAGTTAGGGTTAACTTGATACGACTATAGTGTTAGGAAACTAGTGGCGGAGTGTTGCAAGTGTTGTGAGCGACGAAATATTGGCTTGGGAAGTCTTAAGTGTACTATATACCTAAAAATGTAGGTTTGTATATCCTCTATTCGTTCCTAAGCCAACTGATCAGATTGTGATGAAACTTTTGAAGGGTATTTTGATGGAGCCCACGATGGTTTATGGCCAACAAAATCGTACAGATTTAGAATAAAATACGGAAAGACCCAAAATCTTAATTTATTGTAAATCGTTATAAAAGTGAAAAGTGTCAATGGGACAGGTGTCTAGATATACATAGATTTGCAAAAAATTATGAAAAAAATGGAGGGGGTTGTTGGTAAATGTTATAGAGGGGACGGGGAGGAGGAAAGGGGATGGTCAGAGAAGGTTTGATGGTAAACGAGAAGGGGGAGGGAGAAAAATTTGTACGCGTACAAAACCGTGGGGCGCAGCTAGTACCTAATATATATTTCATAGGTGTTTTGGAACTTTACTGCTGCATCAACATAGAATCTGATGACACCAGGTCATCTAGAGACAAACATTAAGCAACCAATCATTGTGGCGTTTTATGGGAGAGTGGTTCAGCAGAGGTATGGTGATATGATGTTGATAATGATCATCATCATCATAGAATACCCACTTATAATAAGTAAGCAGTAAGTGTAACAAAAATGCCTGTTATAACGAAAATACATTTTAAATGAGAGTACTTAAAATAAGCAACTGAACAAGAATATAAATGAACGAGCGAGCGAAAAGCGTGAGCGAAGCGTCTACGTTTCAGCTTGGGCAAAAATGCTTTCGTATGTCCGGATGTCCGGATCTCTGTTCTCCTCTACAGGTCGCATTTCTCAACCGATCGAGAAGAAACTTGGTATACAGGTTAAACTATATTTTAGAATGTTTGAATCGTCGGGAATTTTTGATTGGGGGCGTACATCCCCAAAAGGGGGCAAAAAGGGGGCAACTGAATATCTGCGCCTTATTAGATCCGATTTCGATAGTAATTTTTTTATTTAAAAGATAGTAACTTTAATTCGGTCTCATAAAAATTTGGGGAAGATCTGATGAAGATCTTCGGCATGATGAGCAGAATAACTCCTCAAAATGCAGTAAATTTCTCACTTTTAGGTTCCTACCAGTGGAACCAGCCCTTTACCTATTAGGTAGGGATTGATGGAGCACCTTGGTTATTAATGTTAGTTTTACAATAAGGTAACTAGAGGCGTTACTGTGCACTGCTAGGTTGTTTGCAAAAAAGTATGTACTCCCGAGGAAAAAAACCGCATCATAGCCGGTGCTTTCGTTTGGGAGCTACGATGACACACTAGACACACACACACACACACACACGCACACACGCACACACACACACACACACACATACACAGTGACATAGTGATACACACTCTAAACTTATAGCACCCGGCTCTTTGTTCTGTGGTTATAGGTTTATCGTGGCCGAATATAGTCAATAATAAGGGATATTCCCGTTGTACACATTCATGGGGACAGTGGGAATTGAATTAACATGTTGAAATAGTTCCCGTTGTCCCATTACCCGTCCACATTAAGTTCAGTCACTTTCGAGGAACTTCTGTGGACACAAATACAATAACGCGTTTGCATATATAATGTCGCCTTCAAAATAAATGGTCTGCAGAAATAGAACAGCAATAACGTAGACAATATTATATACAAACACTGCTAAACAAATCTGTGAATAATTCTAGCTCTGTGATAAAAATGGACGACTGCCAGTTAAGTAAACAAATGTTTAATATTACGTGGGGTAAGTTTAATAGATACGTTTTCATAACATCATAACTACGTCAATCATTGTTGTCTTTTTACCATCGCTATCGTACTGAAAAATGTATATTAAAAAGATACATTAATAAATAGATTTACCTATATATATATACTAGCTTTCCTGCCCGCGACTTCGTCCGTGCGGACTACTGTTGATCGCGAAAAAAGCATCCTATGTTCTTCTAGGATATTGAAAACCAATGCAAAAGTAGGTATAGCACCAATGCTCTTGATGTTTTTTGACAGTCTTGTTATTTCGTTTCCATGACACCCGTTCCTTACAGCGAGTAATCAACATTTTTCAGGTTTACCGTGGAAACTTACAATATTCCGGGATAAAAAGTATCCTTGTTTATTCCAGTGCATAAGCTATTTCTATTCCAAATTTTATCAAAATCGGTACAGCCGTTATCGCGTGAAAGCTCCCCAAACAAACAAATAAACAGACATCGTTTCACTTTTATATATTGGTTTTATATGAGTTTTATAACAGTAACTCATATCGCGCCGAATAGCAAGTCTTTCGAGAGCTTTTATATATATTTTTACTAGAGGACGAACAAACTGATGATGATGATGATGATGATGATGATGATGATGATGATGATGATGGCGATGGTGATGATAATTTCCTGTGTTTATGTGTACATTGGATAATAAACCACTAAAAACAGTACAATTAATTTCCAAATCAGTTAAGACTTCATATTACTTATCTAAGTTAGTACGTTGGTATAGCTTTTCAAATTGATGACAGGGTAAGTAAATAAATTTGTATTTAAATTAAAAATGTAAAGTAAATATCAATCTTTAACTCAGTGGAAATAAGGCTTCTACCATCGTGCTAATCGCTAAGAAATATTTCTGATAATAAATAGATAATACTTTATTTTGCACCTAAAAAGATATTAATACACATCAAAAAAATAAACTAGTCGAGACCAAACTTCCGATTCTTATAAACTCGCACTCACCACGCGATTTCTAGAGTACAGTTAAAGTGCACTCGAATTGTCATTTCATTGGAGCAGTAATGAAAAAGAAAGTTAAAAAGGGTAATGGAGAAAGAGGGACGGGGCGCTGGAGGAGAGGGGGGGGAGAGAGAGTACGGGAAGGGAAAGGGAGTTCGCTTTGTATAATGTAGTCTAAAAAACTGTTTTCTGGTTTACGAAGCATGCATCCATTATTTCTATTATTATTCAACAGCCTGCATTAGTCCACTGCTGGACATAGGCCTCACCTAATGCGCGCCACTGAGCCCGATCTTCGGCTCTTCTCATGTAATTGCTGCCCGCTACTTTTCGCATGTCGTCGCTACATCTGGCCGGAGGGTGACCTACACCTACAATACGCTTTTATGTGGTCTCCACTCAAGAACTCTTTGGTCGACTAACTTCACGATCATTTTCCACGAAAATTATAAAAGTTTATAAAAGTCGTTAAAGACGTTTTCAAGGAAGTTAGTATATCCACAGATTAAATAAGTTACTAAGTGTAAAACTAATATACAAATAGATATTCCACATGAGTTATGTCCTTATTCACCATTGGTAGAGGTCCTTATAGCTGTTTCTCTATGGCTAATAATAATTATGAATTCAATTCCCGTAACTTCAAAGTTGAAAATAGTCGGTAACACAAATTTAAATCACACTAAAATGTGATAAAGTTCAAATTACAATACATTTGTCTGTATACAGTATCATTGTGATGCTTCGTTCAGTTTATATTTTGGCTGACGACACCTATTTACCTTGGAATAGTTAGATTTGTTGTTGTTGTAGTAACAGTATATTATATGTTACCTACATGAATAGGTATATAGATAGAAGAACAACCACGGAATAGCATAGGATAAATGTTAGTTTTCCGTCTCTCAATTGGCGTTTTGTTAAGTATATATTTACCTCGTATTAATATTAATAATTGATGAACATAGCACTTTATTCCAACACAAATGAAGCAATGAATCTGTTTTAATGATTCTATTAATAACTCAATGATATAAAACCAGATCACGGTAATGTGACCAGATTTAAAAGATGGATGACAGAACGACATCAATGAAGTTTTAGAAAAATGCTGCAACTTACCCTGACGACAACCTTGAGGAATATCCCCAGAACGTCGATAGTAAACTTCATCTTGTAACTTCGACCGAAAGAACTCGAAATTCACTCAACTTTCACTTAACAGACTGAAAAATCAACACAAAACCGATTAGAGTAACTATTACCGATCATATTCCAAGATTACGCGACCATTACGCTCGCAAATAAAAAAACACTGTCAAATTTATTTATGGTACCTCTGCACTTACCATTTTGCGAGTCTGCGAAGGGCACAACAGAAGGGCTCTTTTCCTTACATCTACGTGATGTCTGGAAAAGTCGGATTCGTGGGAAAAATATAATATGTACTACGTTTGGTTTTTATTGTGCGGGCGTTCGGTCTGCGCGCACGCATGTTGCTCCGAGGCCAAGGGGAGCCGATCTTAATATAGAAGCGAACGAAACAGAACTACGGATCGGATCACCCGGGACTCAGTTTTATAGTTGACTATCGAGTGGAGAAAATAAAGAAATGCCACCACGCGACGCCTGGTGACCACATGCGGCTCTTGTGACCACATGTCATGAAGACTGTGTAAAAATATGAAGCAAAGCTCCTGCAGTGTTTATATGCGAATAGTATCTAGAGAAGTTTTAAAGAAACCGTTAAATGAGTAGTTAACATAAATTATTGCCTACGGTTAGGTAGGCACTTGTTTATGTAAAATTTTAACATAAACAAGTGCTATGATCAAGGTTCTGGGTTATTATGACTGTGTCTAAGAATTACTCAAACAATCAAAGTCCTCTATGTTTTATGTTTAAAGTGACTTCGAAATAGATCTTTGTACCTCATATCTCCAGATATCATGAACCGTTTTGTTTTTTATTTGAAAAGTAGTAGAGTAGGAGAAGTTTTTTAGTAGATGCATTAGAAGTTTTTTTTTGGGTCAAACATCTTTATGACATGACTTTTCTTAGGAATGGAAGAAACAAAAATAAAACAACGGTAAAGATGTTTATTAATCTGAAACATTAGAAATTTAATATCCATTGTTTTAAATATATCTTAAAAATTAGGTTATTCAATAAATAAATAAATATAAATAAATATGTTCGGGACATTTCCACACCAATTAAAGTAGTCGCAGCGAATGTATATGTTTGTGAAGTTAGGCTCTGTGACGATTGCGCAAGTACTGCTGTGGGGATAAAATAGCATAAAGTAAGAGCGAGATACAATATGCGAAAAACGTAAGCGAGTAAGCGAGGCAGTTATACAATGCTGTCTTCACCTTCAACATTGGGATTGCGCTTGTAAAATAGCAGTTTGCGCAGCGACTAGCAGAAAACTTCCGAGATACATACTTTTGCTGCGCCTACTATACCTAGCCCCAAACTAGAATACCCTGTACTATGGGCACTAGATAACGGATAAACATACATAGATACCAATATTACATCCATGACTCGGAAACAAAGATCACTGCTCATCACACAAATGATTGCACCTTGCAGGATTCAAAAACCCTATAACACTATAACACTTATAGAAATCACTATGATTTTTATGAAGACGATCTACTTACTATTTCCATTTTTTTTAAACCGCCTAGCTAGAGCGTGATGTGATTGAGAAACTTTAATGAGAGGTAGGTAAATATGTTTACGAGATGTAGTTTGCCGGGACTCTACATGCTTGTGTCAATTCCATTATTGTCTGTGACTAACTCTCCTTGGGATCATTGATATAAATTGATTGCTCCCGTACATTGTCAGGAAGTTGTTCAACACATGTCATTGTACCTACGTTGTACGTACGTAGTTACAGTGTGTTTGTGTTTGATATACTAAAAACATACCTAAAGTGTAATTCATACCAATATATAAAAGTGAAACGTTGTCTGTTTGTTTGTTTGTTTAATTGTTTGTTCGTTTGTTTGTTTCCAGCCGTTATCGCGTGAAGGCTCCCCAAGCTTTCACGCGATAACGGCTGGACGGATTTTGATTAAATTTGGAATGGAGATAGCTTATACCCTAGAATAAAACATGGCATACTTTTTATCCCGGTAAATCTTGGAAATATTGATTACTCGCTGTAAGAAACGGTTGCCATGAAAACGAAATAACAAGTCAGTCAAAAAAATCAAGAGCGTTGGTACTATACCTAGTTTTGCATTGGTTTTATCCTAGAAGAACATAGAATCCTTTATTTCGCGATAAACTGTAGCCCGCGCGTACGAAGTCGCGGGCAGTAAAGCTAGTATAAAATAAGTAAAATTATAATATATTTTAGTAGGTAGTAAGTAACATTATTATACTAAATCAATTTAGTATAATAATTGTTTTTTTTTTATAAACGAGACGTAAGTTCAAAAACTAAAACCGACTAAGGTCGGGTAAAAAATTGCTTAAGACACTCTTGCGATGAAAACGAATCGATTGATGCTACGATTGTCAAAATCGGACCAATAAGGGCGACGCTATGGTGGAACATCCACACACCCAAATACATACATACATACATACTACTACTACTGTTAAACTCTTTACCCTTCCCTTGCTTTACCGTACTCGGGTACAACAGTTCAAAGATAAAATAGAGATAAAGTTTACTTACCAGTAAGCCAAAACACTATTTCAACACAGCTGTTAATGAATGAAAAACGTAGGCTATTTACAGAACAAGTTGACCCAAGATACTGCGAATATAATATTAACAAATGAGGTAGGTACTGGAGTTATTAAACAGAGACAATTTATTACCGCCTGTAACCTATCTTTATTATAAAATGAGTAATTCTTGAACAAATTCTGATTTTGAGAATTATTGGCAGAGAACTAAGGTAAAATAAATAAATAATAAACATTTTATTACACCATATAAGGAACAAATATAATAACTTATTTTTAAAATACGGCAAAATGGGCGGTCTTATCGCTAAGAGCGATCTCTTCCAGGCAACCTTTGGATGGACAGAAATTACGAATTAAAAAAAAGACGGTGGTGCAAAACAATACAATAAATCATGCAAAAATGACTATACCTACATATTTAATAAACTACATAAACCATACTTACTTACGTAAGGTAAATACAACTACAATACATATAACCTGACATAGCTCAGAGAATAAGCAAGCTGAAGTAGCAATGGCTGATCACATTTATCGTAGAAGCGATAACCATTGGAGTATCATCGCTTTCCATCAGGTGAGATCGTGGTCAAACGATAGCCTACTCGGCAATAAAAAAAATTAGAAAAAAGTAGACGAGTTTTAGAGCGGAGACCACGAATCGGACGCCCCCCGGCTAGATGGAGCGACGATCTCAGTCATTGAATGAAGACCCCTAGATTGGCTCAGTAGCGCCTTGGGAGAGGCCTATATTCAGCAGTGGAATAAAGCGCGCCACAGACGAATAAGATACTATAATATTTTATCTTAACATAAAATATCGCTCGCCGTACAGTTTATATGAACCATCACAAAGGGCGAAGATAATATATATTTGCATCTTACAGTATCATAAGATATCGAGCGATATGGATTTTTTTAAAAGATGTCATCTTAAGATAAGAAATAAATATTAAAAGATACAAAATATATATTAATATAAATTTAATAAAAAAAGAAACAAATTTTTTAATTTATATATTTGGTCTTAAGATACAAAATATATCGTAATATGCTCTGTTGCTCTGTTTTGTATTCGTGATGGTTTTTTTAACCCCTGAACAAAGAGACGGGTGTTATAAGTTTAGGGTGTGTATCACTATGTGTGTGTGTGTTTGTGTGTTGGTATGTGTGCGTGTGTGTGTGTGTGTGTGTGCGTGTGTGTGTGTGTGGGTGTGGGTGTGTGTGGGTGTGGGTGTGTGTGTGTGGGTGTGGGTGTGTGTGTGTGTGTGGCATCGTAGCTCCCAAACGAATGAACCGATTTTGATGCGGTTTTTTCCGTTCGAAAGCTGATATGATCGAGATGGTTCTTAGATATATGGGGAGAGGGACGGGGGAGGTGAGAAAGAAAAGGGGGGTGAAAATCGTAGCTTCCAAACAAATGGACCTATTTAGCTGTGATTTGTTTATGTTTGAAAGCTGGGGTAAACAAGATGATTCATAGCTATAATTTGATGATGGAGGGGGGAGGGGGTGGGGGAGCTGTACGAATCGTAGCTTTCGAACGAATGGATCGATTTAGCTGCGGTTTTTTTATATTTGATGTAAACGAGATGGTTCTTAGCATACTGCAAGTCGTTGTTCTGTACAAATGCTCTCCCGCATGTTCGTATTTTGTTGCACTGTATCTTCCTTAATCAAATTATGAATTTCCAGAAAAGTTTATTCGACTTCATAAAATAAGTTTGTTTATCTTTTTGTAGAAAGATCTGCGTAAAGATTAAGTTCACCGCGGCTTTTTTTAAATTTAATGTGATTTTCTATCCAAATTGATCGGCTTTTTACAGTGCGCTAATGCAATTTGCATATCAAATTCGAAATCAGAATCGTCGTCTGATGAGCTATCTAATAAGTCTAATAGTGAAACCGCATTACTCATATTTTATCACCTGTATATAGAAAGCGGTGAAGAAATACGTGTGGCACCTAGGACGGCCTGCGAGCGAATGAATAATTTCAATATATTATCGTATCATACCCTAAGATGCTATAATATTTTATATGCAGATATCGTAACATCAAATATTATAGTATCTTAATAGTCTGTGACGCCCTTAATACAGGCTGTTATAGTTAAAGTTAGGATAACGCTAAGGGTTCAACAGAATTGTTAGCAGAGATAACGAGAACTAAGTAGTTTAAGGGTGGGTTGCACCATCTTACTTTAGCAATAACAAACATCGACATTTCAGTTAAGGTTCAGTTAGGCAAAAAAATGCACCATCTGTCAATTTCTATATAACGTCATAACATTAACCGTCAACCGTATGTAAACTATAACAGTAACTGTAACTGGGATAATGGTGCAACCCAGCCTTAATAGCACCATCTGACAACTGTTAAATGACGTCATAACTTTAACTGTTAACCGTAATTGCCCACGCTTCGCTGGTTAGGGTTATTGGTTATGTTAAATATCTGTCAGATGCATACTCTTTACTTGAGGACGGCATTACCTCTGATCTCTTAAGGCAGAAAGTACTCCTGTCCTCATAGAGAAACAGGCTTTATTTAATTCCGTCATCAACTGTGGGAGAACTCCAGAGGCGTGGAACAGGAGTGTGGTGGTACTGTTCTTCAAGAAAGAGGATAAAACCTTGCTCAAGAATTATAGGCTCATCTCACTCCTGAGTCGTGTCTATAAGTTGTTTTCAAGGGTCATCACTAATCGTCTTCTGCGTAGATTTGACGAATTCCAGCCTCCGAGCAGGCTGGGTTCCGCGGAGGATATGGCACCGTAGACCACATACACACAGTGCGCCATATTATGCAGAAGTCAAAAGAGTATAATCGGCCGCTGTGTCTGGCTTTTGTGGACGAGTTTTCGATGGAGTCAAAAGCCTTCTCTTAGGCTTTTGACTCCATCGAAACCTGGTCTGTTCTGGACTTTTTTCAGCGATGCCAAGTAGACTGGCGATATATTCAAGTGCTGAGATGCTTGTATGATGCTGCTACGATGTCCGTCTGAACAAATCCAATTGGTTAGGGGAGTACGACAAGGGGGTGTCATATCCCCAAACTGCTTACCAACGTAATGGAAGATATGTTTAAGATGTTGGACTGGAATGCAATGGGCATCAACATAAACGGCGAGTACATCTCACACTTGAGATTCGCAGTCTATATTTTCCTTATTGCGGAGTCGCTGCAAGAGTTGCAACAAATGCTGACCAGCCTAGCAAATGCCTTCCAACGCATTGACCTCCGCTTGAACAACGACAAAACAAAATTGATGCTAAATCAACACATTACACCGGAACCAATAGTCGTTAGTAGCATTCCTCTCGAATTTGTGCAGGAGTATGTCTACCTAGGACAAACTCTTATGTTGGGCAGAAACAACTTTGAGAAGGAAGCCGATAGACGGATTTGGCTGGGCTGGGCAACATTTGGGAAACTTCGTCAAGTCGCCCATCCCACAGTGCCTAAAGACGTGGACACTGACTGTAAGACTGGTCTACAAATTTCATGTCACTCAGCAAGCTATGGAACGGGCTAGGCTCGGGGTTTCAATAAAGGATCCCATCCGAAACGTGGTGATTCGGCAGAGAACGAAAGTCACCGACATAGCTCAAAGAATTAACACACTAAAGTGGCAATGGGTCCACACACATGGGTCATCCATGTCCATGTGGTCGGTCACATTAGTCGAAGAACCGATAACCGGTGGGGTAGACGAGTTCTTGAGAGGAGACCACGTATAGGCAAAAGTAGTGCAGGATGCCCTCCAGACCACAGATTACCCCCTATAGATACCGCTTACAAGGCATCAGACGCACACAACACAAACTTGCCTTATCTAGTATAAACAGGCTCGCTTTGAGACACGACTTCATTCTCGACCAAACTCTCGACCCGTGCGAGAGTGCTAGTTTATTGTTAATTTAATCGAAAAAACAACATTTTTAATGGCTTGCTGTGCAGTAAAATGGTGTGGAAAGTCAGCCAAAACGTCAAATTATCAAAACGTTGGCATAACATTCCACCGGTAAGTAATTTTGTATTTTTTTCTGATTTACTACGAGCCAAGCGGATTTCAGTTTATACTGGTTCCTCAGGTCATGAGCGTAATGGAAAAATAAGCACGCGTTGATATCTTTTTGAAAAGTCTCTTTCACTCATTACGCTAAGTACAATAGTTATCCCAGTCTAACAAGAGCACGTGTAAGCTAGTGTTGGGATATCATAAAATATTCTCATGTTGGTACATATCGATATTTCAACCTAATTATTTAGAAAACCGTATCACAAAAGTTATTTTGTTTTTGTACGAATAACAAACTACCTATCACGGAATACGGTTAAAGCTTGAAGTGTGGTTAATAGGTACTTGATTGCTTTTAGATGTAAACGAAGATAGAATTAAAATACAATTTTACTTTACAGGTTTTACAAAAGAAGCTTTTGAAGATTTGAAATTCAAGACAGCATAGGCAAACGAGCTTATTTATTGCTGTATTGTTTTCGACGAAATTAAAATTGAGAAAAGTAGAGAAGACATATGGTTATGTAGATTTTGGCGAGGTGCCTTTTTTCTCATAAATAAATACATTAAATAATATCCTCATTTATACATTTTGTTTTCTTAGTACCTACTCACTGCCATTCTGCCACTTTGATGACGTCGTCTGACCATCGTGCAGGTGGTCTTGTGACATGTTAAATCATGACTCCAAGTTAGTTAGTTAGTTATATATTGTTGAAAGATACTTTCTGTTATTATCTAGATATTTTCTGTTTATTTCCTAGATACTTTCTGATATTATCTAGATACTTTCTGTTTATTTACTATATATTTTCTATATACTTTCTGTCTTAGATTCTATTTTACTTTCTGTTTTTAGAGTTTGATTTCCCTCTGGGAAACACAATCATACACACACACACTCTGTTTGCACAAGTTCTTTTTAATTTAGAACATTCTAAGGCAAAGACAAGTTGATTCCGTTGCGTTGTGACCAATACATGTTAATCTGCTGAGCACAGACTCTCTAAGTTTTATTGGCCTAGGATTCTCCAGTACTATAGTAAATTCATATCATACAGCCCGAAGTTATGTACTAAAATTTATATGTTAGAGGAAATTGTAATCAGAATTTTGAGTTTTGAGTATTAAGTTATAAATAATTCCTATTATAAGATCTTGCTGTTTAGAATTATTTTGATGCAGAACAATCTAAATTAAGTGTAAAATATTTCTTTTTAAATTCCTCAGTAAAGGGGAGAGTACCAATATTCGATAACTCATGTCTGCTTTTTCTATTTTTTGTAATAAAGCCCTTTGTTATTGAATTTACCATCTTGTTTTAATTCCTCGCCTTTACCTGAGAAGGAGGTCCGTTTCCTTAGCCGGGCAACGGCCCTTTCAATGGCGCCCAACTGAATAAATTCACATATATTTTTTCATATTTTACATATATTTTTTTTCATTTATTTTTTCTCTTACAAACTGGCGCTCAGGTACAGTGGCGTTCAATGTAAATTTCTTGGTTTTTTCTGCATCATATATCAGAGAGGATTTCTTGTAATAGATAATAGGCACAATGCTTAAAAATAATTACAAGCAAACAGGTGTTACAGGTGTTTACATGAAAGTATCTTCCAACTGCCCCGTGGTCACGTGTAATATTACTATGTGAAACTAAACTATAATATCTCTTTGTGTGTTGAACCTATAATACTGTTTGTGTTATTTTGAAAACTTGGTATGTTATTTGACTGTTTTAGGAAAAATATTATGTGTATTTAATGGTGAATCATGTGTAATTGATTGTATTTTTTTTCTTTCTTTGGATTATTGGTGTGATATTTAAAACAGTATAGATCTGTTAGTAGAGTGACTTTTACTTTGTAGGTAGATATGTACCATTTTATTGCAAGTGTGTCACAACACAACAGATATTTTTTTATATATTGTTTGACATATCGGTTCCAAAACATTATAGAACAATTTAATTACACAAAACACATACACACATTTTTCCTTCTGTTCATTGTATTTTAGGGTTCAGTAAAATATATGTGAGGTTCTGTAGTTTTTTTTTTTTTTTTTTGGATCGTTTATTAGTGTTTTTTTAGGATTTCATTATTTTTTAGCACAACAGTTTGCAGTAGCACAAATGGAGCACGCCTAATGACGCTATATTCTTTTTTTAAAGATGAGCAGATTTAGTAGGGTTCTATTTGTTTGGCAGGTTTTAAAGTCAACAACCACAAAGACAAGTCCGTCAATTCAAAATCCATAAAGCGGTGATTGGGGGTTAGTGCCGTTCTAAATCTACCTCTATTGTGAAGCATTGAACAATTTCAGGTTCATTGCTTATGTCCAGTTTTGTTTTAGTTAGGTTGTGATGTTTTCGTTTGGTTAAATAGATAAGGTTTGTCTATTTTATTTTTTAGTTCCATCGGCTAAATCTTTTGTTAAATTTTTGTAATTGTTGATATTTGGTAACTTTTTTTTTTTACAGTTAGTAACAGTTTTTTTTTTTTAGATACGATGGAACTTTGTACATAAGTATATACAGGGTGTCGAAGTTTTGAGGCACATTTTTATGCGCCATTATGGTACCGGTGATGACTTGGAGAAGTTTTTTGATCATGAATTGTGGACAACACATTGATCATCCTTTTGTGGATATTGTTGCGTTTGGGTAATGAATAAAGTTAATCCATACACAACAGATCTTCTACTTTTCAGACCTTAGTGATATTGGAGATGTCGGTAGATGGTAGTTATAAGAGCTGAGGACAGCTCCATATTTTCAGAGGAGGGGTAGGGCCGCTTGTGCTTTCTCTCGCTCACCTCTCATTGTCAGCGTACGATACACATATTTTGCGTATATACATGAAGAATGACTAATCAGAGAGTGTTTTTGTTTTGGTGATCGTATATTATGGGATACATAATGATCGTTTTTTATAGATTCTGTCGTGTTCGAAAAATCGGTGGGGTGGTGCCGGTTACGACGGATCTGTTTTTTTTTTTGGCACGCCCTAGTGGTGTGACAAATTTTGTAGCACATATGTCTATGCGCGAATTTCAGGCAAGAATAACCTTAGCCGGGTTAGACTGATGGCCGGATACACGGGTGCGGATGACAACACCTGAACTAAAGAAGCCTGGGTCAAAACATGGATTTTCATGAAGGTTTTTTGTGGAGAGTATAGAAAAACCCTGGACCGCATGAGGTTGCGTGAACATCTGTCCTGGGGAAGGCTCATTGCTAGGAGATGATCACTGGAGTAATAGAGAAAGAAAGATTTAATGGGTAGTCCAATAATATTTTGTACATATTTTCTTCGTTAGTTTTATTTTTCATGGCGAGCGGGGTCAGACCAAACCCTGGACCGCATATATGGTTGCGTGAACATCTGTCCCGGGGAAGGCTCATTACTAGGAGATGATTTCTGGAATAATAGAGAAAGAAAGATTTTATAGGTAGTCCAATTATTATTTTTTTAGGTATATTTTTGGTGTTTTTTTTTTTGTATTGTTATTATCTGGCGAGTTTTGCAGGATAAATTTGGTTTAGATTCTCAGGTTTTGGTTTCTTGTTTTAGGTTTAGCTCTGCCAACTGAGAATTTATATATTAGGATATAAGATTAGCCCGGACGAGACAGGAATTTTTTGATGTGTAGAACATTGGTCCTGGCGGATGGAATAAAAAAAGGAATGGCAATCTCGATAAGGTAAAAATGTTTAGAATTGGGGTAATCACTCATGTGACATTTACTAAACGATTTAAAGTACATTATTTGTGTCAATGTTTGGCATGTTACTTTGATCGAAATTTAACAGTAAACTTTAGAGACTGGCTAGGTAGTTGGATATTTTTGTTCAGGCATATTATGTTATTTTATTTAGAAACATATTTGATCCTAGTCCAGCATGTTATATTTTTTTGTAGTTTTTATCAATCGAGCGCAGAGGCGGTTTTTTCTGGTGACCTCTATAAATGAAAAGCCTAAAACCAGTAAAAGCGCGAAGAGGCGGATTTCCTGGTAACCTCTATAATAAAAAGCCTAATTACCAGTAACAGAAATTCTAAAGCGGGTTTTCCACTCAACTTTTCTTTACAAGGGGATAGGGGGTATGAATGTTTTACCAAATGTAGCATAAGTCCCAACAGCTAAATGTTCGGTACTGTGTCTATATAGGTTGTTTAAAAGGAAAGTGAATGCTCACAATTAGGTGTGTAGCAGGACTTATGGTATGAAAGAAGTATATATAGCGACTTACTTACTGACAATACCAGATTTGTAGTGATTGATTTTTGTCAGAGATTTTGTAAATAAAAGGAGTGCAATGTAAATGTATAAATTTTTAGTTTCCACAAATAGATTCACCCGAATAGATTGGCATTATAACAAAATGATTAGGAAACATATAAGAGGAAATATGCTAAATTAGAGATCTTGGTAAATATATTGTACCCGGTTGAAATGTCACATGAATGAAGGAGGGACTTAGTGCATAGGTTAATTTCTTTTTTTTTATTTATTTATTTTTTTAGAAAGGTTTGTTGGTAAAATTTTAGTTCCAGGATTGAAATTATTGTGAACTTTCGGCCTGCACCTGCAGCAGTGAACTTAGAACTGCGATATTCTGTTGGGGAATTTGGTCATATCTTTTGTTTTCATTCTTCGTTAAAGTTTGCGTTTCAGAGTTTGTTTGATTCAATATATTTTGTTTGGGGATTTACAATATACCCAAAGAGGTCCAGGAAGTTTTTTTTGGTTTCCACATTGTCAATGAGATTTTTTTTAGTCTGGTTCTGTTTGCTTGTAAATCTCTTATTGAAATATTTCCAGTGACTGTTATCGCTGAGGGCAGCGAGTGTTTCACATTGGCATGTGAAACTTTGGCAGGAGAGGGTGTATTGTGACATGTTAAATCATGACTCCAAGTTAGATTTTGTTATAGATCTCGATAATAGAATACATTGTACAACGCCATCTGGCGAGGAGCAGCGTCTTTTCTATTAGATCAAGTTGTTTTCTCCGTATCTGAAAACCAGACGCCGAGTTTGTAAAAAACGCCGAACTCCACCACGCGTGCGCCACTTTCTTCGTTAAAGGAATAATGAAAGCTTTTCTTGTTGAAGACAGATTGATAATTTCGCCTATCTAAGAATCAAAAAATAATGGTTGAATTTGCCTCTGCGAGTGAAAGGGAAAAGTTTTCATCTACTGTCTCAAAATAGATAAAATGGTTAATCCACGCAGCGACAGCTAGCTACAAGTGGCGTGAACTAGAAGAAAGGTGGAAACTAAGTGGAGATCTCTGTCGGCAAGTAGCGAGCTTCTTAGTGTTGCTATTAATAATTGACGTTCCAGGAATATTTCGGGCTCTGAATAACTTTGGAAGAGGAACGGCTTGTTTAAAAATCCAGAATTGGTCGCATCTTTAAGTTGGCTAACAAATAATAATTACAGAATGCAGCGTTTGATATGTCGAAAATAATTTAAATCTAGAAATCGCTTGCGATGGTCACACCATGGAAGGTTTTGACATAATGCAAAAATCACGTCAAAGTTCCAGAGAGTTGGTTTTTTTTCTATAGACTTGTTCAAGTAAACACCGGATGCTGGCTGGTATGTAGCAGAACTGGCCTGAGGACAGTGACCAGTATTACTAGGCCGACAAGGTCTACTTTACGAAGCAAATGACAGAGTTAGTTCTGGATTTTTCGAGATAACCGGAAGTTCAAGATCTCAGTAGAATGCTACTCGAAGATGCAAAACAAAGATAGTATATATACAAGAGAGAAGCCTGTGGATTGGATTTTGATTTCGGACATAGTTGACACGTAATTAAGATCGACGCAGGCAGCAGAAAAAACACGCAGTTCTCTTGTGTGAACAAAACGACCGAGGCACGCTGTCCAGAACGAAGCTGCCCTGTTACAGGCGAAATAATTATACGAGTGCAAAAGCCAGGTTATATCGTGCATCTACGGTCGGCTATTGTCGTCACCACTGCGAGCTGCTGTGCGCGATCACCCGGGGCTCACCACCGTTCGTGGAAGAAGCCGGTCTACGAGGGACTCCAGAAGGACTCCAACACACCACCTGTCCAGTAGAAGATATCACCACCGTTCGTGGTCAAGCAGTAGGAGCTGATCGAGTGGAGTAAGGAGGCGTTCCGCGGCGGTACGCGAGACGACGGTACGGCGTCCCAGGAAGCCTCCAGGTTGGTCCACTCCAAATCATTTTGAGTCAGCGAGCTACGGTAGCGAGGGAAGTCTTCGCCTTCTAACGTGTTAATATATTGTTGAAAGATACTTTCTGTTATTATCTAGATATTTTCTGTTTATTTCCTAGATACTTTCTGATATTATCTAGATACTTTCTGTTTATTTACTATATATTTTCTATATACTTTCTGTCTTAGATTCTATTTTACTTTCTGTTTTTAGAGTTTGATTTCCCTCTGGGAAACACAATCATACACACACACACTCTGTTTGCACAAGTTCTTTTTAATTTAGAACATTCTAAGGCAAAGACAAGTTGATTCCGTTGCGTTGTGACCAATACATGTTAATCTGCTGAGCACAGACTCTCTAAGTTTTATTGGCCTAGGATTCTCCAGTACTATAGTAAATTCATATCATACAGCCCGAAGTTATGTACTAAAATTTATATGTTAGAGGAAATTGTAATCATATTTGAGAATTTTGAGTTTTGAGTATTAAGTTAGAAATATTTCCTATTATAAGATCTTGCTGTTTAGAATTATTTTGATGCAGAACAAACTAAATTAAGTGTAAAATATTTCTTTTTAAATTCCTCAGTAAAGGGGAGAGTACCAATATTCGATAACTCATGTCTGCTTTTTCTATTTTTTGTAATAAAGCCCTTTGTTATTGAATTTACCATCTTGTTTTAATTCCTTGCCTTTACCTGAGAAGGAGGTCCGTTTCTTTAGCCGGGCAACGGCCCTTTCAGTCTGACTCTTAAACTAAGTCTTTCTCTTGGCCACCATTCCGCCACTTCCACATCCGCTTGGCACAGGAGTGGAAATAGAGGCGCGCACATGAGGAGGTCCAACAGTAGCTTGATGTAGGGTGATATAGATAGAAAGATAGTACCTACCCATTTTAGGCGATCAATCAAAACTCAAAGCTAGTAAAAGTGGGGAAGAATATTTTGTATCTGCTATGTAAACCAAAAACTGATATGACTATATTTTTTATGTACAAGGCTTCTAAATATCGTTAATCTATTTAAAGAAATTCAACTTTTATTAAGTTTGATTGTTTTCTCGAGTTTATCTCAAAAAGCATAATATTGCTTATTGAGATTAAACATAATCAAAACTAATTTGATCGGCCCTGCAGTCCCATCACTATGGTCAGTACATTTCTAGTGCGACCCGTATCTTCTTTGTAGTTTGTGAGTGCGACCTTGAATAGGCTAATCACGACGCAGTCGCTGCGTTCCCCGCGACCCGTGCTTTCCTCCATAATTTGTGAACTCGAATCCGTACAATAATTCAATGATGCGGAATCTATAGGGGGTAATCTGTGCCTCCAGAGAGATGGAGTGACAACTTACGCAAAGTAGCTGGCAGCAATTACATGAGAAGAGCCGAAGATCGGGCTCAATGGCGCGCATTAGGAGAGGCCTATGTCCAGCAGTGGACTAATGCAGGCTGTTGATGATGATGATGATGATGATGCATACTCTAACTGAGTATGCATCATCACTGTAACTATACAAAACAAAATATATGACGGTGCAATGCTGGCTAAACTTCATGGTTAAGGTTAAAGTTATAGTTAATAGTTTTGGGATATAATGCAACCCAGCCTACGAGTATGGTTAAGGTTAAAGTTATAGTTAATTTAAACTATAACACTAACTTTAACTTGGATATGGTGAAACCCAGCCTATGGTTAAGGTTAAAGTTATAGTTAATTTAAACTATAACAGTAACTTTAACTGGGATATGGTGCACCCCAGCCTAAGTATCACTACACTTCCTTGATCACTACATTTTACCGTATTAGGTACTATTATTTATTCTGCGATTTTACAAAAGAAAGTCAATAAAAGCACAGCATAAATAATAGTCTAAAAGTATCTGTCTATTCAGAAATAAAAAGTAAACAAAATAGCCTCTTTACTTGCGATGAAGACGAATCGAATGCTACCTAGCTTTAGGTACTATTAGAGCTACCTATACCTACCTACATATGTATGAAATAAACGTAGGTATGTAGGATTGTTATTCTTCTCAACAAGCTTACCAAAAAACACCGCGACTCCATTATATGTGTCTAAGAAAGTCAACTGAAATAATCGTTTTCAAAACTTCAGTAGATAACAAACAATCATAAGTTAAAAGACTCATTTTTCCTACTAGCTCTTTGTGCTAAACCTTCCGCCTGCATAGAAATCTACTATCTACTATACACTGCATATACATATACATGCTCTACTAAGTCGGGACGGTTCGCTAGTTTTTAATAATGCAAGCTCATTTAAAAAACGAATGAACTCACTCGTTTCTAGCTTGTGAGCAATTTTTCCCAGACGTGTGTCGAACAAGGACAAAAAAGGTTTTTCGGCTCTAATGAGGGTACTTCGAAAGAATTTACTGCGACATGCCACGAAATAAGTAGTAGTACTTCGTAGCCATGCCACCTCCAAGATTTATGTAAAACGGCAAGTCACGAGGTACGACAACCGAGTAATTGAATCTCTCCCGCTGTCTTTGTTTAAAAAAATAGCGAAGCTCTGGATGGATGGATCTTGCTTCAGCGTAGGCAATATACTACCTATAAAGGTGAAGAAGTATTTTACGTTGTGTCAAATAATTCTGCTTTAGAAAGCTGAACTTTTAGATTTTGCTCCTCGCAACTTTGTAGAGCATACCAAAGTATCAAAACCAGCTTCTAGACCATAGATAAGAAAAACTGTATTCTCTACAGTCTAGAGAATACAATTATTATTTTTGTAGAGTCTGTACCATGGGTCTACAACCCGCGGTCCTGAGGTTATGTTGTGGCTCGCAGACCTTTAACATAAATGTTTACTTTTTTTGTACGTATCACTAAAAGAACATGACATCAAGAGATATTCAATCATATACCGTTTGAATTAAGCCTTAGAAGCCGTGTCCGATTGGGGCGATACTAACCTGGTCATAGATAAATCAAAAGAGAACCGAGCTCCGACTTTCCGTAGTTTAACAATACCAATAGGCGATGATCCTGAATTTTGGGTTTTACATTGAATCCTTTTTTAGCTTTTTCCCGAAATCCCCACTGGTCCCCACCAGGGGGGTCTGGTGGGGATTTCGGTAATAATCCGAATCCAAAGCCAAGGTGACTGCAAAGAAACTTGGTATTTTATGCGGTACTTCACACCGGGACAGCTTTTGATACTTTATCAAGCACAGGTCCGATCTTATATGGAGTACTGCTGCCACTTCTGGAACGGTTCTGCCAAGTATCAGCTCGAGGCTTTGGATTCAATTGAGAGACGTGCTATGAGGCTCATTGGGGATGACACTCTGGTAAAGAGTAAGCTTCAAACTCTGGCGTTTCGTCGTGAGGTCGCAAGCCTGTCGGTATTCTACAGATTGCACTATGGAGTGTGCGCAAGAATTGCACAATCTGATTCCCCCATCACCTTTCCATCACCGTACAACTAGACGATCGGCAGAGCGCCACCCTTTTATGATTTTATGTTAGAAATACCTCGCACAAGAACGAAGCGTTACGCTTCTTCATTTATTACTAGCTGTACCCGCGGCTTCGCACGCGTGGTCTTTTCTTTAGGTTCAAAGTACCATAATGTGCTATTCCAGGACCAATATGCCAACATTTGATCAAAATTTCTTTAGCCGTCAAAAATACTTTTATCAATCGGCTTCTAACTCACCAGATTGAGATACCAATTACACCAGTTTTTAAATCAAACCAGCTATCTAAACCACAAAAAAACACAAAACAAAATTGAGTGTGGGTTTCATTTAAATGAAAGCCACATTGCAATCGGTCCAATAGTTTTTACATGACGCGTGAACAAACAAACATACAGACAAACAGACAGAGGGACACGATTAAAAAAAACATGTTCAATACCCTTTTTAAGCACCCAATCGCATTTTTTATCTTCTTTTTATAGCCTTTTTCGTACCTATTGCTTTATTATAAGTATGGATATATGACCAGTAGTTTCAGCGTGATACGTTTTCTTTTTAATAACTTTCAAAACTTATATTGTGGAAACAACCTATATTACAAAAATTTAAGGAATTCATTAGTTTCGCACAGAAACTACTGAATTCATTAAAAAAACTTACTTCCTTACTTACTTATTGTTTTACTTTTTTATTTCAAAATAAAAAATAAAACAGTTTTGGCTTCAGTAGGTATCGAAATAGAGAACCATCCAAAAAATATTATTTATTACTTAAATATTAATATAACTTTGGACCCATATCCCGCAGAAGCCCTTTTTTTACGGGATAAAAAGTATCCATAATTTTCACCCATCTTATAAACTATGTCTGTGCCAAGTTGCATCAACATCCGTCCAATAGTTTCAGCGTGCTACGTGTTCTTTGAAATAATTTAATTAATTAATTTAATTAAATAATTTTTCACCCCTATCCTGCAGGAACTCTTTAATTTTTCGGGATGAAAAGTATCCAATGCCCTACCTCGAAGTACGAACTCAAATCATACCAAATTTCATTTGAATTATGTAGTGTTTTCAGCGTGATGCGCCGCCAAGGCCAAGACAGACAGAGAGAACAGAATGTAGAACAGCCTCCAAAAAAGTTACAGAATATCTTCAATTTACAGATTTTAGGACATTATCCAGCAGGAGCTCTTAATTTTTTCGGGATAAAAATTGTCCTCAATTTTGTAAACTATGACTGTGCCAAGTTGCAACAAAATCCTTCCAGTATTTTCAGCGTGATACGTGTTCTTTTAAATAAATTTCAACGCCTATCCTACGGAAACCCTTTAATATTTCGGGATTAAATATGTCCTACCTCGTAGTATGAACTCAAATCATACCAAGTTTCATTTAAATTCATTCAGTAGTTTCGGCGTGATGCCTAGCCAAGATACAGACAGATAGTAAAAATGAAAAAAAAAAAACATTTTTGGCTTCAGAATCGAATATAGTACCCTCCAAAAGAAAATTTCAAAATGTCTTAATTGTACAGAATTGGACCCGCTACAGTTTTATTATAAGTATAGATATGCGCATAGTTTTTTGATATCAACCGGACAGTAGGCAATGCAGCAGACGGACAACTTCCAGTCGCAAGGATTTGAGAGCTGGAGGTCGTGCTGAGGCAAAGCGCTAAAGCTAGTGTGAGCCAAATTAGAAAAGTTTATAGATTTGAATTTAGCGGAACGCTTGGATGCAGTGAATGAAATGCTTGCGTGTTTTAAGGACAATCAGCGCCATCTAGTTAAATCGGAGGCAGAACTTTGATTCGTATGATTTATGCGCCGGAGTTGTTGATGCTGGCAAAGATTTGATGCTGGCTTTCTAATAATCTTTGATGCTGGTAAATTATGTAGTGTCTTTATTGTTCTTATTGCTTTATTTATAAGTACAGATACTACGCTCTCTTGTGTAGAGGTTCTACAATAAAAATTCTCACGCCGTGTTAAGGAAGTAGGATACTCCATTGTGCTATACCTACTCGTTCCTTAATATTTAAGAACCATCTCGATTACCTCAGCTTTCAATAATAAAATACCGCACCTAAATCAAACCATTCGTTTGGAAGCTACGATTCTCACCACTTTTTCTCACCTCCCCCTCCCCCTCCCCATATAGCTAAGAACCATCACAATAACATTAGCTTTCAACAAAAAAAAAAGGAAAAAACACACACACCCAAACACTCACACACACACCCTAAACTTATAACACCCGTCTCTGTTCGGGGGTTAAAAAATGTAAAAGTAACGCATAAAATATGTAAACGCTATTCATTATAAAACAAAAAAATACTAAAAGCGCGTGGTTTCGATCCACGGACGTCTGGATTAGACTTCCGCCCATGTTAACCGCTTGGCCACTCTTTATGTAACGCGGACAACGAAATTTGGTACCGTTCATTAAACGGATGTTTTATTACTTTAATTTAAGATAAACTTTGGACCCTTATCCCTTAAAAATCCTTTATTTTTTCGGGAGTAAAAGTATTCTAAATTTTAACAGATAATATAAACTTTGACTATGCCCAGTTACATCAAAATCCGTCCAGTAGTTTGAGCGTCATACGTGTTCTTTTAAATAACTTACAACCCTTATCCTGCAGGAACCGTTTATTTTTTCGGGATAAAAAGTATTCTAAATGTTAATCCATAACATCAGCTATGATTCTGCCAAGTTCTATCAAAATCCGCCTGGTAGTTTCATCGTGATGCGTGTTCAAAGAGACAGACAGACAGACAAAAAATAACATTTTTGCACCCAATATCGATTTTGAAGTTTATCTCAATTAAAATTTTCAAAAAATATATAATGTACAGATTTAGCCTAGTTACAGTTTTCTTATAATACTAGCTGTGCCCGCGGCTTTGCCCGCGTGGTCATTTCATTTAAAAGTAGCCCACACGTTTTATTCCAGGGCCAAAAGCCAAACCACCACCAGACCAGTTGTAGGTTTGGTCCAGGTCCAGAGGACCAGGAGGACCAGGACCAAACCTAGAAAGTACAATATTATTCTACATTTCTTCAAAATTCGTTCAGCCGTCAAATAGTTTTTTATCAATTGCTCGGCATCTAATCATCGGAATAAGCCTTGGCCTTGCCTTGCCTTGACACGGAGTGCCGTACTTCACAGAATATGCGTTATAACACACTTGCAATTCTATGACACTTCATAGAAGTGCACGTATTGCAATGAAATAAACGCATATAATAAAATATAAAATAAACGCATATAATACAATGTGAAATAAACGCTAGAATAAACGCACCGCGTTCCACTGCAAGGCAGTGCGTGCAAGGCCTAAGATACCAAGTACCCCAGTTTTTAAATCAGTCGCAAGGGCTTGAGAGCAGGGCCTGGATTCTGTATGACCACTCACGCCAATTCCACGCCAACTGCGTGGAATTAGGGAAGGTGGGTATTTACGCGACCAGGTTTATAAACCAGGTTTTGGCTTGTAAGTACGCCGCCCTGGGGCTACAGTCTCGACATCGGTAGCAATAAATTTACAACCTAAATCGTTCGCAAAGTACAGGTACCGATGAAAATCGATAGCTTCTGTTAAATGCTAACGATTATCATCGTTACCCGTACCGCATTATCGTTATTCGTGTTGACATAGCAATCGGTAGGTTGCGATAGCATAGCTAACTGTGTCGAGATTGCCAGTTACTGTAAAAGATATCAAATTTAATTGATAACATAACGAACTTTATAGCAAACTTTACGACTCTCTTAGAGTTTGCGATGAACTTTGCGTCCATTTGTGACAGCCCGCAAAGTTTTCGGTACATTAACGTCTAATACTCAATGAGGTTGAATTACTTTAGTAAGTAAGTGTAATTTAACCTCGTTGTACTTTTACGACAGGAAGCGTAATTCAACAACTTTGACTAGTATCTTTTTAAGATTTAAATTAAAACGTTTTTGAAAAAATGGTACAAATGAAAATAGTTCCTATTTGTATTCACTCTGCCCATAATCACCATGGGCGCAAGTAGGATTATTTTCAGGGGGGTGCATACATTATGTACAATATATTTATGTAAGCGTAAAAGTAAAATATAATTTTAAATCATAATGAATATTCTAATGTATACAACTAAATATGCGCAATCGAAACAGCGCAAATAGTTAATGTTATTTATTTCTATCATTTTAGAAAATTTAAAGATATACGCGGCTGAACGATCTGTGCATGCTCAGTGTTCATAGGGAAAGGAACTGGAAGGCTAAAGGAAGACACTGATATCTATCGACAATTATCCATTTTGGGCAACAAACCAGAAAACAATTTTTTATTCATTCAATGTTTTTTCCCACAACCTAACCATGTTTACATAAGATAGGTATATAATGTACCTATGTGTAATAAAACAATAATTAAAATATATAAAGCCAGGGGGGCGCAACTGCATCCCCTTGCACCCGTCCTCCCGCCGCCCACGGTGACACTAATAGATAATAGACGATTTTGCTCGGTACCTCAGTTGTAGAGACTTCCATTTGTTGTAAACTAATCAATTGTTTTCGTTAATATTTAGCGATCGGTAGCCTCGTTATCTTTGTCAAGACTGTAGGCCCTGGTGCGGACCCGCAATACTTGCAAGACTTTCAAAGTATTTTACTCACCAACTCGCTCTTTCGCCCCGTCCGCACCTACATACTCGGTGGCGGGTTCGGCATGGCTTCGGCTGAGTTCGGTTGCACTCGGCCAGCCGGGTCACAAGAAGCTAAGTGGCCGATACATCGCTCAAAAAACTTGCAAGGCTTCGAAGTTTTTTTAAGCAAACGCAATTGTGCTCTTTATTTACATAAGCGCACGGGTCAATTTCCTATGCAAGTATTTTTTAGTTTCAATTCCACGCTTCCAAGTACTTTTTTCGCAAACACGATTGTGCTCCTTATTTATATGGACACGAAGATCAATTTCCTATGCTTAAATTTTCTACTTTCAAGGCTTCGGTTTACAAAGCACTTGAAAGTATTATGAACCCTGGTTTTTATAATGAAAGATTCATGACATCAATGAGTTTTAATTTATAAATTACTATTTTACTATAAATAATTCGCTTAATTTCGCTGCGCGTTTTACAACTGAAGTCGACTTATTCTATCAAAAAACACAAAAACATCTAAATACGTTTTAAAAGCCTCTAAGGACCATAAAGTAAAAGATTAAGAAAACGTGTTGCTCGAGTTCATTCAACGTTCATACCACTTCGTAACAAACCGCTTGCGTGTTTTAAGGGTAGACAACGCCATCTAGTTTAAATGAAGTAACTTGTTATCATGAACGTCTTGTTATTGAGTAGAGAAAATTATCTCCGAAGGTAAGGTGGCACAGATTAGAGAGTAATTAAGGTGGTGAGGTAAATTGGATGGGGCATCAAGGGTAGGTCATTATTATGAGGTCCATACGAACAAATTTTAATGCAACGAAACATTGTGTTCTTAGTACAAATTATTTTTTATGATGTTTCACAGAACGACGTACCTACTTACTGGCACTTTAACTGGCTTTTACCTACCCTACCTACCTACTTTTTGAGCTTTTTCAACGCGATATGAGGATTGATTTGAAAAAATAAAAAGTATTCTAAATGTTAATCCATAACATAAGCTATGATTGTGCCAAGTTGCATCAAAATCCGTCGGGTAGTTTCAGCGTGATGCGTGTTCAAAGAGACAGACAGACAGACAAAAAATAAAAAATAAACCTTTTTGCACTCCATATCGATTTTGAAGTTCATCTCAATTAAAATTTTCATAAAATATTTAATGTACAGATTTAGCCCAGTTACAGTTTTATTATGGTATAGATATAGATAGATAGATAGATAGATAGATAAGAACTGCAAAGGAGTGGAATGCTCTGCCCTTGTCAATGTTTCCGGTAAGTATAACCCAGGTGTGTTCAAGTCAAGAATGAATAGGTATCTACTAGGCAAGCGCTATACCTTCGCCCACATCATCGCTTTCCAACAAGTGAGGTTTGCCTAGAGAGTAGAAAAAACTTTACTATTAGTATACCTACCTGCCATTAGTATGTAGGTACATTGACGGAACTTTGTACCAATTTCTAATACGTTCGTGTTAATTTATAAAACAAATCTATCTTCTATCTATATCTATACTTATAATAAAGGAATAGGAACGAAAAAGTCTGTACAAAGAAGATAATAAAAAAAATGGCCGGGAACCTACATACAATAAGCTACTGAACAAGAATATAACATTTTAAAAATTCGTGTCTGTCTGTTTGTCTGTCAGTATGTTTGTTCGCGCATCACGTAAAAACTACTGGACCGATTGCGATATGATTTTCACTGTTGGATAGCTTATGTTTTGACTTAAAAACTGGGGTACTTTATATCTCAATCCAATGAGTAGAAGCCGAGCAATCGATAAAAAGAATTTTGACGGCTGAAGGAATTTTGATTTTGAAATTTTGGTATAAGTATTGGTATTTTTAGGTCCTGGAATAGCACAAAGAGTATTTTTAACCTACCGAAATGACCACGTGTGCGAAGCCACGGGCATCAGCTAGTACTTATTAAAACAACAACAGCTGAATAAAATCGCGTACGTTTTGTGCATTTGCAACTAGACGTGAAAATACTACCTAACAGGGAGATTACAAAAGGAACGTAGTGAAATGTGTTGTAATCCATACGATTTCTATAAACGTAAGTATTTTGACAAGGATAAAATATCCTACGTTTTACAAACTTATGAGTGTGATCAGCTTTTTAATCGCAAGAGCCATTATTATCAAATCACAAGTGAGAACACGAATTACTGATCCAAATCTATTTGCGTGTAGCGACATCTTTGAGATCAATATCGAAGCAATTAGTTATAAAAAAAACGACTGCCCTGCCAAAAATGAACTAAAAAGTAAAAAACAAAACAATTAAAATTGTCGTTGCAGTCGGGGGACATCCTAGATAAAAAGTGTTCCACAGAACGGTCCCACGTTATTTTATACTTTTTAGTGACATGTTTTGAGTTATAGCACAAAACTTTATACTTTTGGAATCTGCTCTTCAAGCCCTTCAATTTGATACCCATATTTTAAAATTCAAAGTGTTTGTTCGTAAATATATGAAAATTAGGCGCCTTATTTCCGACAACTGAATTAAAAAAAAATATAGCCTGTTACTTGCCTACCAAGGTTAGGTAGGCAAGTAACAGGCTATATTTTTTTGTTAAAGCCGCAGGTTACTTCTTTATTCTGTGCCGCGGGCACAACATATATATAAAACTTTCGTGAAAAATAATTTAAATAATGGTGAAAACCGCCTTTAAAACCGTTGTATAGTTTAAAAGAGTAAGCGTTACAGACAGACGACGGAAAGCGACTTTGTTTTATACTATGTACAACAAGATACTTAGTAGGTGCTTCGTACCTACACATACCTACTTCCACTTATGGAAATGTGTCAAATATTTCACTCCATAAATTTTATAAGTACAACAAGATAACTAGAAAGAACTAAGAACTACCTAGTAGGTGTTTCGTACATACTTCCACATAAATGAGTGAAAAATTCCACTCAATTCTCGATATGTACTCCCGCCAGACGCCAATGAACATTTACTGGGAGAGTCGGTGCGATTTCATTTAGAAAAAAATACTGTTTATGCAGTGTAATCACATAAAAAATATATTACAAATAAATAAAAGTGCACCAAAAACACATTTCCTAAAAAAAGTAGTCATCTTTCCCGTGCAATTCTTGGCAAAAAGATAAAAAAACGAAAATATTTTTTGTGCCGCCATTACAGCTGGTTCGAGTTTGCCAAGGTCAAGAATGCTATTTATTGCTATTATACCCATGTTTTTAGCTACGCAAAAATGAGCGTTGATAAAAAGAGTTTCACTAACTTAGATTTCTACAAAGTAGCGTATAATTCTATTGAATTTTATGAATATAATGTTGTACCCACACTAATATAAAAAAGGGAAACGTTGTTTGTTTGTTTGTTGGAGGAGCTTTCACGCGATTACGGCTTGGCCGAATTTAATGAGAATTTATGTGTAGATGATGTAATCTATAGATACCATAGGATGCCTTTTGTCCCCGAAAATTGTACTTGCGGGTTAAGCTGCGGGGCGCAGCTAGTAAAATATAAAAGCGAAATACTACGCACTGATTATACACAAAATCTTAAAAAATTACTTAACCTATGGAACTGAAATTAGGCAGGTAGGTACAACGTAGGTATTTTAAAGGTAGTAGACGTCAATCAAGAAAGGATTTTGCGACAGCGATGAATTAAGGGAGTCTAATGGCGATTGAAAGATTATATGATATTTTTTTTGCTGTATAGGCATGAAATTTGGTATTTAGGTTAATAATGTAAAATAAATAAATACGTTGATAAGTTTTTTCGACAGGGATGGACTAAGGTGGTCCAAAGATGCTTTCATAATACAATGTTTAAATGTTATCGGCTGAACAGACTTTGATGTAAAGTTTTACATAGATACTTTGGATCCTAGAATAGCACATAGAATACTTTTCATCATTTTCCAAGCAAGATAAAACCGTGGGCCGCAGGTAGTAATATTATGTCATAGTTAGCGTCCTACGACTTATGGATCAAAAAGGAGGGTAAGCTTCAGGCCTATCAATGTAATGTTAATGTCTAAATCACATCAAAGTTCCAGAGAGATATTTTTTTTGTATGAACTTTTTTGAAGTAAACAATGGAAGCTGATTGGAATGTACCAGAGCTGGCTGGAGGACAGTGACCTGTATAGCTAGGCCGACAAGGTCTGCTTTACGGTGCAAGTGGCAGAGTGGTTTCTAGAGTTTTCTGGATAAGCGGAAGTTCGATTTCGGAGTAGAATGCTACTCGAAATGGAAATCAAAGTTCGTATATATACAAGAGAGAAGCCTGTGGATTTCATTTTAAACTTGGACGTGAGTTTAGTTTGCACGTGATTGAGATCGGCGCAGGCAGCAAAAGAACACGCAGTCTTTTGTGTGGACAAACCGACCGAGACACGCAGTCCAGAACGAAGCTGCTCTGTAACAGGCGAAATAAGTATACGAGTGCAAATGCCAGGTTAGTGTGATTTCCCGTGATTTCAGTATTGTACTAACGAAATATCTGTTTTGATTTTGCACCGCGTCTATCTAAGGCGGGCATCTCGAAACACATTTGAACACAGAGGAACGTGGGTTTCAGGTTAAAATCGTGCATCTACGGACGGCTGTTGCCGTCACCACTGCGAGCTGCTGTGCGCGATCACCCGGGGCTCACCACCGTTCGTGGAAGAAGCCGGTCTACGAGGGACTCCAGAAGGTCTCCAACGCACCACCTGTCCAGTAGAAGACACCAGGCACCGATCGTGGGAGACACTGAAACCGTTCGGGAGCAGCGGAGGGCACCGTTCGTGGAGAGCAGGAGCTGAACGAGTGGAGTGGGGTGGCGTTCCGCGGCGGCACGCGAGACGACGGTACGGCGTCCCGTGAAGCTTCCAGGTTGGTCCACTCCAAATCATTTTGAGTCAGCGAGCTACGGTAGTGAGGGAAGCCTTCGCCTACTTGCGTGTTAATATACTGTTGAAAGATACTTTCTGTTTTAGAGTTTAATATCCCTCTGGGAAACACAATCTTACACACACGCACTCTGTTAGCACAAGTTCTCTTTTAATTTAGAACATCCTAAGGCAAAGACAAGACTATTCCTTTGCGTTGTGACCAATACATGATGAACTGCTGAGCACAGACTATCTAAGTTTTTACTAGCCTAGGATACTCCAGTTCTATTGTAAATTCATATCGTACAGGCCGAAGTTATGTACTATAATATATATGTTTGAGGAAATTGTAATCATATTTGAGAATTTTGAGTTTTGAGTATTAAGTTAGTAGTATTTCCTATTATAAGATCTTGCTGTTTAGAATTATTTTGATGCAGAACAAACTAAATTAAGTGTAAAATATTTCTTTTTGAATTCCTCAGTAAAGGGGAGAGTACCAATCTTTGATAACTCATGTGTGTTTTTTTCTATTTTTGTAATAAACCCCTTTGTTATTGAATTTACCATCTTGTTTTAATTCCTCGCCTTTACCTGAGAAGGAGGTCCATTTCCTTAGCCGGGCAACGGTCCTTTCAATGTTACGTAATATGTTCAACTATTTGTAATAGTTTAGGAGTTACAGGATATTATATATTTTTTTAGCCCATTCTAGATTTCATTACAAATTTAGTAATTGTGACCAAACTAAGAGCTCCAACCTTGTTTTTTTTTCTTGTAGGTAGTATAATAATGGGTCTTTTAAAATAAATAAATGCCTCCGTATTATAATTATATAGTTTTTGTGAAAACCTAACCATTGAATTTTTTACCTCAAACAAAAATGTCTTTTTCACTTTTGAAGTCACTTTTTGCTGTGTTGCCCTAAGTTTAGGGCCACTAAATGTATTAGTGACTTATAGGCATACAATTAGAGAAGTTTTTGAGATATTAACTAAAACAATATATTGTTACTATTCAAAGTTATAGCCCTGTAAATATTGAAGACAGTTTGTTTGTTTGTGAATTTTGTATTTTTCACATAATTAGAAAAATATGATGCAGATGTATTAATGTATTTTAAAGGATCCATTATTATAGTTCTATCTCACACCCCATTTTGATCCATCAGTGTGAAAACATCCTATATACAGGATGTCCCAAAAACACAGGGTGGACACGCGGAGGCTTTCCATAACAAAAAACAGATTCGTGATACCTACTAATACACGCTAGCGAAAATATTGATGCACGGTGTTTGTATATGCTATAGAGCGCTAGGAATGGTGAGCGCAGCCAGTCATAGTGTTTGATATTTGCGTAAAACCTAACCTGATATCGCAAGATCGATAAAATTCATTTAAAACATTACATCCATTTTGCAATCCAAAATGGCGGACATGTTTTATTTCAGTAACTATGATATGGGTGTTACTTACAAAGATGGTGGACATGTTTTTTTTTTAGTAAAGTTATGTGGGTGTAATTTTCAAGATTTCCCGGGGAGTGTTTTTTTTTTATATTTCACTATTTAAACACAAGTCCGCCATCTTCGATTTCATCTCAATTTAATATTAAGCACCCGGAGAAAGCTATAAAACGACACCCCTATCATTTTATTAAAATGAAATCAAGTACGCCATCTTCAATTTGAAAAGAGATGTTACTTTTCGTTATAAACATCTCGAGAAACCTTACAAACGACACCCACGCCATTTTACTAAAAAAAACCTGTCCGCCATCTTGGATTGGAAAATAGATATTTTTAAGCACCCCGAGAAAATGAAAATGGGTCATCAAATTAGCATTGCAGTTCAACGGGGCAATGCCACCAGCGTGGTTGGGTACAATAGGTACGCTGCCAACCGGTAGAGGGCAAGACCAATTGGACTTCTATGGCATGCGGGTTGTCCCACTGTTTCATGTTTCGTACCTATTCGCTATTACTTGTTACAGTGCTATTATTTATTATGTGGTACTAGTTGTAATTTTTAGTCGTTAATAAACAAATTACTTGTACCATAGATTTAAATTTTGTAATTTCATCTTATATTTTTAAACTCCCAAACTATAAAAAGTGCTAACGTTTTGCATAATCTCTGAGTACTTGTATCACTCGCATTAAAAAGTGCCAAGAACCTGCTTCATAAATTGAAATGAGCCTGTATTGAAATTTGGCCTCCGGATAACAGTGTGTATCCAACCTCCTTGTTTCACTCATTGTTCCTCCCGCCAGACGCTAATGAAAATTTACTGCGAGAGTCTGTGCGATATAATTTAGAACAAAATACTGTATAAGCTGTCAAATCTAGAAAAAAATATATGACAAAAAAGAAAAGAGTGCCAAAAACACATTTCAAAACATCACATTGGTATTCAACTTTCTCGTGCAAAAAAATAATAAAATCAAAATTCATTTTTGTTTCAGGTTTGCCAATTTCATGAATGCTATTTAGTGCTATTATAACCATGTTTTTAGCTACGCAAAAATGAGGGTTGATAGAAAGAGTTTCTCTAACTTAGATTTCTACAAAGTAACATTCCATTAATTAACGAATTTAATGTTCTACCCCCACTAATATAAAAAGTGAAACGTTGTCTGAGTGTTTCTTGGTTTGTTTGGGGAGCTTTCACACAATAACGGCTTGGCCGAATGTAATGAGAATTTCTGTGTAGATGTTGTCAGCCACAGAGACCAACATAGGATCTTTTTTATCCCCGAAAATTGTATTTGCAGGTAAAGTCGTGGGGCGCAGCTGGTACAATATAAAAGTGAAATACTACGCACTTAAACACGAAATCTTAAAAAATATTTAACCTATGAAACTGAAATTAGGCAGGTAGGTACAACGTAGGTAGTTTATAGGGAGTAGACATCAACCAAGAAAGAATTTTGCAACAGGGAAATAAGGGCGTCTAATGGCGATTGAAAGTTTATATGAAAGTTCTATATTTTTTGCTGTTAGAGGCATGAAATTTGGTATTTAACAATATAAAATAAATAAATACTGTGATAAGTTTTTTCGACAGGGATGAATTAAAGTGGTCCAAAATAATTAGAAAATACAAAATTAAAATGTTATCAGCTGAACGGATTTTGATAATATTTTGTACATAGATACTTGAGATCCTAGAATAGCAAAAAGGATAATTTTCATCATCATGATTGTCCACGCAGGTAAACCCGCGGGGCGCAGGTAGTAATATTATATCTCACATAGTGTCTTACAAAAGACTGTAAGCTAGAGCACCTCTAAGCCTACCGATGTAACCCCTACTTATGTTCAGCGATTTGTAACAGTTTAGGAGTTACGGGATATTTTACTTTTATTAGCTCTACTCCAGATAACATTAGAAATTTAGTATTTGTGACCAAACCAAGAGCACTAACGCTCTTATTTCGTGTAGTGTATAGTATGATAACGGATATTTTAAAATAAATATTTATAATTTTTAGATTTTGTGAAAAAACTTAACATTGAAATTTTTACCTCAAACCTCAAACTCAAAATGTCCTTTCTACTTTTGAAGTCACTTATTGCTATGTTGCCATAAGTTTAGGCCAACTGAATATACTAGTGAGTATATTCAGAGTTTAGTGAGTATACTAGTGAGTATAGGCAATGAATTGGAAAAGTTTTTGCGATATTAAATACAACAATGTATTGTTACTAATCAAAATTATAGCGCTGCAAACATTTTAGACAGTTTTTGTATGAGACAAACATTTCAATTGTTATGTTTTTCTTCACAGAATGTAAAAAATATAATGCAGTCGCATTAATGTATTTTAAAGGGCCCATTATTATACTACCTAGACAAAAAAACACAACGTTTTTGCTAATAGTTCGGTCATAATTACTAAAATTCCAATGAAATCGAACACTGATTTCATTAGAAATTTAGTAAATGACCAAACTATAATATATAGGCTAAGAAAACTAAAATATCCCGTAACTCCTAAACTATTTAAAATCGCTGAACATACATGCGGGTTAAATCGATAGGCCTGGTGGTGTTCTAGATCACCCCTCATTTTGATCCATCGGTGTCAAAACACCTGTACGCAGAGGTATATTCTGTATGGCCCAAAAACACAGGGTGGACACAGCTGGGCGGACAGGCTTTCCATACAAAAATCGTGATTCTTACTACTATACGCTAGCGAAAATATATATGCACGCAGTTTGTATGTGCTTCAAAGCGCTAGGGATAGTGAACACAGTGTAGCACAGTCAAATAAATTATACAGTTAGTCATAGTCAAGTCCGCTATCGTAGATTTCACCTCATTATACATAATTAATAATCACCCGGAGAAAGCTAAAAATCGACACCCATATCATTTTATTAATATAACTAGCTGCGCCCGCGGCTTCGCTCACGTGGTCAATTCTCTAAGTTAAAAGTACTTTATGTGCTATTTCAAGCTCTAAAATAAACATTTGTACTATTCTAATACCCCAAAATACCAATATACCAACATTTGATCAAAATCCTTTCAGCTGCCAAAAAGTTTTTATCGATTGCTCGGCTTTTACTCATCGGATTGAGATACCAAGTAGCCCAGTCTACCCAGTTCTTAAGTCAAACCCTAAGCTATCCAACACTGAAAACTGCATCGCAATCGGTCTAATAGTTTTTATGTGATGCGCGAATAAACATACAGACAAACAAACAAACAGACAGACACGAATTTTTAAAATGTTCTATTCTTGTTCAGTAGCTTATTTTAAATACCATAAACCATTATTTTTTTAATTTATCTTCTTTGTACAGACTTTTACGTTCTTATTGCCTATAGCTGTGCCCGCGGCGTTGCTCGCGTGGTAGTTTTTGTGGGATATAAGGATCCTATGAGTTATTCCAGTACCAAAAGTACCAATATAGGTACCTACCTACCTGTGTTAACAACCTTCAGTGGCGATCCGACATGGTCGTGATAGGTTAGAAGACGAAGGCGGGAGCTCTTTATTTACATAAGCGCACGGGTAAATTTCCTATGCAAGTATTTTTTACTTTCAATTCCACGCTTCCAAGTACTTTTTTCGCAAACACGATTGTGCTCCTTATTTATATAGACACGAAGATCAATTTCCTATGCTTAAATTTCTACTTTCAAGGCTTCGGTTTACAAAGCACTTGAAAGTATTTTGAACCCTGGTTTTTATAATGAAAGATTCATGACATGAATGAGTTAAATTCATTTTTTTAATTAATAAATTACTATATTACTATAAATAATTCGCTTAATTTCGCTGCGCGTTTTACAACTGAAGTCGACTTATTCTATCAAAAAACACAAAAAACATCTAAATACGTTTTAAGAGCCTCTAAGGACCATAGAGTAAATAAAGGAGAAAACGTGTTGTTCGAGTTCATTCAACGTTCAAACCACTTCGTAACAAACCGCTTGCGTGTTTTAAGGGTAGACAACGCCATCTAGTTTAAACGAAGTAACTTGTTATCATGAACGTCTTGATAATGAGTAGAGAAAATTATCTCCGAAGGTAAGGTGGCACAGATTAAAGAGTAATTAAGATGGTGAGGTAAATTGGATGGGGCATCAAGGGTAGGTCATTATTATAAGGTCCATACGAACAAATTTTAATGCAACGAAACATTGTGTTCTTAGTACACATTATTTTTTATGATGTTTCACAGAACGACGTAGGTACTTACTGGCACTTTAACTGGCTCTTAATAATTACCTACCCTACCTACCTACTTTTTGAGCTTTTTCAACACGATATGAGGATTGATTTGAAAAAATAAAAGTTTTCTAAACTTTCTCTGTGAAGAGCAATAAATGTACCTACCTCTGTATGTACACATTTCAATACCGACAACTAACCATTTTGTATGTAAGACATTATGAAGAAACCTCCGATATAATTATATAATTATGTAGGTACGTAGGTAGTACATTATAATATCTCAATGGAAGAAACATAATAAAAAAACTTAGTACATATAATGTATATACATACTCAGAAAACTTGCAACGCTTCGAAGTATTTTTTACGCAAAAGCAATTGTTGTCTTTATTTATGCATACCCACGGATCAATTTCCTATGCAAGTATTTTTTACTTTCATTTCAAAAGAGCAATGGTGGCCTAATGGTTCTATAGTGCAATTTAGAATCCAACGATACCGGGTTCAAAACCTAGGCTCCCGCACCAAGTCCACCGCAAAGTCATTGGACTTTACGAAATTATGTGCGGTTTTCCATCGCTCCGTGCTTCGGAGGACACGTTAAGCTGTCGGTCCCGGCTGTTATTGGTTAATAGCAGTGGTTAAGCCATGTCAGAGGCCCTCAGGCGGTCTGACAAACTCTGACATCAGAGGCCAGCACTACCTCATACGACAAACAAACAAACAATTTCAAGGCTTCAGAGTACTTTTTCACACACGCGATAGTGCTCCTTTTATATATAGAGACAAAGATCAATTTGCTATGCAAGTATTTTCTACTTTCAAGGCTTCCAAGTACTTTTATTTTGCGAACACGATTGTTCTCCTTATTTATATGACGGCAAAAATCAATTTCCTATGCAAGTATTTTCTACTTTCAAGCCTTTAATCTGTTTCTACAGAAAGCACATGAAAGTATTTTGAACCCTGGTTTTTCGCCCTTTGTTCGTGATTCCAATTAACACGCAGGCAGCGAGGAATTGGCTTCTTAAAATTAGAGAATTAGGCCCCTGGAGGTCGTGCTAGTGCTAGTGTGAGCCGAATCCGAAACACCTGATAAATTTGAATTTAGCGGGACCCTTGGTTGCAGGAATGAAATGATTGCGTGTTTTAAGGTCAATCAGCGCCATCTAGTTAAATCGGAGGGAGAACTTTGATGCCTTTGGTTTATTCGCTTGAGTTGTTGATGCCATTGTGCTATCTATACTCGTACTAAACTCGTACTATACCATCTCGATTACCTCAGCTTGCAAACATAAAAAACCGCACCTAAGTCGGACCATATAATAGGTACTATTATTTATTCTGTGGAAATAATTGTATTTTGTAGTAGTTAATAAACAACTACTTGTCCCATAGATCTACATGTATGTTGTAATTTCATATAATATTATTAAACTTACAAACTGTAAAATGTGCTACATTTTTGCATAATCTCTATGTACTGGTATCACTCGCGTCAAAAACTGCTAAGAATTTGCTTCATAATTTGAAATGTGGTCAGGGTGGTGTGGTCAAATGTGACCACAGAACTTGGTTTCAATCAGATTGTCAGTTTCTTTATAGCAATTTCAGCTCTATCGCCACCCACTAATGAATTTGACGGATTGAAACCGATATGATCAACATTCCGTAATAGCACTGCAAGGCCCTGACCATAGAACTTGGTTTCAATCAGATACTAGCACTGCAGTATTCAAATTAGGCCTCCGAATAACAGTGTGTAATGTGTGTAATCCTCCATGTTTATAAAAATTGATATTGTACAAAATTTTATTTCTTCATACATAACCGCTCGATTGATTCTATGCGCTACAGTCACTTTTTTTGTTTTCATTGATCATCGCAACTAACGCTACAGTCACATTTTTTGTTTTCATCGATCATCGGACCACTCGATAGCGACGTAAATTTTGCCACTAGATTTTGAACATTATTGACCTCAATAATCATTCAATCATAAATTATTATTAAATAAGTACTTACTATTTTTTGGTTTCTGTTACCAACTTTAGACCAGCAGCCCGATTCCATAACTTGGCTTCAATCGAATTCTCAGTATCGCAACCACTAATGCCTTGCGATAGAGTCGAATTTGCTATGAAAAAAGTGATAATCCGATTGTAGCCAAGTTATGGAATTGGGCCACAGTAGTGCTATTACCGATCTTGGTTTCAATCACGTTGTCACTATCACGTGCACCTAATGCAGTAGATCGGTAATACCACTACTGCAGCCCGATTCCATAACTTGGCTTCAATCGAATTCTCAGTATCGCAACCACTAATGCCTTGCGATAGAGTCGAATTTGCTATGAAAAAAGTGATAATCCGATTGTAGCCAAGTTATGGAATTGGGCCACGGATCTTTATAACGTTTTAGCACGGTAATGTTATCTATACAGTATTGTGACTCGGATCTGTCCTTGAAATAACTACTTAGCAAAGAGTATATAAATACTACGTAAGACTACCTACAGCCGCGTGGTACGTAAACACGCGATAGGGCTGCCCGCCTGCAGTATTTTAATTTCATCTACCTACTTGAATTTCTTTCTAGTTTTGTGATTGTATATTTTAATATGTAAAAAAGAAAGAAATTCGTTGTGAATGAAATAGGAAGTGTTCAATAAAAATACATGTGTGTTTTTTTAATTAGTAGATTTAATAAAAAAATACACCCTTATAAATTTGATACAGAAAAGTCCTTGCACCTCGACTGAGACGTACGAAAAGCTTTATTGTGAAATTTAATAGTATACAAAATCCGCATTCGGATAAATAGTTTCATTAAAAATACTTTTGGGAAACATGGACAAAGAGGACAAAATGGAATATCTGTCACTTTGTTATAGATACCTGCAGCTACTTTACAATTGATATATTTTGTTTTAAATGACGTTCGGAATATTTCCTCCATTTTTTCTACATAATCCACAAAATCATCACTGGGTACTATTAAAAAAGTTTGTGAATTACTCTACCCACAAACATAAAAAGACGACATTACCGAGCTGCGGCGCATTCGCGACTGGCCGTGTACCGAGTGGATACCGACACGAGGCGCATAGGTATAACTCACTTTCCAGCCGCTTGTATGAAGATAAAATACTGTATAGATAACATTACCGTGGTTTTAGCACGATGTCATTGAAACAATAAAACAAGTATTATTTCAATCACATTGCACGCTTGCATAATTGCAAAAAAATGGTTTGCGGCCTGCGCAGAACCTTTCGATAGCGAACCGAATCGATTCGATTCGATATTGTGAATGAAAAATGTATTGAATTGAACGATTTCAAACCGAATCCACAGAATAAATAATACCACATCGATCGACAACTGAGTTATCGAAAGGTTCAGCACAGCAATTCCATAACTTGGCTACAATCGGATTATCACTTTTTTCATAGCAAATTCGACTCTATCGCAAGGCATTAGTGGCTGCGATACTGAGAATTCGATTGAAGCCAAGTTATGAAATCGGGCTGCTGAATCGGGGAGCTGCCCTCGTATGCAGCTAACAAATCGCAACGTGTTCGCTGCGCGATCATTGCCTATCGGAGTAGACATACATACAAAAAAAAAATTGGTGATATGTGGGAAGATGTGGGGGAAGGTTTCCGGAAGTGAGGGAAGGAGGGGGAAAGTAAGGGGAGGGTAGGGGGAAGTGGACGAATGGGGGGTGTCGGGGAAGGGGGGGGTGGGTGTCGGGATAGGGGGGGTGTCGGGGAAGGGGGGGGGTGTCGGGGAAGGGGGGTGTCGGGGAAGGGGGGGTGTCGGGGAAGGGGGGGTGTCGGGGAAGAGGGGGTGTCGGGGTGCGGGAAGGGGGGGTGTCGGGGTGCGGGAAGGGGGGGGGTGTCGGGGTGCGGGAAGTGGTGAACGTTGTGTGAAGTGGGGAAAGACTGAAAGGAAGTGTCGGGACAGAGTGGTTGTTACATTGGTTGTATTTGTTATATTTTCCACGGCAACATGTCATTCCGCTCCATAGATTTTATAATAACAGTGTGTATACAACCTCTTTGTTCCTCCTTATAGCGAGTAATCGACATTTTTACTGACTTTTGAATTAAATTTGACCAAAAATCCCTGAGGATTTTGGCTTTTAAAGCTTTTGAAGCGGCTGAAAGGATTTGGAAAAGTGAAAGGTTTCAAAGTGACAGGTGTCAAAGTTTCAGGTAGCAAAGTGGCAAAGTGGCAAAGTTTGTATTGATAAATCTAAATTATACATTTTATTATTATCATTCTACGCGGGTGAAACCACAGGGCGCAGCTAGTAAATTAATAATCCTAATAACTATGCAGTACATAAGTACTATATAACGTACGCATTAATAACTAGCAGTATATTGGGTCAAATCATAGTTATTAACCTTCATCCTGAATTGCTTTAATTAATTCATTTTATGAATACCTAGAACGGCATTCCAGCCAGCCCTTTCCGGAATTTATAATTTTAATCCAGAAGGGCATTTCTTAATTAATGGATTTTAAATTGAAATAGCTGCGGCGCGGTAACGGCTGATTTTTTCAGCACCATATTCTTTAAAGATTAGGTAGGTAATATGTATAAAGGCATGTTTGTACATTAGTATAAACCTACTATATACTACCAATATCCGTAAAAAAAGTTTCGGGATATTTTATACACTTGGGTATGTACCTACATAAATACTTCACACAGACACACATCATCAGCCCGAAGACGTCCACTGCAGAACATGGGCCTCCCCAATTATAACCATCAACATTTATAACAATAAGTAATAAAATAATACATTACTACATAATTGTTTATTCTGTTACCAATATCTAAGTCATATTATATCACAGAATAATTACTAGTACAATTACCTAGTCATATCTTGATACAACCCTAGCGAGCGTAAAAGTGACAGAGCGATTCTGAAACAGTTAGAGCAATGGAAGCTCTCGCGCGTTGTGATATGGTACATTCTAGCCTGCACGCAATGGGTGATCGCCTTCTAGGTAAATATAATTGAAAGCTCGCAGCGCTGTGCGAGTTAAATTGCACTTTATTGCGTTGTAGCGAGAGTTGCTATGTATTTAAATGACTTTACTCAGTTATCCTTCTCTCCCCTCCGTAGGCGCCCCCGCAATTTTCTGAGCGATCCAGACGATGACATCACTACTGCACTGCAGGGAGCGATGGAATCGTCTAGCCACCCCTCAAACAACACACGTAGAAACAGACACCGACCCCGCCGGCGGGGTCGATGAACCCATACTTAGTCATTATTATTATTCTTCTTTGAGTTTCTTGCCATTTCTTCTCAAAGATGTATTCCGAAATGGTGGTCAGTTATTAAATCACTTATGAGGCTCCTAGCCATAGTTCAGGCCCCCCTGGATCGCTATTAATCATTAATACCGATCCAGAGGAGTTTAGTCAGATGTCCAGTAGTCTAAGCGACGGCCCAAGCCGAGGTTCGTACCCCCTGGGTGCCCTTGAGCAAGTCGCTAAAATTTAACTTTGGCGTGCGCCTTCTGCGTCACGTATTGAGGTGGAGCGCCTTTGCAAACGTACGCTGTAGAGGCCGTTAGAGGCCAACAGCAAGTAGTCATAACTAAAAAAAAAAAAAAAAAAAAAAAACCTTCTGTATTGTACTATTATTTATTCTGTGACGTTATGTGGCAGTAATTCCGAAAATCAAATTATCTAATATGTGTTCTGGCTAACTATACTATAAAATATATCAGATTGTTTTTTTTAGAGGGGTACTTAAAGTAGAATGAAAAGGAAATTTAAACTTTAAGTACAAACTCAAACAGATGAATTTAAAGTTTCATTCGGAATTATCCCGTGGTATTTTGAAATTACACCTAAGCCTGCTATTTATTAACTTTATTTTTGTTTTTTTTTATTTTACTTACTAATAATAGTGACATTGTATGTAACTAATTTAGAATTTTAGAAAAAATATTGTGAGGTTTTTGTTTTATGCTTACATTTAAATAATTTTATACACCTTACGGTAAAAATGTGACGTTCTGCTTATAATTAGTGAAACATCTTTGTATATCTACCCATATTTATGGAAATAAACAATGCACGATTTGATTTGATTTGATTTGATTTGAAAACAAAGGTTTTTTTAAATTGACTTTTTTTACGGAACGCAATTAAGCAAAAGTTAGAACAAATAATTTCAACAAATAAAAGTAACATGAGTTTGTAGTAAACTTACAGACAAAATTGAAGAAAAAATATAATGTAAGCATCGTGTCAACTAAACAAAAAATAATTCGAAATTACCCCAAAACACCTTATATTCTTGTTCAGTAGCTTATTTTAACCCGCGAACTCGAAAATAGAGGGGTGTCATAAGTTTAGGGTATGTATCATTGTATGTACCTATGTATCCGTGTGTCTGTCTGTGGCATCTTATGGAGTTAAATAAATTTTTAATTTGGGCTTGTTCATAAGAGTTTATTTGTACATACTTTTTATAACTTACTGCTTTGTTATAGGCAAGTATTTATTAAAGTAGTAGATAGATGAAAACTTCTTATAAATAACTTATTAAGTACTTCATAAAACTCAAGAATTATGGGCTGTGATTCGATAGCTGAAATACATTATAAGTGGAATGAGAGAAGACTTCAAGTGTCTGGCGTATGTGAGATCTATCGTGGTGTTTGTTCCCTTGAGTTGTCGATGAAACCATGAGACCGTATTCTTCTCTCAGGTATAGCAAAAGCCAAGAGTTTTCTTTGATTTGCAGATCCATGTTGAATTCTCCCATGAGCAGAATAGGGGTTTGAGTGTCTGCATCCATCTCGGCGATGATTTTTGTGATTGAGTTTCCAAACACACATAGACTACGATGCAGGAGCAGTTTAATATATTTGACTTTAGCCCTTGGATGTATGTATATGCAAGCTGCTATGACCCTCTCGTTCGCTCTGTGTTGGAGTTTACAACGGTACCCCGTTGTGACCTCCAGAACTTCTTTTTTCCAACAATGTGCTTTAACTTTATTTTAGCAAGCTTTTAATAATAGCAGCATTTTTTCATTCTTCTTAATCCTGATTAGATTGTTAAAATGGCATTTATCATTGGTACCCCCAATGTCAATGGTTAATCTGTTCTGCGATTTTGTTTTCACCAAATTTAACTATCTGAAAACTCTTTCCATCTCACCATTGGACCAAGGCTATGAGAGCATGGATATAACAAAAGAGCTGATATCAAACGGGTTTTCATATTTCAGTACCTCTGTCCAGAACATTAGTGTGTTTTATTTTCTTAAGGTATCAATGATTTATATTGTTCCACTGGATTTCTACCTTGGCTACAAATTCTGTTTGGTAACCCATACCAATAAATAGTGGATTAGTATTTATTATCTTTCAATTGCTTGAGGGTATTGATGACAATAGCTGGTCTACTTTACGCAAAACCTCTCCGTTAAATACACGCTGTAACTACGGACACGATTTTGAGTTTTTTATTCTTTTTATATTATTTTTGGTTTTATTATATATTGTAATTATTTGTAGCTTTTTTTGTTATGTTATATTAGTTATCCGGCAATCTTGTTTTAGAAGAGAGAATAATCACCTTCTATATATAAGTTACTCTACGGTCACTGTGTGAGTTTCATTTGTCGTCCATGCAAAGATAGTTATAGCTTTAGCTTTTTATGTGCCTGAGAAGCATTAACTTAAAAAAAAGTAGATGAAAATAGCTTAGTAGGTAGATAATTTTTTTTTTACCTGATGATGTTAATTTAGAGCTAAATGTAGTTATAAAAACTCTGACTTGGCATTAATCCAGAGCATAGTGACGTTTGTGGAGATATTAGCCCGCCCGCACCAATAATGGCAGACATGTACCTCCACAATATTGCTCCTCTACATGCGCACCCTCCCGAAGTTCGCATAAGGCGAGCACTAACACGCGAAATTCTATGCTTATTAATTTCACCGGGAGAAAAGGGCTCAAGAGTCCAATGAATGGTCCAATACCAACTAAACAATGTGATACAGCAGCACATGCCATACACATCATTGCAGAGAGCCACATATTGGGCCTGCACTAAGTTACCCGGGGTTGAAGCCCTCCGAGTTGCAGCCAGGGCATAGAGTCTACCTCGTGTCCCTTCATAGCTGCTAGACTCTTATAGAGACAAAGGGGCCGTTCGTTTTGTAACAATTCGCGAAAATAACTGATAAAAACGCTAATTATGATCACAATTGGCGTTCCCTTTGACCATTTGTGGGCGAAATTAGCGTTCTGAACGGATTCGATTGTTTTGCAAGTTTTGATGACATGTTGACATAGGAAAATCGACTTTATTCCGTCACGGATAGGGTCGTTTTTCATTCAGTTTGGAAAGGATCGGTAGTGTCAAAAGTTCCAAAAATGACAAAAGTTTTGAAAATTTTCAAAGAAAACGGCTTGTTACAAATGTACATTTCGAAACTGCCTACACAATGGCGAAGGAAATGCTGTGTGCCCACAACACTATCTCATCATTTCGAACGCAGGGATAAAGGTGGAAGACGAGGAAAAAAAATGACACTTAGCTGTCATCTGTCATTGTTATGTCATGTAAATTTTCATACCAAACCAAACCAATCAATTCGAAAAGTCTCTTGTTTTGTTACCGGTTGAATTGCAAAATATTGGAAAAATATCGTGAAAATGACCGCTTTTCACGGCTTCCCAGATGTACCAGGGCTTGATGAAATAGCATTTTGTAAGATAAATGAGGTGTACTGCTGCGGGAACATACGATATGGAAACATTACGACGTTTACAAACGCGGTAAGGTTATACGATTTCGGTGCAATATATTTACATATTATACGGCAAATAATAGCTTTATTACTATTTCAGACGAAAGGCCACCCTGTGGTTAACGTTACCAGAGATATACACCATCACAGAACGACAGACGAGAACATATCTATGTATATAGACGTCGAGGACAACTTACTCAAAAAAATTACCAGTGTGTGGTACAAACAAGGATTTTTAGAAGCCCTCAGTGTTGCCGCAGATCCTACGATCAATCAGGAAAGTCCGTTGCTTGCTGTCACAGCGTCATACGCATTGAAATTGGCCAATGTATTCACAGCACTGAGATATTTTTTACAGCCCCATTTGAAAGATATAGGGCCTAAAATTGTGGCAAATTACTCAAGGACGAGAGGATGGAGGGTTGCTCCTATAAAGTGCTTGGTTTGGCATCCTCATGCCACAAAGTTAGCTGTAGCAACTTCAGATGACAATGTGCGGATTTATTGCTCAGAAGTCACCTTTGTTTCTACGTTAAAGTGCAGCACGCAGGGTCATGTTTCTTCAGTTAGTTGGAGGCCCTTCTCTGCCTCAGAATTGGCTGTGGGATGTGAACAAGGGGTTATTGTGTGGACTGTTGACCCTAATTCAATGTTTACTAAACCTTCATCTAGCAATGCTGTTCTTTTGAAAAGGTGAGAGATAATAACTTCTTACATTGCATAGAAAAGCAAATTTTTCTCAGGAACTTTTAACTTTAAGTATATTTTTTTTAGTGTTCCGTACCTCAAATCGTAAAAATAACCTTGTTGTCCATCTTTATGTCTGTCAAGATCCATTTTCTCAGGAATGCATGGAGGTATCAAGTTGAAATTTATATCAAATGCTCAGGTCTGCAATCCCTTGTCCCTTGACTTGATCCTTGACACTCCCAAGGACAATCACAAAGATAATCAAAACCTATAGGGTACTTCACATTGACCCAGAATCATAAAATTTGGCAAAAACCAATGTCTTATAGCACAAGAAAAGGGGTTGGCTATAGATATCCGGTACTGGTGTAGAGAGAGAGGTGATAACCCCTCCCCCTTTGCCAGGAAGGAGACGCTTAGTTATGCAAGCCGAGCGAGAGAAGCGAGTGTGCCGGGCAGCAGACGGCAATCGCGAAAGTTAATTTACGCTTTTTAATATAATCTATTATGGCTGTTTGGTAGCCTAAATTATTTTACTTTTTTCTTTCTAGGCAATCGTTTGACCATGATCTCACCTGATGGAAAGCGATGATGTGGTCAAAGGTGTAGCACCTAGTAAATACCTATTCACTCTTGACTTGAACACACCAGGGTTATATGTGTACTACTATTTTACTAATAATAAGTTAATAAATTCATAACTCAAAAACTATACATCTCTAGGTAATCGAAGGGGAACTTCCCCCCTCTCCCTCCCTCCTCCCCCTCTACGCCGGTACCGGATGTCTATAGTTTAACCATATGAGGACAACAGTTTTCAAATGGAATCGATATGTTTTTCTTTGAGAACGAACTACGAGGCATGCCTTTTAAGTTTTGTTGTTTGAACAAAAAAACACAACTAGAACCTTATAGTATTTTTTATTGTTTTCAAAGTATTCACCGCGTAGCTTAATACACTTTTCCATTCGCTCAAACCAGTTATTATAACATTTATTCCACTCTAAAGTGGGGGTGTTCAAAATGAACTGCTTCTTCACCGGACTGGAACCTTGACCACGAAGACTTTTCTTAATTTTAGGAAATGTAAAGAAATCGTTAGGGCTTAGGTCAGGACTGTATGGAGGATGGTCAAGAATTTCTACTTTTTCCTGCTTCAAATACTCAATTGTTTGACGAGCGCTGTGTGAGCTTGCGTTGTCATGGTGCAGGATGATGCTTCGCTTGAGTTAGAATTTCGAAAATCTAACTCACCACAAGGTAAACAAACTGTGGTATACCACTCTGCGTTAATCGTTCTACGATCTTCAAGTGCAATAGTCGCAACATGGCCGGTTTTTCCAACAAACGTGGCCACCATCTTCTTTGAAGTGCTTCGAGAGCGAACAACTTTAGTCGGCTTTGGCTCGTCTTGAAAGACCCAGATTATAGATTGTTGTTTGGAATCAGGATCGTAGGCATAGATCCAAGATTCGTCACCACTGATGATGTCGTAGATGTGATTTGACTCTCCTCGGTTGAACCTTGTGATCATCGGAAAGCAGATGCGGTATCCAACGGCAAACTAGCTTTCTCACACCAAGTGCTTCATGCAAGATCTTCTGAATGGTTGTCCCTGAGATGCCTAATAGAGCCCCTATCTCTCGATACGTCACATGACGATCTTCGAGAATTAGTTGTCTCACAGCAATGATGTTATCTTCAGTGAAGGTGGATTTTGTGCGTCCTTCGCGAGATTTGTCACTAACACTAGTATGTCCACACTGGAATTCTAAATACCAGCGTTCGACAGCCCGCAGACATGGGGCTTCATCACTGAACACAGATGTTAGCTCTTCAAAACACTGAAGCCGTGTCAGGCCTCTTCTAAAGTTGTAGAAAATTATTGCACGAACATTTTCCTTAGAAAGATTCATTTTCGTACGTAACCTGACAGTTTCCAATCGACGCTGTGACTAAACAATAGCATTAATCCTAATACTTTCAACTGTTTTGAGATTCAAAATTTAAACACATTCGAATAAAGAACACAAATTCAAAATTGCCGGGAAATATGGAAACGACAGAACTTAAAAGGCATGCCTCGTATTTACATGTACCTAGAATGTGTAACTTTTTTTACTATTCATTCACTGGCATTTGCCTACTATCTCATATTGTATTAAGAGACAATGAAGTCAAAAGTCTCAATCCAGGTTTCAGGTGTTGTTGGAAACCTGTTCCTCAATACTAATAACCGAACTATGAGATCTAGCTGTTGCAGGACTTGTTTCAGTAGAACTAGTTGCCCAAAGCGACCCAAGACTATACTCCGCTACATTAAGGAGCTGGGATGGCTTGAGTAGAAGCTGGCAGGGAAATTAACAATACACCCCAAGCGGGACTTCAGTGCAGTCCTTACACTCCAGATACTGAAATAAGAAGAACTAGTGCCCTAAGGAACTATGCAGATCATGTTCTTCTCACGAGCTGTTCTGGCATGTGTAACACAAGTAAAACGAGCTACAAATGTGGTGCAATCGCAGCCTAATGCGGCTAAAAGTCCTATAGAATAGAAAAGATTAAAAAAAAAAAAAAAAAAAAACAGCCTGTAAACCTTAGCACAAGTGAATTATTCAGTCACACATTTTTATCACTACAAACATGCAGTTACATTGATACAGATGCACTGTTGTACTAGATTCCTATATCACAAAACCAACCATTTTCACTTACTGTCCATCAGCTTTTGACATAAACGCCATACACAAAATGACAATAAGTAACGAGACGTTGGAAAATCAACTCGTTTCATTTTTGTAGGAAATGGGGGGATTGTCGTGCTTTTATAAATAAAGTAGTTGCTCTGCCCTACAATATGGCGACAAACTATGTTACTGGAGTATCATTGAATCATCGTCAGGTTCCTCTTATAATTTTTCATTTAAAATTTCCATTTAGAACGTTTTAAAGGTGGTTAGCAACCATTTTTACTTAAATGTTTGTCTCTTTAAAGTTTTTTCGCCGTCGGATTTATAGTAGTATGTATAGTAGGATATATAGTACTTTCGATTATGTCTTGTTTGAGTTTATCCATTACATACAAAAAACAAATACTTTCTCTTTATAATATTAGTGAAGATACAAAAAAAATGTGTTTCAAACATGCTGTTCAAGGATTTTTGTCCCTTCCTTAAGTTGACTTTACTGTTAGTGACCATCTCGGTTTAAAAACTACTTTATAGTTTATACAGGCTGGCGCAATAGAACGTGCATATTGCATCATCTTTTTTTGCGGGGTACAAAGTGCGCGGGCGGGGGGAGCCTGCGTCGTTGGGTAGGCGGGCTCATGGAGTTTTAGTCACTATGAGTCACTTCGACGGGAAGCGTCGCGCATTTTGCGTGCGCGCATTTTACGAGAACTCTCGTTCATACATCGTTACTAGGCGTTTATATTGTTCTGAATATGGACTACGGCAAATTAGTGAAGCTCCGAGTGGTAATTTAATTAAAATATGGGTACAGCGTTTTGAAGACACCGGTTCAACGTTTAAACCACAAGCAAAAGGTCGTCCAAGAACATCTAGGACCGACGACAATATTGAGAAAGTTATGCAGTCGGTACGAGGAGATCCACAAATGTCTACTCGCAAGAGATCGTTTGTCTTACACTTATCGCGACGAAGTTTGCAACGAATTTTAAACTTGGATCTTAAACTGCATCCTTACAAGCTGCAGTTAACACAAGAATTGAAAGAGTCTGACTTCGGAGCAAGGCTCGCATTTGCTAATGAAATGCTTAATCGATTTTCCAATTATGACAATATCCTTTTCTCCGATGAGGCCCATTTCAATATCAATGGGTTCGTAAACCGTCAAAATTGTCGTTACTGGAACAGTGAGAATCCCAAACTCAAGCACCAGAAACCACTGCATAGTCCTAAAGCGACAGTATGGGCAGCAATCTCTGGTAGAGGAATAATTGGACCATTTTTCTTTGAAAATACGCGGGGGCAAAACGTCACTGTTAATACCGAACGCTATGTTGCGATGTTGGAAGGTTTTTTGGCTCCAGAGCTTGAAAATTCAAGAATAGTGAATTCTAGGACTTGGTTTCAACAAGACGGAGCTACCTGTCACACATCAAATAACTCCATGGCGGTTGTGAAACAGATGTTCCCTGGCAGACTGATTTCGAAAAGAGGTGATATCCCATGGCCCCCACGTAGTCCAGACTTGACGCCTCCTGACTTTTTTTTGTGGGGATACCTCAAACACAAAGTCTACAGCAATAATCCGAAAAACATCGATCAGCTCAAGGAGAATATCCGTGGTGAAATGGCAACAATTACACCAGCATTACTGAAGAAAGTTTTCAATAATTTCCGTTTGCGATTAGAGGAGTGCCGTCGTAGAGAGGGTCATCATTTAGATGATGTTATTTTTAAAAAATAAACTTCAGTTATTTCTTTACAATACCTTAGTTTTATTTTGACTATACCTTTTGTATTTATTTATATTTTATTTTTTCAAATATGCACGTTCTGTTGCGCCACCCTGTATAAGTTTCAGTTTATTAACCTGAAATTACTGTAAAGTTTAAAGAAGTTTCAGTTTATTAAACTAAAATGTTATCTTTTCCAGATCTGGCCACAGTCCCGTCACAGATGTAAGTTGGTCACCGAACGGAGACCTGCTCATCAGCTGTTGTGGCGCAGACACCAATATGCTGGTGTGGGATGTGTCTCTAGAAACGGCAGTGCCGCTACGAAGAGTTGCCGGCGGTGGCATCGTGTTTGCCCGGTGGTCATTTGATGCTTATAAAGTGTTTGCTGCTACATCTTCTATTATATTCAGGTTTGTTTTTATTTAGAAAGTGTCAAAATCAAAGTATTTATTTTTGGTTCCGCGTCATCGTGCGCGTTGTCATTTCTCTAGGGTAAAAGTACTCTTTGTGCTATTCCAAGACCTAAAATACCAATATACCAACATTTTGATGAAAATGTCTTCAGCCGTCAAAACGATTTTTATATATTGCTTGCTCCAAGAGTGAAAACCGCAACATAATCGGACTATTAGTTTTTACGTGATGTGCGAACAAACAAACATACAAACAGACAGACATGTTTTAAATAAATGTTATATTCTTGATGAGTAGCTTATTTTATGTACCCTAGACCACATTTTTTTTTATCTTCTTTGTTCAGATTTTTTCGTACTTATTGCTTTATTATAAGTATAGATATTTATTACTTCAAAATTAAGATAACTTTGGACCCCTATCCCGCAGTAACCCTTTATTTTTTGCGGAATAAAAAGTATCCTCAATTTTAACCCATCATATGAACTATGTCTGCATCAAGTTTTATCAAAATCCGTCCAGTAGTTTCAGCGTTCTTTTAAATAACTTTTAACTAATATCATGCAGGAACCCTTTAATGTTTCGGGATTAAAATATCCAATACCCTACCTTGTATTATGAACTCAAATCATACCAAGTTTCAGTTGAATTCATTCTGTATTTTCGGCTAGATGCGCGGTCAAGATACAGACAGACAAACAGAAAAAAATAATAGAGAACTGTCTCATATTTGTTTTTACGAAATATTTTCAGTGTTCAAAATTTGGACCCCTATCCCGCAGGAACGCTTCTTTTAAGAACCCTCAGTTTTCCCCCATCATATAAACTATGACTGTGCGAAGTTGCATCAAAATCCATCCAGTAGTGACAGTGTGATACATGTTCATTTAAATAACTTTAAACCCGTATCCTGCGTTCCCTTTAATTTTTTGGGATGAAAATTATCCTATGTCCTACCTCGTAGTATGAACTCAAATCATACTAAGTTTCATTTGAATTCATTCAGTAGTTTCGGCGTGAAGCCTAGCCAAGATACAGACAGACAGACAGACTGACAAAAATGAAAAATAAACAGTTTTGGCTTCAGTATTGAATTCAGAGTAACCTCCAAAAATATTCTTTATTACTTAAAAATTAACGACACTTTGGACCCTATCATTTTGGACCCGCAGGAACCCTTTATTTTTTCGGGATAAAAAGTATCCTCAATTTTAACCCATCTTATAAACAACGACTTTGATAAGTTGCATCAAAATAGCAACCTATCATGATACAGGCAGAAAATCAAAATTGAATAAAATACAGGTTTTGCTTCAGTATCGAATAAAGAATAACCTAAAAAAAACAACATAATATCTTCAATGTATAGAATTGGACCTCTTACAGTTTTATTATAAGTATAGATGGGCAAAACAATAGCACTTTTACTAGTCAAAATTAACATCTTAAGAGCAAGGAGAAATATCATCATCATCATCATCATCATGTCAGCCTTTAGAAGTCCACTGCTGAACATAGGCCTCCCCCAAAGAGCGCCATGACGAGCGATCTTGTGCCACCTCCATCCACCGACTTCCTGCGATGGCTACAATGTCGTCGGTCCATCGTGTGGGGGGTCTCCCCACACTTCGCTTGCTTGCTCGTGGTCGCCATTCGAGAACCTTTATTCCCCAGCGGTTGTCGGTTCTGCGAACTATATTGCCATTTCAACTTACAAACTCTGAGAGCTATGTCGGTAACCTTCGTTCTTCTACGGATTTCCTCGTTTCTGATTCTATCACGTAGGGAAACACCGAGCATAGCTCTCTCCATTGCAAGCTGCGCAACTCTGAGCTTGTGTATGAGACCAATAGTTAGCGACCACGCCTCAGTGCAGTATGTCATCACTGGCAACACGCACTGATTATAAACTTTCGTTTTTTTTTTTACACGCTTTATTTTTTTTTATTAGCTTCACTTGTATGTTTGTAACCGACTCCTTTGGAAGCTATTTTGACACACATTAAACGGTCAGATTTCATTCAAATTTTGCACACCTTTCAAAGACCGATGACAATGCAATAATATAGTTAAATTTTCTATAAAAGCGTGTTTTTAAGTTTTTTAAACTATAATTTATTTTAGTTTTTTTTTTATTGTACAATTACACTCTGCGGACACCAGGGTCAGCACTTTTTTGTTGCTTAATTTATTATGTTACATTTTCTTTCTTATATACAAGGTTAGAAAAATTACTCTAGAAGACATTTTTTTTTTATATATATGGTATATATATATATATATATATATATATATATATATATATATATATTATACTACTTCTAATTACTACATATTATATTATGAAAGTTTACATGCAATTACAAAGTTATGATAAATGGGATCCCTGCAGCTACAAGAGAAATCCAGCCCCCGCAAGCAGCACCCGTTCACGTGTTGACGCGTGTGCCAAGCATAGCTCTCCTCAACCATAATTTAGGGAAGAGGGCGACCCACCACATGTCGCCGCCACAAGAAGAGGCTTTTTAGTGAGCATGTCTTATCTTAATACCTGCAAAGATCCTTACAAAATTAAACATAAGTATTTTTTTTTCTATTCCACCTTTCTCCGTCCGAGGTCTGCAAGGGCCCCGCCACCGCGTTGTCGTGGTTTTTCATCAGAATCAGAATTATTTATTCACAAGAATGTAGTAATTTAGTAGATGGTAATAATAATTATAAAAGTCCAGTACATCCTTCCATAACAATGGTGTGCAAACATATCTATACAAAAAAAATACAACGATAATAAACAAGATTCAATAGTAAAATATAGGGTTTATTATTTAATTAATGTCATAATGTCAAATTAAAGTTAATGTCAAATTTTATCAAAAATTAAGTCATAGTTGCCAATTAGCAAGCATTAAATCAAGAATTTTAACATTAGTTAATCACATTATGTTTAATTATTTTCCTTATATGTCATGTACTCATTGAGATTATAAAAACATTTTTCTGAAAGCCACACAGTCAGTCTTCTTTTAAACATTTTAAGCTGCATGTCTTTAAGTCATGTTCTTTAAATGTGCATGGTAATTTATTATACACCTTAATGGCATTAATGTAGGCATTTCTTTTAAATATATTTAATCTGCATCGAGGGATATAAAGTTTAAATTTATTTCTAGGAGTGACATTTCTCCTTACTATTTCCGAATGTAAATTGAAGTATTGTGGATGCTGCTTAACAAAAACACACAGCTCCCTAATATACATGCAAACCAATGGTAAAATTCGAAATTTTTTAAACAGTGGCTTGCAGCTGTCTATAAACCAGGCGCCAGAAATAGCTCTCACGCATTTCTTCTGGACTCATTGCCATCTTTAAGTTATAATCAAAGATGGTGTTGGTTGACGCTGCCATCGCCCTCCTCACGAAGCTACCTATCGCATCGTCGCTATCATCAGTGTAGAGGTACAACTACCCCGATGACGCGACACTGCCACCACCGCGTGTGGAACACTCTCGTGCAGCTTTTTAGCAGCGTGCCCCCTGGCCTGTATGACGATCACCGACTCGTAGGTCAAACCCTGAGCTTCATTCAAGACGCGTGACCCCGTGCCTCCCCCATATCCCTTAGAGATCAGGGATTTCTTCTCTTCCTGTGTGTGTACTAGGAAGAGAGTGTGGGGGAGTTGTTGTTGGTGGATTTTTGCGCTTCAATGAGCCGTTTAAGCTTCAGGGAATGTACATTTGATGCTGAAGAGTAGATGCCGGAGTATGCCGGATATATCTCTCCCTTTAGGACAAGGGCGTCGTTGTTGTTGTAGATGGCAGCTTCCTCCATCTCAAGATTTTCCTTCAAAAGATTTTCACTTCCCAGCTCATAACACTGCAGGATGTTTTTGCAGATTCTCGTATCTACCACCATGGTCGCATTTGTTATGGCTAGGAACTCGATAAAGGCGTTTATTGCGTGGTCCCGTGGCTCCGATGCCAATTTGAGGCGAGGTGGACTAACCTGCCCCATGTCGGCTCTCGTCCGGGCAGGTTGTGATTCCTGAATGGGTGGGCATACTTCAGCGTTCTCTCTGTTCGGAAGGGTTGGTGTTAGCCCAAAGAGACTCTGGACAAGAAGGCGTCCACGAAAGCTCTGATGCGACCCGATGGCTTACGCTTTTGACTCTGGTGTGCAGCGGCGATTTTGGCGGAGGCTTCCGCTTTTTGCTGAACGTGCTGTGAGCCACTTATGGTACTAGAGTCCGGTACGGGGTGTCCCCAGCTGTCGGTATTCGTTGCATGTTTTTTGAGGAAACTGATGTTTTCACCTCTATCCTCATACGCGACCACCTCATGCCTGAAAACTCGTTTTGAGGCTCGGCGGTATCTGCGACGAGAAGATATGGCGTAATTTGTTGGGAAACAATATTGAGGTTACTGAGCATTGTGCTAAGGCCTTCCAAGGTTTCTGCCATGATGACTATATCATCAGCAAATAGCAGGTGAGTGTTGATGTATTCGCCATTGATACATCAATGGCGAATACATCAACAATTATTACAATGGCCATATCCGTTCCAGTTCAGAAGCTTGAATATATCTTCCAGTGCAGAGGTGAACAGTTTCGGAGAAATAACATCTCCCTGTCTCACCCCTTTTTGCATGTGGATAGAACTCGTGCTCTGATCCTGAAGACGGACTGTCATGGTGGCCTTGCTTACAAACACTTCAACACTTCGATGTACCGGTAATCAATCTGGTACCGCTGTAATGACTGTAGCACTGCCCAGGTCTCGACTGAATCAAAGGCTTTTTCGTAATCCACAAACGCTAGACATAGTGGCCGATTATACTCTTCTGTATAATCTGCCGGAGTGTATGGATGTGCTCTACGGTGCTGAAGCCTTTCCGGAATCCAGCTTGTTCGGGAGGCTGAAAGTCGTCAAACCTACGAGCGAGACGGTTTGTAACTACTCTTGAAAACAGCTTATACACGTGGCTCAGCAGCGAAATGGGCCTATAATTCTTCAAGAGGGTTTTATCACCTTTGTTATAGAACAAAACCACGACGCTCCTGTGCCACGCCTCTGGCGTAGTACCCTCGAGGATGACGTAGTTAAACAGCTTCTGAAGGACTTTAAGTACCGGTGTTCCACCCACTTTCAGTAGCTCTGTCGTTATTCCGTCCTCCCCTGGTGCCTTGTTGCTCTTAAGCTGTTTGAGAGCCATTCTGATCTCGTATAGGCTGACGTCCGGGATATCTTCGGTATAATGTCGAGTCAAACGGGCTCTTGCATCGCTAGTCGTGCTAGGAGGACTACGCGATGAGGTGTATAATTATCCATAGAACTTCTCGAGGTCACTCAAAATCTCTGGCTTCGACGAAACGATGCTGCCATTATCGGTTTTCAGCTTCTTCAACAGGCTTTGCCTAATAGACAGATCTCTTGCGAACACTTTGGAGCCTTTGTTCCGCTCTATTGCTATATTGCTCTATTCTATTGCTCTATTGCGTTCTTAATACAAGTAGTATTATAGGAACGCAAATCGTGTCGCATTGACTTGGAGATCTGTTTATTAAGCAAGCTGTAACTCGACATATCCACTGAAGACTGCAGCCTCATCTCGCCTCGTTCTGCCATAAGTTTGAGCATATGCTCAGAGAGTTTCTGTGTTTCTTTTTTTGCGGGGGGTCTTAAAGAACTCCGACCCGACCGCGTGGACAATTTCCACCAGCCCGTTGTTTAGTTCGTCCACTGTATCGCATTCGGTAAGGATTTGGAAGCGATTTTGGAGCTCCAACTGAAAGCTCTCGGGGTTTTGGATTTGGACAGGACTTGGGCGTAGAGTAGATCTCATCAAACGAGATCTCTCCAGCTTTACGTTGATATTCAAAGAGGCGGTCTTAACCCTGTTGATCACAGAGACATCATTGAATACGAGTATATGCTTATTCGTCGTGCTTATTCGGTCGTCAAAATGAAATCTATCTCGTGCTTATGACCGCTGGGGTGCAGCCACGTCCATTTCCTGGATGGGCGCTTCTTGAAAAAGGAGTTCATCATAAAGAGTCCGTCCTTCTCCATGAAGTCGGCCAATCGCTGACCCCTTTGGTTCCGCTGTCCAAATCCAAACTGCCCCGCTCTCAGTTCATCGCCATTCTTCATGCCCAGCCGTGCGTTGAAGTCCCCCATCACCACTGTGAAATGTGTTTTCGGGGCATGTATGGCATTAGAAATGTCGTCATACATAGCCTCCACTTCATTGTCCGGGCGTTTCGAGTGTGGGGCGTACACCTGTATGACCTTCAACGAATACAGTTCAGTAATTCTGAGTATAAGGTATGCCACTCTGCTCGAAACGCTTTCGATATTCACAATGTTGTTGACGAGGGACTTGTGGACGAGAAACCCGATACCGTGTTGGGATTGCTGGTCGCTCTCCCGATAATAGAGTAAGTTGCCGGAATTGAGGGTCATCGTATTCTCTCCCTCTCCTACGCTTGGCAGGCGGATTGGTGCAAATATGTACTCGGGGGACTCTGCTGCCCATTTTCCGGTGTGTAATCCCTTAATCGCCTCTTACGACATCCACGGGAGGATTGGGAGGGGTCTTATTCTAAGTCAAGACCGGCACGGCAATATATAAAATATTATTTATATATATAGATCACATCAATACAATTTAGGTAATCTAATTATGATTTGAGTTTGAAAAGGAAATTTCCTTTTCATGTGCCAACATAGTTAAATCTCACACTGGAAAAGAAATACCCTTCAGACTCTACCGGTGCTTCGGAAATACGCCCGTTAGAGAAGAGTGCCGTGATTCTACGGGGATGTAATTTTTCCACATTTAATAATTGTTTATAACTTTTTCAAATGTCCGTAATTATAATAAAACATAATTAAATTAAAAATATAAAAGATAAAAGTGACAATGAGATGTTGATATTGATCAATTATCATTGCAAAGGTTTAAAACTTTCTTCCATAGCTTTCTTTTCCGTCAGGTAACTTCAGACACTTTCAGTTTATTTTTATTTATAGTTTTAAAATTATAAATATCCCTATCATGTCATCATTATTACCTACTGATTTGTAAAGGTGTATCCTTTGGGCCTCATGCTCAATCATATTATATACAGGTTGAGTTTTTCAACACGGATTTCTATGGCGGCTATGTAACCGTTAAAGATAGAAAGATGAGTTTTTAGAAATCTGTCTAGATGTTTTCAAACGTCTAATATGTAAACTTCTAGAAAACTTCTTCCTATTATTAACAGTTATAATAGCTGCCTAGAGATCTATATAATCGCTGTGTGATGTGTGTCTGTGTGCGCTGTTAGCCTCCTGCCCTGATGAGGGTTAGGTGCTATTAGAATTGGCGCCCTCGCAATTAAGATTACATTTACAAGTATCCAAAATTTAGCCAATGATGTTTATTTTAAGTTTATTTTTATACGCTTTATATTAGCTTCACTTGTATGTTTGTACCCGACTCCTTTGGACGCTATTTTGACCCACTTTAAACGGTCAGATTTCATTCAAATTTTGCACACCTGTCAAAGACCGATGACAATACAATAATTCGAAAAAAACGCTATTATAAATAAACCAAACTAAAAAAGTAGAAAATAAATAATAGTTTAAAAAAACTATAAAACACGCTTTATATAGAAAACCAAACTAAAATATAGAAAATAAATTTTAATAGTGTAAATAAGAAAAAATGGTTTTCTATATAAAGCGTGTTTTTTAGTTTTTTAAACTATTATTTTTTACATATGTGTAAACAAAAAGTGACCTTGTGACGAACCTGCAAGAACCTCCTGACATTTGGCTACAATACTTGGCCAACCTCGCTCAGATAGGCCATTGGTGGTCATTGGTCAACCTCGATAGATAGGCCATGGATGGGTGGCCAATCTATGCGATGACTCCGGTATACAAAGTTACTCTATGCATGTCGGTACAGCCGTTTCGTTTGTACTTTCCAGGGTGTGGGACACAAAGTCGTGGGCGCCCGAGCGGTGGTGCGCGCGCGGATACCGCGTGGTTGCGGCGTGCTGGGGGCCGCAGGACGTCCTGCTGTTCGCCGCCAAGGGGGAGCCAATGGTCTACGCTTTGAGTAACGCTGGCCTCTTGAGTGGTGAGAACATCCATCACATTCCATACTACCGTGGACCTGACTTACAAAGTCTTTTGTTTAAGAATTATGTGTAAAACAACCGTAAGTAACGAGGACAAAAACTTTCGATTCGTAAAATGGAACGTTTATGAAAGTGGTATTGAGTAGTACATTCTTTGGCCGAGTGCGTTCGAATATAGTGTTCTTAATACTGGTGAAAATATCATTAAATAATGTTATATTTTTGCACAACTGCCCAGAAAAAGGTTGTAGAGTTTTCAGGATTCATGTACGTATGTATGTGAGTTTCTTTGTTCCACCATTACTACTAATGTGTTTATAGATGTGGATGTACGGATCTTTAGAATCCTTACATCAACCCGAGAAAAAAGAGTACTTTTTTGGGCAAGGCAGAGGTGTTTTTTCTCGTTTTTTGATGATGTACTTGTTTTGACGTTGTCTTCTAGGATAAACGTTTCTATAATCATAATTATGTAACAAAAAAAAAAAAATATATATATATATATATATATATATTTTTCCTGTAAATACTTATCTCTACAGATCCTCTAGCTAGAATCTCTAGATGAAGTCTAGTCCATTTTGCCGATGTTCTTTGTGAGGCATACTTGGTGGTCGGGCTTCTTTTCCGCAATTAGGCCGATTAACGGCCCATTTTGAGTGATACGGGCGGCGACAGCTAGTTCAGCCACCCGATGTCCCTCAGGAAGGCCAGCAGCTCACGGATTCCGGTGCAGGCTTCCCTCAGGCTAGAAGTGTTCCCTTTGTGGCGCCTCGCTTTCGCACTCGAGGAGTACATGCGTGGCCGTTTCTTCTGCCCCCATGCATCCTCTGCACAAGGGGCTGTCTGTGACACCTATTCTATGAAGGTGCTTGTTAGAGGACAATGACCAGTTACAATTCGCACCACTTGTCGGAGACTGTCCCGTTTAAGGTTAAGAAGTTTTCGGGAGTATCTCGAATTTAACTCCGGAAAAGCCTCCCTTGACTGTCTACAATCCTATATACTTGCCCATAGTTCTTGATGTAATTGTTTGTTTTTTGACGGATCCAGTCTCGAATTTGACTGAAAGGCAATGGAATCATTGGCGCCGGCCCTACAGCGCGCATGCCTGAACCCCTCTCCTTGCCAGTTCGTCAGCTTTGTGTGGCACATACAACTATATTTTCAAGATTTTCGCCTTTCTGACATGCTCACAAACACTAAAACTATAAATATTAGAAACGGGATATATACCATGGATACTATTAGTAATGAGTGTCTGTTATTTCAGCAAAATTACAAGCGCCATTATCACGAAATTCACGGATAACTGAATTCACTGCGGGTTTTAACGAGCAAACAAAATGGTGTACTTACCCTCTTTCTCACTCGTTTATCCAAACCAATATATAAAAGTGAAACGTTGTCTGTTTGTTTGTTTGTTTGGGGAGCTTTCACGCGATATCGGCTGGACGGATTTTGGTGAAACTTGAAATGTAGATAGCTAGCTTGAAACATAGGATACTTTTTATCCCGGACAATTGTAAGTTTCCACGGGAAAACTGGAAAAATGTTGAACACTGTAAGAAATGGTTGTGGCATGGAAACGAAATAACAAGTATGTCAAAAAACAGAGTAGTGCTATACCTACTTTTGCATTGGTTTTTAATATGCTTTTTTCGCGATAAACAGTAGTCCGCGCGGAAGTAGTCGCGGGCGGGAAAACTAGTTACTAAAAGAGTCCATAGTAAATATCCCGTATCAAATGCTTAAAGCTCTTATTTTCACCCTACGATTTTGTGGCTCTGGTAGTGAAATCCCAAAATTGGATTCCTTATTATTTCAACATGTCAGTTTTTTGTCTGTTCTTCCGTCAGTATAACTTCCCTCCCATTGAGTGAAGAGGGGGTAAAATATTTTTATGAAATTATCTTATCCGTTTAGTCTAAATGTGTTCAAGCATCCAAATTTGTTCAAATTAGACCCGATTTAAACAGACTGCCGCACCAATTATCCTCAAATAACGCTAATCAAGTATTATTAGTTAGCTTGTTAAAAAAGTATGGATTTTATTTTGCTTCATATTGGTACCCAACTTAATCGATTCAGTTCGAGGAAATTGACTGTACCAGTTGGACAAACAGACAGACACACGAATGTTCCTATAAGGTTTCATTTTTGCAATTTGACATATTAGGAAACTAAAACATTCTTTTTTTTTCACTTAGACCACAAAATACTCTTCAAAAAAGTTATGTAAACATTGAATACTGTAACTTCACCCTACATTTTCAGGAGCAAAAGCCAGCAAGGCCCAATCGGTTCTGGATGTGACCAAAGTGGAGCTGCCGTCCGGACATACAGTCGGGGGACCCGTGCTGGACATGCACTGGGACCCCAGCGGCAGGTACCTGGCCATCCTGTTTGAGGAGTCGCACCTGGTCGCCGTGTTCTGTACCACGTACCTTATGATGCAGTTGAAGATCACGCCTTGGTAAGTATCCCTTGCAAGATAAATAGAAAACTTTATTGAATACCACAAATAAAATCTTATAACTAAAAACCAAACTTAATAATAAGTGTCACAATGGGCGGCCTTAATCGCTCAGAGCGATCTCATCCAAACCGTGCACCGAAAAGAATAACGGAGGTAATATAGGGACGGTGGTGTTCAGGCAATAAATAAATACATATACCATAACGACGATTTGACGGCCGGTTGGTCTAGTGGCTAGAGACCCTACTACGTAATCAAACAGTCGTGGGTTCGAATCCAGCAAGGTGCAATCATTTATGTGATGAGCAGAAATTATTGTTTCCGAGTCATGGATGTAAAATTCGTATATATGTATGTTTATCCGTTGTCTAGTGCCCATAGTACAGGGCATCCTAGTTTGGGGCTAGGTAATTAGTATTAATAGTCACGATTATATTTATTTATATTGATATAAATAAACACTTAAAATGTCTATCTGTCTATATCAGCCTACATCAACCCACTGTTGGGTATAGGCCTCCTCGTGTGCACGCCATTCCGGTACAGCGCAAACCGAATCCACTGCCTTGATGACGTCTGCCCATCGTGCAGGTGGTCAGCCTCTTAATCTCCGTCCTTCTCTTGGCTACCATTCCGCCACTGCTCTTGTCCATCTGCCATCTTCTCGTTTCGCCAAATACCCTGCACACCCCCACTTCAGCATTCACTTAAAATATACAAAATTGCTTATTTTAAACTAGTGTAGGTACTTGGTATCTCAATCCGATGCATATTGCAATGCGATGAAAGCCGAGCATACATATAGACACACACATACATTCGCTGTGGACTGGATGATCAAATGTTTTATCCTGATTAAAAATGTGACAAAGATGTGTTAAACATGTGAAAACAGTGTTCGTGAGGAGAATTTGACTCCACCTAACATCACGGAACACCAACGAGCATGACGAACGAACTTTTACCAGCAAAATCAAGAAAAGATTACGACTTTATTTTTTTTAGTTCTTATTGCATGAGTGTAGATAAAGTAGTGTATGAAACGGCACATAACTAGGTATTAAAACACTCGAGTGATACTGACCTACGGCTCATTTTTTAAACTCACTCTGATGTTTTAATCCCCCTCATTATGCAACCGTTTCATAAACTACTATTAAAAGCTATAAACTCCATTCGTCTTGTAGGACTATTCCTTATCATAGGCCTATACAGATGGTTTCCTTACTCGTTTTTACGAACATTCCTTGCACTTTGCCACCTACATACAGACGTATATTCGCGGCGCGCCCATCACGCTAACATAGCCTCATCATCATCATCATCATCATCATCATCATCATCATTTCAGCCTTTAGAAGTCCACTGCTTAACATAGGCCCCCCCAAAGAGCGCCACCACGATTGGTATAACATAACCTCACTACATTAAAAAAAAACTATGGGTATTAATGCATTATATGTAAACCTTCCACAATATGATAACTGATTAACCGCCCTTCTACGATAAATAAACACTATAAATAATTATTTTTCATTGTTCCACAGCTGCTTCATCACCGGAGTAGACACGGAGGTGCCCTCGACCATGGGCTTCCAGCAGAACTTCTCGGAGGGAGCTTGCCTCACCGTGGCCTGGTCCAGCGGCAGGGTGCAGCACTTCCCTATCATTTACACGGACTCTTACTGACAAACACTCACACCCTCTCACATTTATAACTGTCGTGAGATTAAATAGAGGTCCTTGAGACCTAAGACGGAAATCTAATATTTGAAAAGAAAAACATTCATTTTCGATTAGTTGCACGTGTGGCGGTCACGGTACACACACAGTACGGGCGTTTATCATAGAAACTAGTACATTTACAAACCGGTAAGGTAATAAATATTTGTTTAGTCTATACTAATATTATAAAGACGAAAGATTTGATTGTTTGTTTGTAATGGATAAACTAAAAAAATACTGAACTGATTTTAAAAATTAGTTCACCTTTAGTGAGCTACATTATCAGCGAGTAACATAGACAGTTTTATTTTAAATTATAGATCCCTACGAACATTGCAATATTGTAACCCAAGGCACACAACAAATAATAGCCCAAGGTATCAAAACTACAGAACGGAATGACACGTTGCCATGAAAACGAAATAATAACAAGTCTGTCAAGTGATAATGCAGTTGAAGTCTATGGTCAAAAAGCACTGCTGTCAATGATTTTGAATTACGTTTACTGGCGTTTTTTTTTAGAAGTTACGACGTGTAGAAATAAATCTAAAATTAAGAAAATTGCCGCGGTGTGAGCGCTACCCGTGCGAAGCCGGGGCGAGTCACTAGTAATTAGATAAATTGCATGAAAATATGTGAATAGACGTTAATAGTTATTATTATTATTTAGGAATTCTTTTAGTGTGATTTAAATAATTTAAGTTAAGTAAATAGTGTATAAAGTGCCCCTGGTCTACCCAGGCGAACTGAGGTGGACCACGGGCAGTGTGAACTGAGCGGGCGGACCACGACCAATGCCCGTATCTATCTAATTTGTACAAAAAATAATGCAAATCAGCGATTACCTTAAAACAAATTTCCGGTTCGTAAATGTACCCGTAATGTATGTATGTATGTATGTGGTTTTTCTTTGATAAAAGCCTACACTGTTTATAACATTTGCGGACGCGCATGCGTGGTACGAAAATGAAAAGGTTTATACATATCTACGAAACCTAATGTGCGTTTTGCTTTTGGTATTCCCGATGTATTTCCAACTACCTGACGCCCGCGGCTTCGCATGCGTGTTAATTTCTCGAGGTTAAAATACTCCATGTGCTATTCCAGGATCCAAAATACCAATATTCAATATTAAAATTCCTTCATCAGTCAACAATATTTTTATCGATTGCTCTGCATCTACTCATCGGATTGAGATACCAGGTACGCCAGTTTCAAGCCAAACCCTAAACTATCCAACAGTGTAAACCGCAACGCAATCGGTCCAGATGCGCGAACAAACATACACAGACTAACAAACAGACAGACACGTTTTTAATAATGTTCCATGTCCCATTTATTTTGTATAAATGTTTTAGTTATTATTGTATTTTTTATTCTATGTGGTGTACAATAAAGAGTTATCTATCTATCTATCTATTCTTGTTCAGTAGCTTATTTTAAGTACCCTAGACCATTTTTTTTATTATCTCCTTTGTTCAGACTATTTCGTTCCTATTGCTTTATTATAAGTACAGATTGCCGAACATAATCTTACGCCCATTATTTGAATAAAAGATAGAAGATAAACCGATATTGCCGAAGTGCATAGTTACATAGTACTGTAGGTACATTGTCAATAGTACTGTAATTGATTCTGTGGCCGAGCACACGCATACGAATTCATAGTCGGTGCCACACTGTATATCTTTACAAAAAACGTACCTAACTAATATGAGAGAACATTTACACCAAAACAAATCGATTTACATGTAAAAAAGCGTTTTCGATTAAATTGATACGACTACAATGAAAGTCTACCCTTTTAAAATAAACCAAGAATCATTCAAATCGGTTTAGAAATTCTGCATGCTCATCCTCAATTAAAATCAAAATTTATTGTATTCATACATAGGTCATGTAAAAATGCACATACAATTGCTTTTCTTTATTTAGTAACATAAGACTGGAAGATATACCTAGCGGCACGTAAGCCTAGCGGTGAACGAAACGTGGCGGGGATCTTGGCACAGTCAGTTTTCGGGATAAAAAGTATTCAACATTTTAACACATTATATAAACTTTGACTGTGCCAAGATCCACGCCACGTTTCGTTCACTAGACTTACGTGCCGAATACTTTTGTACCTAGACTTAATGTGTAAATATTTAAATAAATGTACTAAATAGCTTCCATAACATGTTGTTTATTTTATGTACCTACCTGCAGCCTTATTGTCTAACTCTGGTGATAATGAAACTGACGTTCATTTACACCATTATGAACATGAATCTCCCAATTCGAATTGTCTAACTGTCCACCGGTGATCTCCTCGGTGATCTTCACCGAGTCCCCACTATCAGCTGTTTTTAAGCGAAATGAATGAACGAAACATCATATTTTGACATATATTGGTATTGTCTAAATTTTCATCGCCACCGAGACATGTCAAATGAAAAAGGTTGCTCTGTCCTAACCTTTCGTATCAACTGGATTTGAGTTTGTGACGAAATTTTGACTGTTTGCGTAAGTTCAAAGGGAAGGGGTAATCTAGGTATCATAATTAATTGCGGTTTATTAATTTCAGGCATTAATTCTCCGAAAATTCGACTTCCAAACTTGCGAAAGTCAAACAGAAAATTCACTGGTTTTTTGTGATATATATAGTTCGATACAAAGAGAATATTTCGATATTTACTTCTACTAGCACTTATTTCAGTTTAACATATCTAATTTATTCGATTACAGGCTACGAATAAGTAATAAGTCAGGAAACGTAACAGCGTTAATAAAATGACCCAACAAAAATCGTGCCCAAGTAGGTGGGGCTTAAAAGTCGTGTCCAGCGCGTCATCAGTCGTACATTTTTCATGCAAGCGAGCACACGTCATATCTTCGCGTACGTTTTAATTTTATCATTGTGAACTACAGCTGTGAATCATCATACCAGCATGTGTTGTGAAGTGGTGCAGGAGCCATACAAGATTAAAATGTCCAGGGATCACTTTTCACTAGTAGTAGTTGCAAAATTATAATTATATTCAAAGACGTTCAAACAAACCGCGATGGTCAATACTATGCAAAATGAAGTCAGTAAATTTTTGCACTAAAGTTTAATTTCTACTCGATGAAATTTTGAAATTAAGTTGTTATTTTTTCACGCAGATGATTCATACCTAAGAAACGTCAACATATTTAGGAGAATACTAAACAAAATGAGCAAATAAACAATAATGAACGATTACAGTTGGTATGTAATATAGGTTCGGCTTTTTCGACTCATGGGAATAACAATAGCATTAAAAAAACAGTTCATAGTTTGATCCAATTAAAGCACGTTTAATTTTTCAGGCTAATGAAAATTCACCTTCTGGAAATTTTGAAGTGTTTGATTTACCTGAGTTGCTCAAAAAAACAAATAATGCAAACCCTCAAGGAATAAGGCACAAAAACTTGTAAGATTTCACTATTTTTTTTGCACTTAATATTTAGGTTTGATAGGAATTTTTATTTTAGCTGTATATGTGTATCTATTTCAATTAGAGACAGTCTTTCATAGATTTGAAACTGATCTTCAATAAGGTTATTTTCAGGAGAATAATATCAACACTGAATGTATAATAATGACGGTGTTGAATACAACACCGTCATTACATTCAGTGTTGATATTATTCACCTGAAAACAACACCGTCAATACATTCAGTGTTGATATTATTCTCCTGAAAATAACCTTACCAACCAAGAAAAAGAACCAAGAAAAACAAAATTAAAAAATAATCTTATTTCAACCGAAGTCTTTAGTTTTGAAGAAAGAGGATCATGCGTTACGCCGATAAATATACCATCGTCAGATATTGAATCTGCTCTGAATACTCCTAAAACACACATTTTAAATCAAAAACTAAGAAAAAAACTATTTTGGCAGTATAACGACTATCACAGATCAGAAATCTACAACGCCCAAATAAAAGATTAACTATGAAGAATATTTCACTTAAAATATTTTATCCCAATTGAAGAAAAATGGATTTGGCGATACTACAGAAAATACTGCATTGAATGATTTTTCGGACGATATAGTTTTAGCCCTTAAAAGGAAAAAGTCAAAAGTTACTTTGATCTTTGATGGCTGTGCATCTAACATCGCTACGGCTAAGATGTTGGGTTGCAATTTTGAAGACACAAACAATTCAAAATCGTTTTTTGACCACCCATCTACCGGAGACCCAGTAGTTGTAATATTAGATCCATTTGATATGGCGAAACTTGTGCGTAACACATTAGAGGAAAAATACACTCGTAGATAAAAACAAGAAAAAAAAATGAGTGGGCACATTTGCAGAAACTGAAAAATGTTCAACATATCGTTGGATTGCATTTTGGGAATAAATTGTCAAATCGGCATCTATACTTCAGTCTATGGAAATATATAAAAATAATTTACTGAACTTGAACCTCAGCTCTAAATTCACAGGCTGATAGGAGGACATTCCGTTTTAAATTTCTCAGAATCCGTCTTCACTACATTGCGAAGAAAGATTCTCTTTTAATGTCTTCTGGACAAAAACTTAATAAATTAATTATATTTCGTGGGACAAAGAATTTAATGAATTGTAAAAAGTGAGCCAAAAAAAAACATTGTACAGTAATATTGTTTTATTACTGACTTGGTCCGGTCCACTTATTGCATAACATCGTCCACGCCGCTATGACTCAGCTGTCATAGCAGACATTGCATTACGCGCGTGAACCAATCCCTGCTTTCGTTCTGAATTTAAACCAATCACCAAGCATGTCTATTTGTAACCTCGGAAGTGATTCGTACTTTGAATCTTACGTCGTTTTGGTTTGAAGTAGGGGCACTTTTATTGTGACATTTGTTCTGAATTAGAGTTCCTGACTTATTATTTATTCGTAGATTACAGGCACTATAAGTGCCTAACCTACAAAAACATAAAACGAAGAATATTTTGATGGGCGAATTTGTACCTAGCCAACTGCAGAAAAACAACATCTCCAAACTAATGGACAGACTCTCAAGCCCCTAATATTGGTGCTGACCATGTGGCTATTATAATATCTATGGATGTTCAATGTTTAACAACAAATATCAACAAAATAGACCAATAAATTATTATCTCTATGCACTTCAAATCAGAAAAGTTTTGATAACAAGGTGGACAGTGGAAACTAAATATTTCCCAAGTAACACCCAGGTGGACAAAGGTAAGCTATTGTAAAAAAAAACTTTCCACGGTTCACCCAGGTGGTTGTAAGAGATGGATTGGCTAGTGCCCTGACTGAGAGTCAACAAATGGTTGCAAGTTCGAATCTCGCAAGGGTCATTGATGTAATATTGGTTTATATCTATGTATGGTTTATTTATAGAATATTTTTGATGAGAGAATTTGTAGCCAGCTGTAGAAGATAAACATCTCCAGAACGTTTTGAGGAACAATCACAGGCCTATTTACACCCTAGACCATTCATTATGAAAGAATTTGCAAAAATAACAGTCAAAATGTATTAAAAGTATCGACAAAAGATACCAAGTCATATTAACAATTAAAACAAAATAAGTAAATTTCATCGGGAACTGCCTACTTTCAACCCATATCTAATGCACCTTTTTTTTATTACGTTTTATGCAATTGTTTGACCATGATCTCACCTGATGGAAAGCGATGATGTGGTCGAAAGTGTAGCACCCTTGCCTAGTAGATACCTATTCACTCTTGACTTGAACACACCTGGATTCATTATATTTTACCAGAAACTGACGAGGGCAGGGCATTCCACTCTTTTGCAGATCTTACAATGAATGAAGAAGTGTAACGCTTCGTGCTTGTGTGTGGTATTTCTATCATAAAAAGGTGCCGTATTGCCAATATTCTAGTTTGTACGGTGATAAGGGAATCAGATTGTGCAGTTCTTATGCTCACTCTCCATAGTGCAATCTGATAACTTGAATTTTGTACATTGTCATATTTGTCGTTCAAAAAGGAGGTGAAAAATTCATTTTGTCTGTTGAGGACTGGCTGGAAGACAGACTCTATGTTCAGATTGTCGATGCATTTTTTAAATATTTGGCATTTTCTAATTTTTGACTTGTCTGTCAGTAACTGTTAGTTACTCTATTGTACGTTGATTTGACTACAAAATAATACGTGTATTTTTTTAAATAAATTACCCTTTTAAACCGCCAACATTTAGCTTCATTCCATCCACAACCATACAGTCCTCTCGCTCGTCAATATTTTGGTCCTTTCGTCGCCTAAATTGAACCATTTTTTATCATTTCATATTTTTTCGCTAAACGTCATCTCATATTATTTTTTTCACTAAAATATTGATCATGGTGGTTACACGTAGTCAAACGCGGTCGATCATTCATTCAACCGTCCCAGATCAAAGTGCATCCCAACGCGAAGAGGATATACCGCCCTCGCTTCGCGATCCCAACCAGGCAGGGCCGTCTGGAGGCGGGATGAGTCAAGTGACCCTCGTGACTGAGGACTCGCAAACCACGGGAATTAAAAACACCGCACTACACCAAAATGTAAGTGTTCTCCCAACGAGTTCTAATCGTCAGAACATGTCAATCGACAAAAAACAGTCCAACCACAGCTCAAAGCATTCGCGCACGTCACATTCTACTGTGATGGCACAGAAACTAGCCATTGAAGCCGAATTACGGCGACATCGCGTAGATCGAGAACGCGAGCAAATGGACCGAGAGCGCGAACGCGAGCGTGAACGAATCGAGCGTGAGCGCAATTTCGCGCTCCTTCAACAGGAAGCGGAGGAGATGGAGTTGCGAGCGAAACTCGCTGCACTGGAGGCGCATTCTGATAAGTCTTCCACACGTAGCTCATCTCATAAATCTCGTAATGAACGTGTCGTATCGTGGGTAAGTCATCAAAATGTACCTAATGTCGTTGCTGTTAACGTCCCTTTGCCGTCTGTCGCACCCATCGTAACCTTGGTTAAACCCCAAGGCACCCCTGAACGTTGTGTGCACCAGGCGCCACCCTACAGCACCGAACCATTCCACCCACGTTTAGACAAATCTGTTACCATTCCCGCTTCAAACTGTAAAACACAAGACAATCCCATGTCACAACTTGCGAAAGCCATTTCGTCATTATCCGATCGCCAGAAAAGACCAGAGCTAGTTTCTTTTTCAGGCAATATTAATGAATGGCTAGCATTTAAATGTACTTACGAGCGAACTAAAAGTTTCTTCACCCCGGCAGATAATTTAGCACGCTTAATCGCCGCCGTTCGCGGAGTGGCCCAAGTAGCTGTTTCGTCAGTCTTGTGGGAAGCGCAAGACCCAGAAGAAGTTATGAGCGCCCTAGAGCAGAACTTCGCGAGACCAGAGCTGATAGTAGCACATGAAATTGCCGGCATTCGCAATTTAAAGATAAGTAACGCAGAACATTTAAACACGTTAGCAAATAAATTGAGAAACTGTCTAGCTACCATAAAACTACTCAAACAAAACGAGTTTTTGTCCTCAATAGAACTCCTTCGAACAGTGCTTTTAAAGCTCAGCGAACACACTAGAGATCGATTCACTGACTACGCCGCTACGCACAAACCTTTCGAACCAACGGTGACTAAGCTTGAACTACTTTCTCATTTCTTGGTGCTGGAGGCCGAGCGACAACTGAACTACAATTTCCTTGTTGACATGTCACCAAGCTCCTCTTTTAGTAAGGTCTCCTTTTATAAACCAACTAATATGACAAAAGATCTTGTCCATGCTACTGTATCTCATGATAAAACTGATGATAAGGTTGCCGAGTGTTCATATTGCAAACAAGGTCCGCACTCAATCAAAACATGTAAGGTGTTTGCTTCAATTTCCGTAGATGACAGATGGCGTTGGATCAAAGAATCAAAAACTTGCTATAGGTGTCTAAAATCAAACCCGCACAAGTGGAACGACTTTATGGCTGCGTCAGACGTCACCACTCTCTTTTACATGGTGATGGGACATCCCAATATAAGGGTACACCAGCTAATAATTTTTATTCGTCACAGGATACTAGCCATCACGCCATCGTACCGCATAAAGACTGTAACGCTGTGGCCCCTACGTCTACCACTAAGGCGAATATTTCCGATGCCCAAAACGTTACCAATTTATCGGACGGTTTTATTGAAACGACCATAGGGTTACCTGCGGCTCGTACGCGAGGCTTGTTAAAGGTGGTTCCAGTAGTGTTGGAGGGGCCACGTGGCTCACTTAATACGTTCGCTTTACTAGACGAAGGTAGTACTTCTACTCTTATTGATGGTGAGATAGCCGCACGTATCGGAGCTGAAACTACTGAACGACAAAGACTACGAATCAACGGAGTAGGTGGTATGTTCCTTGATACAGAGGTAAACTTAGTAAACTTTTATATACGGGGACTTTGCTTATCTGAGCGCCACCTTGTTCAAGGTGCTCGCAGCATCACTCCGCTGCGCCTTGCACCACAAGGAACAGACATATTTGACCTCTCAGGTTTCGAGCACCTGAAAGATCTGGCAGAAGTATTGTCATACAAAACCGCGACGCCGACTGTTCTTATTGGGGCTTCAGACTGGTTTCTCTCACTTAGCCGTGAGATGCGAGTGGGTAGAAAGGGTGAACCTGTGGCCTCACGAACAACATTAGGTTGGGTACTGCATGGCGCCATATCATCAGCATCTAAGCCAGTAGATTTTGTACATCATGCGTCTTCTGAATCTCAAACGATCGAAGAACTGATTAAGCAGCAATACGAGTTAGACTCTTTGGGCATTCGCAAGTGTACCCCGCAGTATAACAGTGACGATCGGCAAGCGGTAGATCTAGTGGAGTCGTCGGCCCAGAGATTAGATACTGGACGTTTTGAGGTTGGGTTACCATGGAAACAAAAGGTGACAGATAACGTTCCAGACAGTTATCATCAAGCGCTGTCACGCCTGAAGTCCCTCGAGAAACAGATGACAAAAAACAAATCATTCGCTTCAGATTATAAAAACTTTATTGACAGTATTATTCAAAAAGGTTACGCAGAAAAGTGTGAATCAGCCTCATACCACAAAACGTTTTCGAAATCAGAGATTTCAACTAACGCTCCAAAAAGGTGGTACTTACCACATTTTGGCGTGCTCCATCCACAGAAGCGGAAACTGAGGGTTGTCCACGATGCTGCAGCTGCCACTAGGGGTGTCAGTTTGAACAGTTTACTACTGCAGGGTCCTGACCTATTACAATCCTTACTAGACATTTTATTCCGTTTTAGGGAGGGACCGATCGCATTTAATGCAGACATAAGAGAAATGTTTCCTCAGATAAAAATAAGAGAAAGTGATAGAGACGCTCTTAGGTTTTTATGGTGCGACGGAAACACACAAGATACGGTAAAAGAATATAGGATGTCATCATTAATTTTTGGTGCAGTTTCCAGTCCTTTCATAGCTTTGTATATAAAAAATAAAAATGCCAAAGAGCATGAGCACATGTACCCTGTGGCTGCGCACGCGATTATCCACGACCACTACATGGACGACTTTATCGGAAGCGAGTTTAACCTTTCTGTTGCCGCACGCTTAGCTTCCGACATAGTCACGGTTCACAAGTCGTGTGGTTTTGAGATGCGTTCGTGGGTATCGAACGTAAAAGAGGCGCTCGCCCTAGTTCCAAAGGAATTACATAGTGACTCCAGTTCTGATGTCCATTTTCCGCCTAATAATGACGTAGGCGCATTAGGAGTGAAATGGAATCCTTTTGATGATACTCTAGGTTTCCGTGTTGGCGGCAAAGGCGTAGGTAAAAAACTAACCAAACGAGGTTTACTCTCTAACGTCATGTCTATCTATGATCCCTTAGGTTTGCTCATGCCAATAGTGATCCAGGGTAGAATTATAATTCAAAAACTATGGAGAGAAGGAACGGACTGGGATTCACCTATTCCCTCCAAATATGAGGCCGAGTGTAACAGCTGGTTTGGTCAGCTGGCGTCAGTAGCTAGTCTTAGAATCCCGCGCTGGTACGTAGGCAGACCAGAGCAGTGCGACACTCAGCTTCATGTTCTAGCCGATGGGGGGGAACAAGCCTATGCTTGCGTTGCCTATTGGCTTTATACTTTTAAAGATGGCTCAGTCAGGCTTGCTTTAATAGGCAGCAAAGCGCGTGTTGCCCCACTGAAGCCACTTTCTATTCCGCGTTTAGAATTACAAGCAGCCCTAATCGCGACACGTTTTGCACAAAGTATTTTGCGTGCTCATCGTTCACAACCATCCGTTATTTACTACTGGACTGATTCCATTACAGTTCTAAAGTGGATCCGCAGTGACGCGCGTAATTTCAAAGCGTTTGTAGCCCACAGATTAGGAGAAATTTTAGAATTTACGAATCCATCCAACTGGAATTGGCTTCCTAGCGAACTCAATATTGCCGACGACGCTACGAAGCCAAAACGTTCCAAACTGTGTACATCGCACAGATGGTTTACTGGGCCATCGTTTCTTACTGAACCCTTATCAAAATGGCCCCGTGAACCAGAGTGCAACATCGATGAAGCTTCACGAACATCTGAGCTAAAACCCGAGTTCGTGGGACTTCTAGTCGATACTCCGTTACTTAATCCGCCGGTTCCTGATATAGTTCGTTTCAGCAGCTGGCTGAGGTTATTAAGAGCAACCGCACGCGTTTTTCATGGCGTAAGAAGTTTTTGGTCTCGGTCTCGATCACTGCGTTTAATATCTAAATGTGCTAACGATACTACGTCCCCCTCTCAACTTTCGGCAGCGGACATGCTTCAAGCAGAGAAGATGCTCTTCCAACGTGTTCAAGTGGACAGTTTTGCCGAAGAACTGAAGACTCTAAAAACTTCACAGCCGATGCCTAGAAGTAGCCGCATAGCAGCACTTGCCCCAATCCTCGACAAAGATGGTCTTATAAGATTATATTCACGTATAAAGTCTGCCCCCGGGGTGGATGAGAGTGTTAAGTCACCGATTATCCTAGATGGCCGTCATCGAATCGTGCGCTTGTATATTTTACATAAACATGCCGAAGCAGGTCATGGTAACCACGAACTTGTCCTTAATGAACTCAGACAAAGATTTTGGATACTTCGAGCAAGAGATACCATTCGCAGTGTAGCCAAAGCTTGTTTACAATGCAGAAGACAAAAAGGCCGATTAGTAACGCCACCAACGGGTGATCTCCCTTTGGAACGCCTAGACCACCATACAAGGCCGTTCACTCATGTAGGCCTAGATTATTTTGGCCCAATAGAAGTGTCAGTAGGAAGACGACGGGAAAAACGATATGTGGCGTTATACACATGCCTAGTAACAAGAGCCGTACATTTGGAAGTTGCTTCGTCGCTGTCATCTGCTTCTGCTATAATGAGCCTTAGACGTCTGATAGCCCGAAGAGGATCTCCTTCAACAATATTCTCAGATAACGATACAAATTTCGTAGGAGCAAGTCGAGAACTCACCTCTTTTTACGATGGAGCAGTGGAGAACTATGCAACCTGTCACAAGATTTCATGGCGTTTTATTCCGCCCGCTTCACCTTTTATGGGCGGGGTATGGGAAAGATTAGTGCGCTCAGTTAAAACAGCCCTGCGAGCCACCCTCAAGAACAGAGCGCCACGAGAGGAAGTATTTACAACATTGCTTCTTGAAGCAGAGTCCATAATAAACTCCAGACCACTCACCTACGTTCCGAATTCTCCAGACGCCCCTGAGGCTAGAACACCCTTCCATTTTATAATTGGCTCCTCGTCGGTGGATCCATGGCCTATCAACCTCTCTGACGCAGATCTGTTACGCAGGTGTGATTGGCGGCGCGTCCTTAGGCTTGCTGATCATTTTTGGGCGAGATGGCTGACGGAATATCTACCCACACTTATTCCACGAGGACAAAACAGGAGCACATCGAATTTTTGTGAGGGTGACGTAGTACTCATAGCTGACAACACACTACCACGTGGACTGTGGCTCATTGGTAGGGCGACTAAAACTTTTGCGGGACCTGACGGACTGGTTCGTGTTGCAGACGTGGCCACCAAGGGTGGTACCTTACGCCGACCAGTCCGTAAGCTCCTATTGCTTGTAGCTGAACCCCAGCCAGTCGTCACCAGGGTTACCAGGGTTTAGTGTTCCACTAGGGGCCCGGAATGTTGAGGACTGGCTGGAAGACAGACTCTATGTTCAGATTGTCGATGCATTTTTTAAATATTTGGCATTTTCTAATTTTTGACTTGTCTGTCAGTGACTGTTAGTTACTCTATTGTACGTTGATTTGACTACAAAATAATACGTGTATTTTTTAAAATAAATTACCCTTTTAAACCGCCAACATTTAGCTTCATTCCATCCACAACCATACAGTCCTCTCGCTCGTCAATATTGTCATTTACATTCAGTGCCACTACATTTGACAACCAGTTGGCCCAGTGGCTAGTGACCCTGACTGAAAGTCAACCAATGGATGCGTGTTCGAATCCCGCAAGGTGCAATCATTTGTGTGATGAGCAGAAGTATTTGTTTCCGAGATATGAATGTAATATTCATATCTTTGTATATTATATATTTAGTGCATTCAGTATATTTATGTCAACGTACAATACATACAAAGTTTTATAATTTTTTCTTATTTTTACAGATTGAGTGACATGAATACTACTGGCATTTACTCTGGTTTAGAGATTGCTGTAAACTATAAGACTGCCGATTGTGTTACCGCTACTTCTATATTATATTATGTACAATGTACGATTTACTTCTAAGTATATACAATAAAGAGTTATCTATGTATCTATGTTTTGTTGTTATTTTTTAACTACAAATTATTATGTAAGTAGAAACATACATTGATACCTATGAAATAGTATGTCACAAGCGACATACCTACCAACTGATTCACAGACAACACACAGCCTAAACCGGTGGACCTAGAGATTTGCAATTTGGAGGAAATATTTCTTTAAATTTCAAACGAGGCTGGCAATGTTTGCACAAGAGCAAAGCCTCGGCATGCAGCTAGTTTTAGCATAAATACAGACTGAGTATGGATAGAGAAACAGAAAATTAAACAAATTTTATTAAATAGCATGTTTATTTTATTGTAAAAACCTTTCTAAAAGAAATATAACGGGCAAGTGTCTTTATTAAATAAGGACTATACATAAAACATTCTAAAAACTTACAAGCCATTACTGGCTCACTGGTAGCCCACTAATTACAATGTAATTATATAGTAATTCACAACAACAAAGTAAATATTTCCAATACACAATTTTATTCAAATGGTATAAAAAAGTGCGGTAACTAGGTATATACCTACATATTATAATACAAATATAACAAGTAGATTTGAGAAGCAGCATCCTTTTGCATTTTATGGACATGCTATGAATCTCTTCCCGCTGCAAGCCGACTTGAAATGATCCTGTTTACTGTGATAGACAGGTACTGAACTGAATCTGAAAATAAAGATATAGCTATAATCATATGTCATTACCTACATAACAAGTACTACATAGTCAATATTGTAATATGCAGTATTACTTTTGTAGATTTAGATAAAATTTGTAAACAATTCAAAAGAGAGGTTAATTTGTTGTATGTCTACCTACAGTTACATCAGGCTTTGTGATAGCTGGAAATGTTCATACTGACACAGGTGCAAGCTGCAGCCCATCTCTTGAACCCCGGCTGGTGCTCAAAGCAATCAATCGGTTATGTTTTGTTGACACAAAACATAACCGATTATGTATGCATTGAAATGAGGTAAAAATCCATTAAAATATGTAGTTATGTTGTTGATGAGCATTTGTGAAAATGCATATACCTAGTATATGTCTATGTACCTAGTAGGTAAATTAAACTAGACTCGAATATTCATTAGTCCACCAAAATTCCTGTATAGCCAAGCCAAAGACTGTTAGAACTTGCGATATATTTGTTCAAAGTTTCGATCTAACTCGATGACCAATTGTAGGTCTACGCAAAGACCACTTTATCAGATGACATTCTGAAATACAATATGGTACATAGGTACGTATTTGTTGCTAAATCAATGCATGTTTGTCAATTTTATATCCGAAAACGAACATAACCTCGACATACATTACATCTCACAAAGCAATTCCACTTTTAGTTTATCCACGTTTCGCACAAACTCACACAAATCTTGTGACTATAACCTACCTATTTAATATTTAGTTTTTCCATTTGATTTTCATTTCATTATTATTCAATAAAGTAAACAAACAAACACATACTTTAGTAGTAGTTATGGTCCAGAATAAATAATAACTTGCAAACCAACGTTTCGTTCTACGCAACGTCAGGCTATAATATACTTGATTATTATTTTTTGAAGAATATCCATTTATTAAACAGCATAACTAATAAAAATTAGATTATAATAAACAAATAAACACTACACATGTTTATATGGCTAAATTAACATTTTACAACCATTAGTTCAAAAAAGCACTAAAAAGTGCTCAAAGCTGTTCTTCATGAAATGGAACGCAAGAGCATATGTTTTTGGTGTTATGTAGTCTGTGGAAAGAGCGAAATGGCTTTCACTTTTTCAAGACGATTACCACCGAAAATATTAGACAATTCCCCTGGACGGCGAACTGGAACCGCCAATGGTAATGGTAATGGATTTGATTGCCATTACCACCAGAGTTAGACAATAAGGCTGTTCTTTTAGGCCAGTAAGTAGAGAAATTAGCCTTGCAAAAGGTGGTGTAGTAATGATTTTTATTCACACTCATATGGTAAAATCCGGATTATGAACTCAAAAATTGTGGCATAATGATATACATTACGCACGGCACGTCTGTAATAAGAAAAAAGTAATTATAACACTGTTTTTTGACCTAAACGATGTTATAATATATTTTTTTACCATTTAAGCACCTCTAAGGCTCCGTACCTACGAGGGTTTTTGTCATTTATTATCTATGGCGGCGCGTGTTAGACCGTATGCGTGCGAATTCGCTGTGGACTGCATTTTGACTCTATTTTACTTTATATTAGTCCCCAATTTTGTGTGATTTATTATGTTGATCAAATGTTTTATCCTGATTAAAGTGAGGAGAATTTGACTCCACCTGACATCACGTAACAGCAACGAACATGACGAAAGAGCTTTTACCAACAAAATCAAGAAAAGATTACGAGTTTATTTGTTTCATTAAAAGTAGGTTCATATTGCATGAGTGTAGATAAAGTAGTGTATGAAACGGCACATAACTAGTTATTAAAACACACGAGTGATACTATTAAAAAACTCGTGTTTTAATGCCCGTTATTATGCAACCGTTCCATAAAGTACTATTACATTTGTTGTAGTCTAGACCCTAACGAAAAATCCAAGTTTTCGACCTTTGGGGTGCGAGCGTTCGCCGCCATCTTGAATTGAAGGGGCCAAAAACTGTTTAATGTATGATGTTGTCGGGGCTGGTTGTTATTTGGAATAATGTTCAGTCTATGTCTTCAAAGTAATTGATCTAGCCCAATTAAATAAAAACACTTGAGTTAAATCACATAGTAGTTTTAATCACGTTTGTATACAAAGACCTGGCGGAGACGACTGCCGACGGAGGGGGGCGCTCGGACAGCCGCTCTACAGTTTTGCTTAATGTGCTAAATATAATATGTCACTACACATTCCCCCTCTTTAATTAAAAAAAATAATTAAGGGTAAACTCCAAAAACTTCCAAAATTACATTTTCATAACAATAAAATATATATTTTTGATTGAGGCTTAAAACATTCAACTTAACTTAAAACAATACGTATGCTTCTGAAATATAGGTGGCATCATGTTATATATCATGTATTATGCGGGATTTGCTGACGGTGTCGTTGCGTACGGCGGAGCGGTCGCGGTGGGTGGCGGCGGCGCGCCGGCGCCGGCTATCTGCCCTCGCAACCACGCTGCTATCTGCCCTTTCAGCTTTCTCCAAATCAGTAGTAAAATAATAGTTGCGAACAAACTCAAAATCACTAGTAACATGATGTTTTGATTTGATAAATGCGATTCCATATTTACTGTTCCGTTTTGTGCGATAACGACCTCGCCTTTCTTCTCTTCTTTACTCTGCTCCTTTCCCATATTATCACGACGAAAAACAAACGTTCGTATGGAATGCGACTGCACAAAATAATGAGTGGAAACGCGGTAACATGAATATGAATATGAATATGAATATGACCCATATTTCTGCACATACAACCATTTACTTAACATTAAATACGAGTAGTTACATGCTAGAATTACTAATTGCAAAAATGCTAACTAAAGGAGTTTATAAGTATGCGGCTTTGCAAAGATGCCGATTATACTTATAAATACTATGTAGTGTTCGTGCATCTTTTTACAACTAAACTAAATTACGATACATTTGCGATACATTTATACGTTATTCAATATACTACTCGAATTATACGTCATTTTGAAAACGGATCGGCGTTCGTACGGCTCGTCCAGATCTAGTTTTCCTGCTGGCTGCACCGGAGGCATCTGTGTTGGTACCGCCGGTAGTGTGGCTCTGTGGTACAGGGCTCGACGAGTCTCTCTCTGCATTAGTTGATGCATTAGATCGTTCCTCCGTGCCTGGGATCTTTAGCGGCACGGGGCTCTGTGAGCCTCTCTGCGAAACGATCTGTTCGCCGTCGTCAGCTAGCAATAGATACGCTGGTTTTAATCTATCTATTGATATACGCGTGGTTTTGCCGTTGATGTTCAGTACGAAAACCTTTTCCCCTCTATTTATTACGGGATATGGGCCGTCATAAGTGGGTTGAAGAGGTTTCCTTACCGCATCATGCCTAACGAATACATAATTTGCCGTTCTTAAATCGGGATGCACGAAAACTGCACGAGAATTGCTATGACTTGACCTTGGAACCGGTTTGTATTTTCTAATCGAATCTCTAATGCGGTCGACTAAAGTCGCGGGATCGCTTACTTGTTTGGTGACGTCAAAAAATTCGCAGGGAATTCTTATTGATTGACCATATACCATTTCTGCTGCGCTTACCCCGCTGTCACGTCTGATAGCTGTTCGCAAACCTAGTAAAACCGTTGGTAACTCGTCTACCCACGACGTACAGTCTAGGCGTGCAGTAAGGGCAACTTTGAGAGAGCGATGCCACCGTTCTATCATTCCATTACTTTGTGGGTGGTACGCGGTGGTGCGAAACTTCTCTACCCCCATGTACTGCATCAGACGAGTAAAAAGCGTACTTTCAAATTGACGACCTTGGTCGCTAGTGATGCGATGACATATACCAAACCGTGCTATCCAGCCGTCATATACTACCTTTGCGACTGTGTTAGCAGTTATATCCTTGACCGGGAAAATCTCGGGCCATCTAGTACATCGGTCTATTATTGTGACTAAGTACTTGTAACCTTCCTTTGTTTCGGGTAATGGGCCTACTATGTCTAAATTGAGGTGTTCAAACCTGGCAGACGGTAGAAACTGTTGTAGGTCGGAAACCGTGTGCCGTTGCACCTTCGAACGTTGACATTGTACACAAGCTTTAGCCCATAAACCTATATTTCGATTCATTCCTGGCCAAAAGAATTTTTGAGTGATCATACTGCGTGTCGTCCGTATACCTGGGTGACTTAGATTATGTACAGCATTAAAGACAATCTTGCGAAATGACTCTGGTACATAAGGTCTGACGTTGCAAGTAGATACCTCGCAATATACCTGTGAATTGCATCCGGGCAAGCTGACACGTTTCAACTGAATGTTACCTGATATGTTATTCGAAGTAACATACTCGTCGTGGGACTGTGCTTCTGCCAGTGCTGCATAATCGATGGCTGACGGGCAATATACTGTCTCTACCCTAGATAAGGCATCTGCACATTGGTTATCTGAACCGACTATGAACCTTATGTCCGTGGTAAACTCACTTATAAACATCAGCTGCCGTGTTCGCCGTGGCGTCTCTTTGTCTGTACCTATCTTTTTGAATGCATGTACTAGTGCTTGATGGTCGGTATACACAGTAAGGGTACGACCTTCATGCATGTTCCTAAAAAATTGAATGGCCATGTAAATAGCCAGCAACTCACGATCGTAAGCAGAGTACTTACGTTGAACTGCTGATAGCGCTTTGGAAAAGTATCCCAACGGCTTCCAAGTACCTTGATGCAGCTGCTGCAGTACTGCTCCCACACAGGTGTCAGATGCGTCGGTCATGAGCGCTAATGGGACCCCTGGTAAAGGATGGAACAACATACAAGCATTTTTCAAGCTCTCTTTACATTGTTGGAAAGCATTTTCCGCTAATTCAGTCCATTCAATTTTAGTACTATCATTTTTTTTAACTCCATGCAAATACGCATTTAATACCGACTGATAAGACGCGGCCTGTGGAAGATGAGCGCGGTAAAAATTTAACATTCCCAAAAAACGACGTAGTTGAGCTACTGTCTGTGGTTTCGGGTAATCTTCTATCGCCTGCACCTTATCTTCCAAAGGGCGTATCCCCTCAGTTGATACTTCGTAACCCAAAAAATCTAGTTTATTTTGGCCAAAACAACATTTAGATAGATTGATAGAGATTCCATACTGGGTAAATCGTTCTAAAACTTGAGCTAAGTGCCGTTCGTGGCTGATGACGTCAGAACTGGCTACTAACACATCGTCGATATAACAGTATATAAAATCTAACCCTTGCAGCACCGTGTCGTTCATAAAGCGTTGGAATGTTTGAGCCGCGTTCCTTAGACCAAAAGTCATGCGTGGGAACTCAAACAAACCAAATGGCGTTATGATAGCGGTTTTTTCTACATCATCAGGCCAGATCTCAATAAAATGATATGCACGATTTATGTCTAGACGCGAGTATATAGTCTTATTAGCAAGTACATAGGTAAAATCTTGCAGTCGCGGTATAGGGTAACGATCCGGTTTTGTGATCGCGTTGAGTCGCCGATAATCGCCGCAGGGTCTCAACTCACCATTCTTCTTGGGAACTACATGCAATGGACTGGCCCATGGACTTTTGGAGGGCCTGCAGATTCCCATCTCTTGCATGACGCGGAACTCTTCCTTCACCTTGGCATACCTGTCCGGGTGCAGTGGTCTCGCTCGAGCGTACACTGGTGGGCCGGTGGTCTCTATGTGGTGATATACAGAGTGCTTAGATGGTTCCCTGAAAGAAACTGGTTTGGTTACATCCGGATATTTTTGCAAAAGTTTGGCATACGGATGCGTAATGTCCACTGCGTATATCGGTAAATCACTGTAAGGTACTATTGGCGCGATAACACACAAATTAGTCGTTTTGTCCACTAACTTTTGTTCACTTATGTCTACCAATAGTTTATAGTGTTTTAGAAAATCAGCACCAAGAATAGGCTGTTTCACGTCCGCGATAATGAATGTCCAACGATAAGGTCGTCTCAGCTTGAAATTTAATACCAAAGTCCGAGTACCGTAAGTCCTTATCTCTGAGCTATTCGCTGCATATAGTTTATAGTCCGAAACTGCACTACTTGTAAAAAGTTTTTTTGTTACCGGAATTACCGAAACTTCCGCACCTGTGTCCACTAAAAATTTATGTCCACTAGTTAAGTCTGTTACACAAAGACGGTGACTCTCCGCTATTGTACAGATTACCGCCTCTATCTGTACACGTCCTAGTTTTCCTGGTTTTTCCAGGCGCAGGGCTGAATGCACTTCCTAGCGCGTGTCTTGAAACGGTAATGATAGAAACATAACCAATCCGGGCTCCTTGGATTGCGCGAGTTGCTGCGGGTTCTTGGAGACACACGTGAGGTCCCGCTGCTGTCCCTTTGTCTGGCTCGCCCTCGCTCCAAGTTATTTAGTCTTAGGTTGATTTTTGCAATCTCCGCTAAAACTTTATCTAGGCCATTATTGGAGGTATGCACAACCTCGGCAATTTGCACAGGCCGAGTTGTCTCCACGATCTTGTCGGCTATGACACTTAAATTCTCTAACTCCAAATTGTCCGTGACCGCCAGCACCGCTCTGGCTGCTTGAGGCATATGACCTTGCCACAATATGCGCAGGGTATCATCGGGTATTTTGCCTCGCGCGAGATCTCTCATCCGGCGTAGCAGTTGGGATGGTTTCTGGTCTCCCAACTCCATTTCTCCGATAAGCTTTTGTATCTGTCTATTCTCGCTCTCTTCATAAATCTGCAACAAGCGGTTTTTCAAAGCTTCGTACTTCCGATCGGGCGGGTTAACGATCAAATCTGTCACTTGAGTTATCGCGTCTTTTGTTAATTTGGATAGTATCACGTTGAATTTTGAGTCGTCCCCAATTTTTTGTGGTGCTAAAATCGCTTCGGTCCGTATAAACCACACTCTGGGCTGATCCTCCCAAAAATCTGGTATTTTCTGAGTAAGCGACAAAGCTGAACAGGTAGTCCCCGGCTGATCCATTTCGTCTACCTTCGGTTGCTGTGGGTCGACCGGTGTTTCGAGTGCTGGATTCATTTTGTAACAATTAAATATGAGTCATTGATTTCACAACAAAAATGTTCACTAAAATAAAAAATAAAAGTTTTTGCGTATTCACTATAGTCTGGGGTCACCAATGTCTGACTCCAGATCAGAAGGTTGCGTGTTCAAATCACGTCGGGGTCACCAATGTCGGGGCTGGTTGTTATTTGGAATAATGTTCAGTCTATGTCTTCAAAGTAATTGATCTAGCCCAATTAAATAAAAACACTTGAGTTAAATCACATAGTAGTTTTAATCACGTTTGTATACAAAGACCTGGCGGAGACGACTGCCGACGGAGGGGGGCGCTCGGACAGCCGCTCTACAGTTTTGCTTAATGTGCTAAATATAATATGTCACTACAATGTATTAGCACTTCCATCATCTTACTTAATTGATAATCGCTCTTATTAGGCCACTCATTGGGGGAAAATAATGAAGCTTTGCCCTACAAATGGTGGTGTGAAGAAATTTTGATTTTTATTGCTTATGTTTTTTGAGGTCTTTACGAAAAAACAAATTTTCGACCTCGAGGGGTGGGAGCGTTAGCCGCCATCTTGAATTGAAGGGCAAATTTTTTTTTTTCTAAATAGTTCTTTAATAGTCAGCTTTATGGCAAAAGTGTCTACGAAAAGTATAAAGAAGACAATATTCGCAACATATTTTGCATTCAGATTTGTTCTGTACCTAAGTCTAATTAGATTTCGAAGACAATGTTGACATTAGACATTCGAAATTTTGAATATAAGCTCCCGAAATAAAATAAACTTACAAAAGTTTAAGGAATTTTCAAAAATTTCGAATATGAAAAGGTCTGGCTCAGTTTTTCATCAAAAATCACAATTATCCTATTTTTTTACCCCCATTACAAGTAATAAAAAAAAAATACTTTGCCCAGAAAGTGACGTTCCAAAATGATATGGAGATCCTGTTTCACAGTTAGAAGTATCTTCGGTCTGAGATTGCTAAACCAGCTTCGTGCTTATTTATGTTTTTATTGACATGTTTGACAGTGTTATTATCATAATCGGTAATAGCTTAACGTTAACATCTCTTCTTATAACTGGATCTAATTTGTCTTTATCTGTTTACTTCGTAAATATTTTGTTGACTTTGTCTGCAACTACGAAACTCGCGTTATTAATTCCCTGCTATCGTCGTCCTTAACGTTTCTAGCGTACATCGCTGCTTAATTTGCTAAAACATTGACAGCCGTGTAATTCAAAGATTTGTAAAAATCTGCTACATACTCTATTCATTCTTGGGAGCATAGTTTTAAATCGTCGCAAACACCTTTTTCATCCCATCTATTCGAAAAACGCTGATTGGTTCCTCGAAAAGTGGGAGCAAAGTAGGTCTTTTCTGTTCAAGTCTTTCAGAGAGGCCGGGCAGTAATGAGTTATGTGGAACGTGAATTTTGCTAAGACATTTCCTACGTACAGTGGAATTTTGTTCATTGGGTTGCGTGGCGCGCTGTCTGTATTTGAAACAAGAATGTACGGCGTAGAAAATAGAGCCTATCCATAGAGATCAGTGATGTAAGGAGAGGAGGAAAAAAATGAAAAGTGCGCGAATTACGATATCATCGTCACCACAGAGTAGGTACTTTGAATATCATCACGGAGACAAGGAATATTTATAGCAATATTTAGTGCAAAAACTAATTAATTTCACGAAAATGTAAGTGTAGCGAAAGTATTATACTACATACACCTGAAAATCATCATCATCAGCCTATATCTGTCCACTGCTGGACGTGGTTCGTGGTTCTCCCTCGGATATCTTCATTACGAATCTTGTCCTTCAGAGAAACACCAAGGTCAAGTGACCTAAAAATTGTGGTCTAGTTTGACCGTGAGTGTCCACGTTTCAGCTCCGTAGGTCATGACTGGTAGGACGAACTGATTGAAGACTTGTCTTCAGGCACGTGGAATGGATGAGAGAAGACTTGACGAAGGTTGTCGAATGCTGCCCAACCCAGCTGAATTCTTCGGTTGGCTTCCTTCTCAAAGTTTTTCTTACCTACCTAATTGCAATATTTTCCCAAGGTAAACATATTTTTGGACAATTTCAAGAGGTGCACCATTAACTGCAATCGGTTCCGGGTCAATAAGATCGTTAAACATGGTCTTGGTCTTATCTGTGTTCATTCCGAGACCGATGCGTCGAGAAGCATCAACTTGGTTGGTCAGCATACTTTGTAAGACTTGAAGCGACTCCGCCATTAGGACTATGTCATAGGCAAATTGTAAGTGTGAGATGTTCTCGCTATTGATATTAGTGTCCATTCCTTTCTAATCAGCGTCTTAAACATATCCTCCAAGGCATTAGTGAACAGTTTCGGGGATATAACACCCCCGTGTCTCACTTCCCTGCGCTGTTGGATGTTTAGACTACTGGTTTTGTACTTGGACAGTCATAGTCGCGGCGTCATACAGAAACCTCAGTACTTCGATGTATCGCCAGTCCACTTGACAACGCTGCAAAGACTCCCGTACCGCCCAGGTTTCAACGGAGCGGAGTCACATGCCTTCTCATAGTCCACAAAAGCAAGACACAGGGGCTGGTTATACTCTTCAGATTTCTGTATAATCTCCCTAACTGTGTGTGTCTGTGGTCTATGGTGCCAAATCCTCCGCGAAACCCGGAGGCTGGAATTCGTCAAGTCTTCTTGCGAGACGATTTGAGATGACCCTCGAAAACAACTTATGACTCAAGAGTGAAAAAGGTTGGTAGTTCTTTAAAAATATTTTATCTCCTTTTTTAAAGAAGAGTACTACCAAACTCCTGCTCCACGCTTCGGAGTTCTCCCACGGTTAAGAACGGTGTTAAATTAGCCCCGAAGCTGCCGAAGTACGGGTTTCCCCCCTGCCTTCAAGAGCTCCGAAGTTATGCCACCCTCACCAGGGGCCTTCCCATTCTTAAGTTGTTTCATCATACTAAAAACAGGAATATAAGAGAAAAAATAATAGAATTTATGATAAAAAATTCAGAAAAATACGAGTTAAACATCAGTAAATTACTGTTGTGTTGCCACAGCGATAAAATGCTTCTAATAGTGTAGTTTTCACGAAAATCTTATTATTTACTAAAATAAACAAAGTTCACATCTAGGTACAACTTCCATAAGTAGGTTACCTACTCGATACCTAATCACGAAGCAAATCTAAATCCAAGTCAATAGCATAGGTCAATAGTGTCAGAAAATCTACAATACAATTTGTTTAACAAATAATTGTAAACATACGCATAGTAATTATTGTCGAACATTGTCAAAAATTCATCGTATTCTAACTGGCGCGTGCAATATGTTTCTTTCACACAAACATGCAGTAGCGCCAAGTAAGATGTAGATGTACTATGGCAGGCAAGTGTGTGTGAGAGGCGCGGTGCGATTGCGCTAGTTTCTGTACAGAAATTGTTTAAACTTTGCTGTGTCCCGTAATACCAAAAAATATGAATGAAAAGTTCATGGTTTTTCCTTTTAGTTTTGTATTACATAATTGGATTGATATATTTTTTGTTTGCGAACATATTGTTTTTAATATGAAACAAATAAGACGAAAACACATCCTTCACGACGCAAAATGCAATTCGCTTACATTTCGTTCTTGGTAAGAATTTTGTAAACAAACTTATTTGGGAACATTGATAACCACTATCGAATTCCATAACAGATTGAGGAGGAAGCATTTGAGCGTGTCGCTCAAATGCTTCCTCCTCAATCACGGGCTTCTAGTGTTATGCAAACAAAAAATATATCAATCCAATTATGTAATACAAAACTAAAAGGAAAAACCATGAACTTTTCATTCATATTTTTTGGTATTACATTTTACAGATAAGTTGGTCGGACTGTAGTCTGTTCGACAACTTTGATTGACAGAACTTGCGCATCACGCAGTGGTCAGTCAGTATTGTATTCTCCTTGGTGGTCAGTCAAATGTCAAAGTCAAAATACGTCGACTATAATTTTCTTTATTATTTGATCAAAAGTGAATCTTTTCTTCTACGAGTCAGCAAAGAGAATACAATACTAGCAGGGAGAAAACTGGATGAAGTGAAGCGGTTCGAATACGGCGCGGGAGGTACACTTTCTGTACCGAACGTTCGACGACAGACGAGGTTTGGATCGTCGTATCGACGTGGATGAGTTCATAAAGCCCGTGATTGAGGAGGAAGCATTTGAGCGTGTCACTCAAATGCTTCCACCTCAATCACGGGATCCTCAATCTGCCTGTGGCAGCGGGCATTCAGTCGCTTGAGTCGAACAAGAACATAACATTTTTAAAAATCGTGTCTGTCTGGTTGTCTGTATATTTCTCTGTTCGCGCATCAGGTAAAAACTACTGGACATGTTGCAATGAAGTTTTCACTGTTGAATAGCTTAGGGTTAGACTTAAAAACTGGTGTAATTGATATATCAATCCGATGATTAGAAGCCGAGCAATCGATAAAAATCTTTTTGACGACTGAATAAATTTTTATCAAAGGTATTTTATACTCCAGATTTCGACACAAACTTAGTAATTTTTGACCAAAGTAACACACAGTTTGACGGCTGAAGGAATTTTGATGACATTTGGTATATTGTACAATAAAGCTTTATACGCCAGTAAGTAGAAAAATAAAAAAGGCTTTTGCCTTGCAAAAGATGATGTAGTAAAGATTTTCACATATGTTGTGTAGGCTTAGACTCTGATGAAAAATCCAGCTTTTCGACCTTTTGGAGGGAGTGCAGTCCGCCATCTTGGATTAAAGGTGTGAAAAATTGGTTTCATCAAAATAATTCACCGACGGTTTTATGTAAAATCTCTTTTTGTTAGTCCGATAACTAATTAGATCGAAAACTTGGTTTTTTCCTAGTCTAAACCTCAAATGTGAAAGTCATTACTACACCACCCGTAAATTATTTAATAGAGCCATGAATACATACCACGATGAGGACTGGGAGCGATACTGAAAGGCGCGAGCGGCGTACAAAAAACTACTTCGCTCCAAAGGTCGTAAGACATGGAAAAAATATAGTACAAACATAGAAACGAATACTCAAGCAAATAGGGTCAGGAAAATTCTGGCTGCTGATCCTAAGCATGAGATTGGTTATTTAAAGAAAGTATGAAACACACACACACTAAAACACTTACACTTACACTAAAACAGAAACAGAAACAAATGGTCTACTTTTACAGACACATTTCCCAGGTTGCCAAATCACTGACACCATTACATGGACTGACAGTGAGACTGCTATACCTGCTGACGCGGATTGGGATGTTGCAAAGTAGTAAGTTGGGAAAGAATCATTTGGGCTATAAATACATTTTTACCTTACAAAACAGCTGGGCTGGACGGTATCTTTCCGGGACTCCTCCAATGGGCAGAGGGACATATTATCGGAACAGTGGAAATAATCTTCAGGGCATGTTTATCATATCGGTACATACCTTTAGGCTGGCGAGAGGTCAGAGTACTGTTTATTCCCAAACCTGGAAAGAGTGACTACACAGACCCTAAATCTTACAGACCGATAAGTCTTACATCCTTCCTCCTTAAAACCTTGGAAAGACTTTGCGATCGGTACTTTAGAGATAGCATCCTAACTATATGACCATTACACCCACAACAACACGCAAATAGTTCGGGTAAATCAACAGAATCAGCTTTACACAATGTAATCAGCATAATAGAACAAGATTTAAGAAACAAAACGTTGTGCCTGGGCGCCTTCATTGATATTGAAGGTGCTTTTGACAGAACTAACTTTAGAAGCATAAACGCAGCGCTAAGGAAGCATGGTGTTGAGTCGACATTGGTTGATTGGGTCATTAACATGTTAAAGCTTAGGGCGGTTAGAGTCGACCTAGGTGGAACCATTAGAAGGGTGGTGTCAAGGGGGTGCCCTCAAGGGGGAGTACTGTCACCCCTACTATGGAACATGGTGGTAAATGACCTAATTACAAAGCTTAACAACAGACGCTTTTTCACAGTTGGCTATGCGGACGATCTGACTATCCTTGTATCAGGACACTTTACTAGCGTATCATGTGACATCATGAATAACGCCTTAAAGATCGTAGAAACCTGGTGCTTAGACTATGGATTAACTGTGAATCCAACAAAAACACAATTGGTTATGTTTACTAACAAAATAAACTTACACACTACCCCACCTTTTCGACACACAGTTAACTTTAAATGTTGAGGTAAAGTATCTGGGTATCATCCTAGATAGCAAATTAAACTGGGCTAGACACCTGGAAAATAAAATTATGAAAGCAACCATCTCTTTCTGGCAATGTCGGAAGATGATAGGTAAAACTTGGGGCCTAAGTCCAAAAATAACACTTTGGTTATATAATACTGTGATTAGGCCTTCTCTAACATATGGATCACTAGTTTGGTGGCCAAGGACTAAACAGGTATCTACCATAAATAAACTACAGTCCTTCCAGAGGTTGGCCTGTGTAGCAGTGACTGGCGCCATAAGGACAGCACCCACTGCTGCACTAGAGGCACTGCTGGGTTTGCCACCATTGCAGTTGCACATCCAGCAGGAGGCTGCTGCGTCTGCTTACAGACTCAAAGCTCTCAATCTCTGGGATCAAAATATTCGAACATTCCACACTAACATCATACGGGATTATGCGGAGGGTAACCCGGACATGCTCTCTATTTATGATAAGGTACCAAAACAACACCTCTTTAATAAACACTATAAGATACAACTACATGAGGAATCAAGTGATAGGTCGAACACTGACAAAGTTAGAATCTACACAGATGGTTCCAAAATGGAAGCTAGGACTGGAGCGGGGAAGTTCTCGGACGACTTGAACATGCATATAGCAGCAGCACTGGGTACTCACAACTCTATTTTCCAAGCGGAATGTGTGGGTATAATCCAGGCAGCAACAGCGATACTGCGCAGGAAGGTAACTGACTCTAAAATCAGAATACTCTCTGATAGCGCCGCAGTCCTTAAAGCACTTCAAAGGTATGAACATTCCTCGGGGATAACTATCCAGTGTCACCATCTTCTGGAGGAGGTCAGTAAATATAATTGCCTTACTCTCCAATGGATAAAGGGACACAGCGGATCCAGAGGCAACGATGCAGCTGATGAACTGGCAAGGAGAGGTTCGGGCATGCGCCCTGTAGGGCCAGAGCCAATGATTCCATTGCCTTTCAGTCAAATTCGAGCCTGGATCCGTCAAAGGACATATAAACTACATCAAGAACTATGGGCAAGTATAAAGGATTGTAGACAGTCTAGGGAGGCGTTCCCGGAGTTAAATCCGAGATACTCCCGAAAACTTCTGAACCTTAAACGAGACAGTCTCCGACAAGTGGTGGGAATTGTAACTGGTCATTGTCCTCTTAACAAACACCTTCACAGATTAGGTGTCACAGACAGTCCCTTGTGCAGAGGATGCATGGGGGCTGAAGAAACGGCCACGCATGTACTCCTCGAGTGCGAAAGCGTGGCGCCACAAAGGGAACAGTTCCTGGGAACAACTTCCTCCCCCCTGAGGGAGGCCTGCGCCGGAATTCGTGAGCTGCTGGCCTTCCTGAGGGACATTGGGTGGCTGAACCGCCCGTTTCACGCAAAAGGGGCCGATGATCGGCCTAGTTGCGGAAAAGAAGCCCGACCACCAAGTACCAAGTACACCACCAGTAGGTTTTTATACCAGGAAAATGACCACGCGGACAAAGCCGCGCAAAAACCTAATAAAACAAGTCAACGAGCTGACAAGCAATATCTGATGCATACCTTCCCCAGAAATAATAGACATACAAAAAAAAATTGCATGTAGGCAGTTTTAGTTTTGATGTAAGCAATAAGTTTAGAAATATCTACACTTTTACACTGATATTATAAAGACATTTGATTATATTGTTTTAAAATTTAGAAATTCAAAAAATACAGAACCGATTTTAAAAATTCTTTTACATGAGCTTCCTACAAAATAGCTACATTATCAGCAAATAGTATTAGCATGGGCAGTATATTATTATTCATAAAATTAGAGATCCCAACGAAAATTGCAATAACCAAGGTTTTAAAAATTTGCAAATCTGTAAGGAAAGGAAATGATATGTTGTCGTGGAAACGATATATAATAGATAGGTAATAACAAGTCTGTCTAGTAAGTGAGCAGGTAATAATGCAGTTATCTATAGTCAAAAAGATTGTTTCTGCTAATTATTTTGAATTACGCTTACGGGCGTATTTTTTTTAGATGTAAAATGGTTAAAAAATGCTAAAAGTAAGAAAAATGCCACGCTGTGTGCGCTACCCGTGAGAAGCCGGAGCGAGTCGCTAGTTAAAAATACATATTTATGTACTGAGTCAATGTTTAAATAAAACGACCGGTAAACCTCCACGAAGTAGTTTATTTTATTTACATTTTCATATCTAATTATACATTAGCTTTATCAAGATCTGCCCATCTCAGAGAACGGGAGGCGGCCAGAGTTGGGACGGGTGCAAGACTTTCAAAAAAATCTCATACTGCTCCAAAGTACCTTTATAACATTGTATTGTTTGGTATTTCAGTATGCGATGCGTGCGTACTGTGGGTAGTTCTTGTGACTCTAATTTTAAAATCGTTTCCATGTTTATTATATTTTTTGACGTCAGTCGAGTTCCAAGACATTATTATTCGTATATTATTTTTTTTGTGATTTTTATATATTGTATCATGTCGTTCATCGTCTTTTGTCAATTGAACTTTTACATAAATGTTATTAGATTTTATATGATTTTTATCTTTAGAATAACGGTTTCTGGATATTCCAGAGACCACACTATTACAAGTTACAAAAAAAGAACATACTTTGTCAGAAAGAGGCTTTCCAAATTCTCTAAATCTATTGATATGAATTTTGGTTTAACTGCTGTTTTTGCAGCATCCGTTGAATTTTTCAACTTTTCACCAAGGTTTTCAAAACAGTCTTTCATTGTGTCTAATTTTTGTTTAACAGCCGGTTTTGCAGCATCCTTTGCATTACTTAACTTTCCTCCAAGGCTTACAATAAAATCTTTAATTTCGTCTAATTTTGGGTTAACTGCCGGTTTTGCAGCATCCGTTACATTTTTTAACTTTTCTCCAAGACTTTCAAAGAAATCTGTAACGGTGTCTAATTTTGGTTTCGGAATGGCAGTATCCGTTAAATATATTGCAAAATAATCTTTATTTAATTCTGATTCCATTAAAAGTTTTGCATGTTGTAAGCATTCTTCTTTATTTAATTGTGTATTGTTAACAATACAATAATAATTTTCCCCGAAATTACCACCTAATGTTCTTTGACTTGTATGTTTAGAATCGCTGTCCCATTGGCATTGACTTCCCAGTAGTTGCGTTGATAACGCAACTACTGGGAAGGCGATCCGCAACTAGGCGATCGGCCTAGTTGCGGAAAAGAAGCCCGACCACCAAGAACCAAGAAGATACCTCGATTGTCAAAATCTGCCCAAGTTTTTAGTTTGAACACATAACTCTTCCTTTGCTGCGGAACAGACGGGTATAAAAAACTGCCTATGTCACTATACCAGAAGACCAATTGATTGAAACCTCGCTTGTCAAAATGCAGACCATTAGGCGCGAACGCTATGCTGAAACATCGACATACATACATACATATATATACATACATACATACATACATACATACATACATACATACATAGACTGTTAAACTCATTACCCTTCCCTTGCTTCGCTGTAGTCAGGTAAAAAAGGACTGATTCCACACCACCAAATTAAAAGATATGTCAGTCCACCCGTACGCACAAGCCTCACGCACACACTTACATCATGTTATGCCGATCGGCGCCACATCGCAGCAAGATCTCGACCTTGTTAGTACAGTTCTGTCTGAAAAAAAACAATGCACTGTTTTTGATGAAATTGTGTGTAAACCACAAAACACCATAAATTATCCACTCACGCACACCGACGCAGCCCCAATTTGCTATACCATTTGTTTGGCCTCCGACTCCGAAGGTTAAAAAAAGACTCATAGTAACATGAGGGGTTAGCGGTTATCATAGCTGTCATAGAGATGTCACAGAATATTCTAACCTTCAGAATTCCCCGCAGCGCATTATCTTCTTTGTACAGACTTTTTCGTTCTTATTGCTTTACTAGTATTCCCGCCCGCGACTTCGTCCGCGCGGACTAATGTTTATCGCGAAAAAAAGCAACCTGTGTTCTTCTAGGATATTAAAAACCAATGCAAAATTGGTATAGCACCACTCTTGATGTTTTTTGACATACGTGTTATTTCGTTGTCATGGCAACCGTTTATTACAGCGAGTAATTAACATTTTTGCAGTTTTTCCAGTTGTCCCGTGGAAACTTACAATTTTCCGGGATAAAAGTATCCTATGTTTTATTCTAGGGTATAAGCTATCTCCATTCCAAGTTTCATCAAAATCCGTCCAGCCGTTATCGCGTGAAAGCTCCCCAAACAAACAGACAACGTTTCACTTTTATATATTGGTATGGATTATTAGTATAGATTATGCCCCAAGGGGATAAAGCAGTGTCTTACGTCGCGGGCGGCATATTGAAAGCATCGCCATCCGTACAAATTCTCAATTAGTACAATTCTCTATTTACATAAATTATCTGTTCGTACAATGAGCGATTGGTACAATTCTGCAATCGGCGCAATTTAGCAATTTTTACAATGCTAAATGTAAACTCCTTTTTGTTATATATATATTATGGAAAAAGATTAAAAAACTCCGTGAAAACAAATGAATATTCAAAAAAGTAAATAATGAAATTGGACCCCGAGCCATACCCTGAGCGAAAAAAATACCTAATCTACTTTTCATACCTTCTACGAGACAATAGTAGTAGTTTATGAAACGGTTGCATAATGAGGGGAATTAAAACACGAGAGTGTTTTTAATAGTACCACTTGAGTGTTTTACTTTTAATGAAAAAAAACATGTCGTAACCATTTTTGGATTTTGCTGGTAAAAGCTCGTTCGTCATGTTCGTTGCTGTTCCGTGATGTCAGGTGGAGTCAAATTCTCTTCACGAACACTTCTTTGTCACATTTTTAATCAGGATAAAACATTTGATTAACATAAAAATTACATAAAATTGGTTAGGTACTAATGTAAAGTAAATTATGGCGCCAAAATCCAGTCCACAGCTAATTCGCACGCATACGGTCTAACACTTCTTTTGTTGTTCTCCATTGATTAAAACCGTTCTAGGCTTTTTCGTATACGAGTATATTTTTTGCTTTTTCCGATCGTAGTTTATCAACTCTTGAGAGTTTCATATTACTTTATATCCCTTGGGATATAATGACTTGCTTTACGTTGAGATTGTGTGATAAGTAATTGGACATTGTCGAGCAGGTGGTATGAAAATATTATACAGCCCCATCTACTTGAACACTAGCGCGTGTGCAAACGCCATCTGTTTATATGTGAGAGTATTAGGTATTTGAATCCACTCGGTTGTACCACGTTAGGTTAGGTATTTTGCGCCGCGACAAAGGAGTTGACCTCTATAAGGATTTATTATACATAATTATGCCTGTAGGTAGGCTGATAAAGCAAGTGCAAGCTAGCACTAGTGATAGCAGGCCTGTCTCACTCGATGTACTTGCGCGCGCTTATTTCTGTAACGCCCGCGTTACTCTATCCGTGAGAAAGAGAGAAAGAGAACACATGTAAAATGATACGCATCGAGGTCGTGCGAGCTGAATTGCACTTTATTGAGTGGTGGCAAGAGTCGCTTTTTATTTATTTGTCTTAGCGGAGTGAGCCTTCTGTACGTTAGTTCTATTATTTCTTCTGTGGTGATATTAAAGAAGATGCAGCGTATAACTGTAGCCTTAATTATAGTTAGGGTTGAAAAAAACACTCATTTTAAGCAACAGCATTTTATTAACAAAACATTACCATATAAATCTGATTGTCACACAATACAATTCACACGTCGTTTATACGAGTCCGACATATGAAATTTCATAAGCCCTATAAAGCTTATCGACTAATATTGCAACAATAGTATCACTGCATTATTTCAAAACTTAAACATATTAAATAAAAACATTTTTATGTTTCGTAACCTTATAATCATACGAAGTCGAATTAGTGATCGATTGTGACGCTTGATGTTAGATGTAATGAAATAATATTTGATTTTATCATCTATTTAGTATAAGTAGATTTACATTTTTACATGGTTATAGTAAAAATAAGTACCTATAAACTGTATACCGTGCATTTCACATTTGAATTCCCCTCGTGTAGCTTCCTAAATTTAAAATATGTATCTATTTATATCGGATACATATGAAAATTCAGTGGAATATTGAATTATTTATGAAAGGTATCAAAATAATAAAAAAGTTATAAAAATATTAACGATATCAATCAGCTTATTCTACGAAAAGTATTCTATTTTTATATAAATTAACAAATCTCATGTTTTTAATAATTATGTTGACATCACTCCTACTTATCTGGACTCATGTTACATCTTACGTCATGGATCGAGCAACGAGCTAGCAACGCCATACAATAATAACAGTGTATGGCGTTGCTAGTACCTCATGCACAACACACAATAATTAACCTTAAGAACGGGTACAAACACAATTAAATAAATTGCAGTTTGATTTACTTAGAAGCAACAACCCTGGAGCTAAGGCTCACAATAAACGTATCTTAAAATATGTGGTTATTATACAAGCACAATTGTCTGGGATATTACATATATTCATCTAATCCTGGAAAATATGTGCATGTACCTTTAATGTTGAAACATAGTTGGTAGCTGATCCATAAGGCTGACAGGAAAACTGATGGAGGAAGACTGACTACAGTGTTTGGTCGCAGATCCAGTATCTAAGGTTCAACTGACTACAGTAGTTGGTCGCAAATAGTGCATCTAAGGTTCAACTAACTATAGCGGGTGGTCGCAAATCCCACACTTAGGTTTAAATGACTGCTGTAGTTGGTCACAGACCCAGTGCCTAAAGTTCAACTAACTACAGTGCTTGCTCGCATATGTCGCAGTGGTTGTAGTTGGTCGCAGATCCAACACCTAAGGTTCACCTAAATCTGCACCTAACGTTCAAATGACTGCTGTAGTTGGTCGCAGATCCCTCACCTAAAGTTCAACTGACTACAGTAGTAGGTCATATATCCCAAATCTATTGTTTCATAATGTAACTGACTACTACTACTACTCTAGCAGGTTGAGCTTGCTGTTGGTTTTACGCAGCTGCGCCCGCCACGGCATTATCTTCGCAGGCTCCTCTTCTTCAGTTTCGTGCTTGCCGTTCGAATGACCTGGAATTAGAAGACGGGCATCGTAAAAAGATACAATTAATTATTTTGAATCATATCACTGCTATTCATGTTGAAATATTGTGCTGAACTGGTATTTTTGGGATTGCCAACTAACGAATCATTTCTGAACAATAATACAAGCAATATGAACCAAACATCTTTTAAGTTACACCCCCTCCAACGAAATCATCATCATCATCATCGCCTCAGCTGAAAGACGCTTAATTCTCAATATAGGCCTCCTCCACAGAACGCCTTAACGAGCTTTTGCTCGCTATTTGCAACCAGGCAGGAGTTCGCCGCGATTCTTACCAGGTCGTCGGTCTACCTCTTGGAGGAATTCCCACGTATCGTCTTCCGGTCCTCGGTCGCCATTCGAGAACCTTATTCCTGAAAGGTTAATAGGTCCCACCAACAGTATTCATCATCAGCCCGTATTCGTCCACTTCTGGATACATCCAGTAATGGCGTTCACAACACGCGTTTCCTTGTGAACTCCTTATCCAGTCAGCCTTCTTTTGCAAGTTATCAATCCACCTGGCCAGCGGGTGCCCAACAATACGTTTGCCTAAATATGGTCTCTACTCTAAAACTCGTTTTCTCCAACTGTTGTCGGTTCTTCGAGTTTTATATATTTATTTATTTTATTTTGAAAGACTATCGACAAACAATAACATAATATGCACTAAAATACAGAAACAACAAGTTTAATGACTTGTTGTGTCTCCAGTGGTAGAAATAACGTAAAACACTGAGATGTAGATAGCAGTTAGCAATGCATAATTTAAAACATATTTATATTTAACTAATACATTTACAGACTATCCATTTGTCAGCTCTTACCAAATAAAGAAAAACATCAACCGAGAGATAATTTATACCGGAACTACTCATAAAGTTTCAAGAATGTCTCGCCTAGTTGTCTTCTCACTGAAAAAATGATCAAAATATCAACGTCTAAATTCCTATCATTACATAATTCATTGAATTCTCTGCACGCACGGTAAACAAAGCCGCTTTTTCTATATTTTGTTTTGACTGATTGAAGGAAGCTAAAAGGACTACTGCGATACGTTCTACTGGGTACGAACCATTTAAATTTTACCAAGGAGATCTGAGCAATCAATAGTGGAGGTAACATTTTTTTGAGAAAAATGTTGTCCATAGTTCATAGTTCAACTGGTGGCTCAGCAGTAGGAAGTGATGTTGATGTTGGTTACACAGGATTTAAAGTAATCTTTCTCGTTGCTTTTAGTTCGGTAATTAAGATATCAAATAAATTTACACTGAATACGATCTATATAATCGCATAATGTTCCAAGTGGCACCGCACATACGTGCTATAAAGTTTTTTAAGTTTTGACTTCATTAAAATCTTTGGATCACCTCATTATAAAACCAAGAGATTTAGAAGCCAACAATAGATGAAATATGATCATAAAATATTAATTTATAGTCATGTATTACCCCCCAGATCCCGCATCGTAGACACACGTTTTAAATTTTGGTATTTAAGAGAGTAATTATAGATCATCTGGTTATATTTTCTCGAAAAGTCATAACTGTGCACTTACTAACATTGAGATCTAACTTATTGATAGTGCAGTAGTTGTCTAGCCTCAAGAGATCGTGTTGAAGTGCGAAAGCATCAGCTTGGCACTTAAGTAATTGATTTAAAAAAAACATATCATCCGCGAAACTTAGTATCTTGGAATTTCGAAAACAAAATATATCTATATCAAAGACAAATTTCATGAAGAGAAGGGGGCCTAATAATGACCCTTGTAGGACACCACTCGGAACACACACCCACCTAGACGTACTCAGTACTATAGCTTGAGAACGATTATTATTATAAGATGTGAACCATCTCACAATAATCGTAATCGTAAACCTCATTTTTCGGTCTCTTTTTATGAATAGGAGTTACAAATGCTTTTTAGTAGCGTTACATACTAAAAAGCAGCGGTATCCTTCATAAATTGACCAGACCTGCTAACAAGACATAAGTACAGAAACTAAAACTATGGTTGGGTAAAAAATAGCCTATGATACTCTTGCAAAAAAGACGAATCGATCGATACCTCGCTTGTCAAAATCGGACCAAGTTTTTAGTTTGAACACATAACCATTACTTTGTCTTGACGAAGTCGGGTAACAAAAAATTGCCTATAATACTATAACTGAAGACAAATTGAGTGACACCTCGCTTGTCAAAATCGGACCAATAGGGGCAACGCTATGAAGGAACATCCACATACCCTCATACACAGATACATACCTACATATATACATACACACATACATACATACATACATAGACTGTTAAACTCGTTACCCTTCCCTTGCTTTGCTGTAGTTGGGTAAAAATAATATAAAGGGGAGTTATGTACAGTATTCATTAATTTCCGGTTAAATCTATCCTAGATTAGAGAAGTTAATGTTTGGCTGTCTGGTCGCCCCGTATCAGTTTAGTCATGGTCAGCTGAGTAAGAATAACTCACCGTTGCAGTGGTTAGTGGTGGAGAGTTTGGCCTCGGAGGGGGCGCGCACGGGTTGCGAGAGGGGGGTGTCGTAGCATAGAGAAATGTTGTCTATGGACACGGCTCTCTGCGCCCCGCCGGGGTACGCTCGCCATTCGCCATTGGAGTGGCCGTTTGAACCGTTTTCTTCCACTTTAGGGGTGTACAAGGATGATCTGCAAAGATGATGGGCTAAAATTAGTGGAAAAGGCCTTTCTTATTCTTTACATCCATCGCAAAAGACTACTAAGATTACAAACCTTTCAATTCGTCACATGAAGATAGCGGTGTATTCACATGACTGTTGTCTGATTTTACCTACCTTGGTGCAGTTCACCTCAGCTTTATTTTCATAAGTACAGTAAGTCTCGCTAGACCGTTCCGTATTAATTTGCCTTAATCAGTTTCTGTTCCCTCTCGTATTCGAGATATCGAAACTGATCTCAACCTGTTCTCTGCTTTTATACTTTACACTGCAACAGCATCTTCCACTGCTTTGCTTCTCTCACTACTCTCTTCTTCTCCAGGTCTCTCCTGGCCTTCTTTGCTGTTCTCCTGGCAGATTTCAGACTACTCGGATAAAATTTACTTAGAGGCAGATCTTACTGGTTCCAATAGTCTCCTTTTCAGCTGCAACTGGAGTTCACTCCAAGCCCAAGATATAAAAACTGACCTTAACCTGTTTTCTGCTTCTTCTCTACGCTGTATCAGCTGCCTCTTCCACGCCGGCACTGCTGCTGCCCTCCTCCTCTCCGCTTCTCCCGCCAACTCCTTCTCCAGGTCTCTCCTGGCCTTCTCTGCAGCTCTCCTGGCCATCATCTGCCGCTTCCAGGCGGGGATTATGTTGCCAGCTGCGTCTCGCTCTGGGACCTGCAGACAGCCCTGCCATCGACCAACCGCGAGACACATGTTAACCAACTAAGGTTATCAGAATGGCGATAAGGTTAGTTGGTTAGGATCGAGAGAACAGGGTCACAAACTTTCCAGAGACATGGGCAATTAAGAAACTCTACTCTACCTCTAGCTATACTCTTGAGTGATGTTTTAAGAATCAATAAGTATAATTTCAAAAAAACATTGTTTTAAATAAAAAGCTTTGACGTGTTTTTTTAATGAATGTCACTTTATTATTTTATTACCAAAAAACACTGATGTTTAGAAGTAGCTTGGTAACTTTTTACGTATTTAAGTGTTGGTTTTTTCTTCTCTCTTTCTTTTTCATCTTTTTTTTATTGTTTGGCAACTTTTAAGTTTTTTTTCTTTTTATTTTTTGCCTTTTTTTCTTTTAACATTATTAAGTTGTTTTTTCTTTTTTTTATTGCTTTGTCTTCAAGTTGTGAGCTACCCTGAAAGTTTCAGCCGGATAGCTAATCGGGAAGTGCTCGAAATTTGAATTTCAAGATTCCAGGACAGACAAGATACATAAATACATACATGTAAGTGAAGTTAAATAAAAGCTTTTAAAATACAATCAAATCGCGTTGTTAAGTTTTCGAAGGGGGTAGCTCTACTCACTGCGAGCTAAGATAAGTTGTAGGTGCTCTTTTATGTTTTAACGACATAGTTCTACAACTTTTAACGCTATAAAACATACACCTGAAAACTCAGTTTTTTATTCCTAATAATTTAAATCTGAATCACCGGAATATAATAAAATCACCGGAATAAAGACGTAAGTATCTAAATCGAACAAACTATGAACCCTGATGGAATATTATGCATTCTCTACAGACTTGTAGAAAGTTTGTTTTAAAGTTTGTCAAAGATTTTACTGATAAAAAAATTAAAGAAAATTTATTAAAGTTACGTTTACAGATAATCGTGACCATTCAGTTCAGTTTGCTTAGGAGTTCCTTTATAAAAAATTAGAAGCAACGGTTTAGTCTTCTTTTAATAAATGAAATAAAGCAAGAGCAAATAAATACAGCTTAATCCCGCTTGGCTTATTATTAAACCCACACGCGTCAACCTATTGTTTTATGAATGAAACGACAATAGCTTCACCATTACAGGCCGCGAATGTTGTCAAATCTGAACATTTATAACTAGTAGGTAGGTAGGTACCTAAATACAGTGTCACCAACTTAGGAGTAGAGTGGGGCTCCACCGTCCATAAATACTGACAACGACTGACTAAGTTGGTGGCACTGTATATCAAAAAGGGGCTGTCATTTATTTTAAAAACAAAAATTGCGCCTTGCTAAAATTACAACTAACACTATCTTCTAGGATAACATATTTCGTGACGACCAGTCGGAATAAACTGAACAAAATCTGATTGTTTTATGTGTTTTGTTCAGATTCTGCGCACTTAAATTAGTGTCAGCTGACTTTGTAAATATCACAAATACGTTGTTAGATGCATTTCTTTTATAGAGATGAGTGTCATGTTTTCATTGTTTACATAAGTTGCTTCCAGTCGGGGCAAAATTTTGATATTTTACCCCGACTTCTCCTGTTTTGAAGTGGTTCAGGCCCTATCAGTTTAACACTAATATTGTTAACTACCTATATATATATATTTAATTTTTGGTTAAACTTATGTCAAACCACGACGCAGAATTTAAACATATAAATCCGGCTGCAGAGTGCATTATTATCAAAAGTGCCTTATTTGGGCCTCTTAACATGAAATAAGACTGTTTAAAACGATGGAACGGAAATTCCTTATGGTTTTGAGATCCGGTTTTATGGCTCACCTATATTTCGTTTCCAAGATCGAATTTTCTAAATAGTTTTATCGTTCCCGATCAACGATGTAATTTTCCAATTAACGATAAATAATTGATCTCCAATTAAAACTGTCAGAAGCCCCAATGAGCATAAAGTACAGCTAGACTGGCCGCTGGAGTTATTTATCGTCTGTGGTTACATCACACGCGATCCTCGCCGCCGGCCGTGACTTGCCAACGGTAACTCACAAGTATTACAACTAACGTAAATTGTAATCGGAACGTTTATGTCATAAACGGTTACAGTTATTTGGAGAATACGGGAGCAACCCTAATTTAAGAGAGGCTTGCTGCCTGGAGTCTATCCGCTTGAAATGGGTCCGTATCAGAAGGACGATTTAGCAGAAGGTCCCTATGATATTGACCTAGGTAAGTGCGAAATGTCCTCTAATACAGAATAGTCCATAGAGCCGAATAGTCCTATGACCATTATTATATGATATGATTCTATAATCATATCGTCAAAATATCATAAGAACATCGCGGCGTTGATCTAATATCTAGATATACGCTTCCCAGATACGCTAGCGTATCTGGTTTAGAAGAGGTTTAGTTACATAGCCAACAGCTACAGACAGCGTCCACAAATTTAAATTTTGTAGCAACTCAGCGGGGAATTGAACATAACCTTTTATAAATCTTTTTAAAATGCTAGTCCAAAATATGACACTGATTAAAAATCACGATATCTAATCTGCGGTAAAGCTATGAAGATGTATATAATCATTTAATTAATTTAAATCGCAAAACCGGTCGACCTTTAATTTAACTAAACAAAGTTACAGACGAGAATATATCAATAAACAAATCTTTAAAAATATCAAACGCGGAAGCCAGCAGGATATGAATTGCATAAAGATTTACCTAGAATATTTCGTAACGCGGATTCACATTGTCAAATCATTGTGAAGTGGATTATCGAGTTCTGACCAATATTTGCTTTCGATTTCTTTCGAAAGTCACTTCAGAAGCTCGCAATAAGTGGTGAACTTTTTATGCAAATCGAGTGGACGCACAAATGACATGCAGCGAATTTGGATCATTATTTTTGATAATCCGTTTCATTACATGACACTGCTCTTCAAAAATCTTCAATCAATCATTGTACTTTGAGTTGCACTGTGATGGTTGAAACATCGCGATTGTGAAAACAAACTTTTAGACATTGACACACGTAATACATCGATCGAAGGCACAAAATATAAAGGTAGGTGCATGATTTCCGTGTTTAGGCAAACGAAGTGCAGGGCGCACTCCAGCCAGGTGGATTGACGACTTTAGAAAAATGACTGACAGGAAATGAATAGGAGAGCCAAAGATCTTTGCGAGAGGCCTACGTCAAGCAGTGTACGAATATAGGCTGATGATGACGCATGATTTCATATGAAATTACGAACTTCTGGTAAGCATGGAATCCACGATTGTCGAAGCTCAAGAAAGGTAAGTAGGTACTCAATAGCATCATATCAGCGATATAACTATCTTGTTGATAGATCCGGATCAAATAATTCCTAAGCTCCGGTGCGTGAAAACATCTCATTACGCAGAATTACATTCGGCGGTTATTGCTTTATCAGATTTTAAGGAAAACACTCACGCGCAGAATTTTACTACGCGCTTTCGTGACATAAGCCAATTACCTACCGATATGCGTTTCTACTGGTCTAGCTGCTGCTTCTCTAGAAAATAACGAACTAGTTAAGCAAAGGTTTGCAAATTTGCTGTAGGGACAGCGGTTATCGGTTCTTCGGAAAATGTGACCAGCCCACTGCCACTTTAACTTGTTTATCCTTAGAGCTATGTTGGTTCTCTGACGGATCACTTCATTACGAATCATGTTTTTCCGAATAACTCCAAGCATAGCTCTCTCCATAGCTCGCTGAGCGACCTTAAATTTGTGGACTAGTTTAACCGTGAGTGACATGTTTCGGCTCCGTAGGTAACTGGTAGGACTAAACTTGGCTTTGCTTGGTGATAATATTATATTAAGTTGATATGAATCGCGCTTTGGTAATTTTTTCAAACTAGGCGGTCATTTCACCCTTCGTAAATAACTCAGGCGTGATACCACTCCTACCAACTAATACTAACCAGCACCGTTTCAGGCGTTACTAAGAAGCTACGCTGTCTAGAGATCACGGCTAATTATTAATGCTAATTTCCGCTGAAATTTTGAAAGGTGCAAATAGAAAGAGTCGTGATAAAGCGCACGATGCAGCAAAGCGTCGGAGCAGTGAAAGCGTGAAGCGCGTTACCGTTTGGACAAAATACGAGTGTTTTTCATTTAAATCTCGAGCTAATTGATATGAGACATAAAGCCAACTTTCGCTTATTGGACGCGTCGTTGGTGATTCGACAGTCTGAAGCTGTTTTGGAACATATTTGGTCCTATGATTATGCTACTGGGTGTCGCCGTGAAACATGAGTTATCATTAGTCCTATTTACTAGGTGCACTGTTCCTGAGATTAAAGCTAACTTATGTTTAACAAGCGTGGTTGATACCAAAGTAGGTAAATATACCTAGTAGATATTTATATACTGTGCGGTGACAGCTTGTCTGCTAAGATATGTATGTCTTAGATTAGGCCAAATAAGTAGATACCCTTTGGGATAAGTAGACAACTGATTCAGCAGCGTTTTTGAAGAATTAATAATTATTGAAGAATTGATCCTATAGACCCGAAGCAACACAACACAATCACACAAACCAATATCCTCTATCTAATTCAGTAGATATGTATAGGTTAATTATTGAAATGTTCTAACGTTAATTACTCTGAAAACACGCCACTACGCATCATCAAACAGAAAACGTCCACTAAGCTTATCCCCCTGTTATAAAGGAGGAGGGTTGCCATAATAACCACTATTGCCAGGCGTCTTTGGAATCGCAGGAGATATTGATACTTATAATTTACACAGAAATTACATTAATATCATGAATATTTCTTTGTGCCGTTCATAAAACAAAACATAGGGTCCCATTGAAGTTAGTCGTCCTCGTGCTATCCTATAATCCATTACCTATTTTAAACTGGACATGTTCGAAACTGTTCTGAACAAATCGAATTTCAGTTAGTTGATAGACTCAGGCGTTAGGTACTTTGCGGAAATCCATATTTTAAATGAACTTAGATAAAATATGTAGCTTACTTCCGCCAAACTGTAAGTCAGACAAATAATAAAAGAAAAAATTAAAATAAAATAGGTACATTTATAAACAACCAATATCCAAATTGAACTTAAAATAAAACGATATGAAGGAATGATATGTGATATGTCCGATTATTGTAGGAAGTAAATAAAATAAGTAGATAGGGCCTGTTAGACATATCAATTTGGAAAGTGTTAGTGTTAGGGTTGTTCAAATATGAAGGGTACAGGAAAAGAAAGGGCTCATCAACAAAAACAAAAACCAGAGCTAATGGCTTTTCAAATAATAGATCTCTAATTATTATGTTCAGTATCATTTTAAATGTTTATTAACTGTATATTATACACCTCAAATATCTTGCATATATGGAAAAATATGTATGAAAAAAATTAAGGAAGAAAAACCTAAATTTCTACTGGGTCTTCACGCCCCTTCCATTCAGTTCGAGCTTTAATGGGCTCCTTGTATTCATTTATGTACTATTTAAGCGACTTCAGAAAAGGAGACGGTTATATGTTCGACTATATGTTTTTTTTTTGTTTAATGTATGTCTGTCGATATCTCCTTCATTATTAAGTATATGGATTTACCTTGTAATGAGCCCTATTTATACTGTTTTAAAGTAATCATATGAAAGGCCCTCTTGAAACAAATCGAATGGCATTTTATGAAATATGTCGATGAGGCCCTTTTACTCCTATACCCTTATATATATATATATATTATATATACTATATTCGGGACAATTCTACACCAATTAACTAGCCCCAAACTAGGATATGGAAGGATCTAAATCTATATCTAGGAATATGGGCACTAGATAACGGATAAACATACATAAATAAATACGAATATCAACATCCATGACTCGGAAACAAACATTTCTGCTCATCACACAAATGATTGCCCCTTGCAGGATTCGAACCCGCGACCGTTTTGATTTCGTTCCTAGGGTTACTAGCCACTAGACCAACCAGCCGTCAAATGCTATCTTATTTTTATTTTTCTACAGTTTGGTGGAAGTAAGCTACATATTTTTTCTTCGTTCACTTTTTTTCTCATGTTTCTGTTGTTGTAGCAAAAACATCAAGTTACTTCCCAAGTCATGTAAGATAACATAAGCCTTGTAAACTTGAAACCTCATGGGTACCTATTGCAATATTTAGCCAACATTAAGTGGACAAGATGTAAACATTGAAAACTATCCGGGCATGAAATCGTTTGACATGGTTTCTGAACTAGACTAGACCATGAAGTAATGTATTGTTGCATTGTGTGAGACATTATGATAAGTATCGTGTCCATTGAATAGAACAATTTCAATATTTAGGAGAATACGAAGATTGTTTGAAGAGTGAGTGATGATTATTATTAATTCGAGTGGAGATCGCGTGTAGGCAAACGTAGTGTAGGACGCCCTGTGGCCAGGTGGAGTGACGACCTGCGAAAAGCGGTTGGCTGAAACTGGATGCAGAGAGCGGAAGACCGAGCTCAGTGGCATGCATTAGGAGGGGCCGACAGCTTAACGTGCCCACCGAAGCACGGAGCGATCGGAAACCGGACATAACTTAGAAGAGTCATTGGTTTGAAGCCCACGAACGAACCCGGCACAGGAACTCAATATTGTTGGATTCTATTATACTGTTAAGCTACCATCGCTACTTTGATTAAATTTAATTAAGCTAAATTGAAACTTTTGTACTTCATTGACTAAGTTTTTTTATTCATTTGTTTCTCAAATAAACATTGAATTTCAAATTATGTATTTGTCTAGATGTGCCGTGTGCACAGTTTATCTGAATTCATTATTATTACCTACTATCTGTGCCCGCGGCTTTTCCCGCATGATCATCTCTCTGGGTTATGAAAAGACTGTGCTATTCCAGGATCTAGAATACCAATACTTAAAATTCCTTCAGCCGTTAAATAGTTTATTATCGATTACTTGACTTCTACTGATCGGTATGAGATACCAAGTACTCCAGTTTTTAAGTCTAAACCTAAGCTAATCAATAGTGAAAACCGCATTACGATCGATCCAGTAGTTTTTACGTGATGCGCGAACAGACAGACAGACACGATTTTTAAAAACGTTATATTCTTGTTCAGTAGCTTATTTTAAGTACCCTAGAGTTTTTTTTACAAAATCATTGTAGTGAATGATTCTTTGATAAGCCCTAGGTTCTATCTAACATTTATTGATGAATTTATAGATAGTACCAACAATAGACAAATACAAAAAACTCACGATCTGATTGTTCATACAATCCTCGATAAGAAAGTAAGACAGCATTCAGTGCAAGTTGCAAAACTAAACAATTTGACTAACACGGCGTGCAATCGTCCAATTGTAACGTCAATCTAATTGCGCATCCGCACAAAAACTGAACAGCAATTGACATAACAGCAGAGCAATTGTCAAAACAGCAGAACAATTGATGTAAAAGCAGAGCAATTGACACTGATGGCTAGTACACAAGTCATACTTGTGGACGGGTCACTATAGCCCAGACTAAGCTTACTATTAGCCATTGTATTTTTATTATTCTAACCCAGTTTTGATGATTGTGGGTCATCTCATTGACACCTGTAAATTTGATTTGTAAATGTGTATTATTATAGTTACTATTTCTGTAATGTCAAAAAAAAATACATCCACGTAGAGTTTATTTGTGCTCTTTTCTCAAACGGGCGTATTTCCGAAGCACCAGTAGATTGCCTATCTATATTTATAATAAATCTGTATCTATCAAAAAGTCTAAACAATGAAGATAATTCAAAAATATGTTCTAGGGGATTTAAAATTAACTACTGAATAAGAATATACCGTTATTAAAAATTGTGTCTGTCTGACAGTTTTCTCGCGCATAACGTAAACACTTCTAGACTGATTGTGATGCGGTTTTCAGTATTGGATATCTTAGGTTTAGACTTACAAACTGGTGTTGGTAGGTATCTCCATCCGATCAGTAGAAGCCGACCAAAGGAAAAAAACAATTTGACGGCTGAAGGAATTTTGAGTATTGGTATTTAAGGTCCTGGAATAGCACATACCGTAATCCTAACCCAGAGAAATGTCCGCTGGGGCAAAGCCACCAGGTCTTCTCGTTGTCCATACCAGAGTGCCTGAAGACAAAACACACAACAGTCTTCAATCACAGTGCGTCCTACCAGTCATGACCTACGGAGCCGCAACGTGGACACTCACGGTTAAACTAGTCCATACATTTAAGGTCGCTCAGTGAGCTACGGAGAGAGCTATGCTTGGAGTTTCTCTGAAGGACAAGATTCGTAATGAAGATATCCGAAGGAGAACCAAGGTGACCAACATAGCTCAAAGGATAAGCAAGCTAAAGTGGCAGTGGGCTGATCACAGTTAACCGATAAACGTTGGGGCAGACGAGTTCTCTAGAGGTGTCCACGTTTAGGCAAACGTAGTGTAGGACGCCCTGTGGCCAGGTGGAGCGATGACCAGCGTAAAGCGGCTGAGAATGGATGAGGGGAGCTGAAGATCGAGCTCAGTGGCGTGCATTAGGAGAGGCCTACTTCCAGCAGGGGACAGATATAGGCTGATGATGATGTGATGGGCAAAGTCGCGTTAGAAGATTTAAATAATTAACCAATATTGATTTAGCTAGACAAAATTGGTTTGTATGCACGTGTGTGTGTGTGCTTCTTATATAGGATCACTTGATGCAAAAAATCCTTGTATCTGTTGTCTACTTATCCCACAGGGTGACTACCTACTTGGCATATAAATAGCTATGTTACTGTAAAAAAAACAGTTATTATTTGGAATACGTTTTCTCTAGTTAGAACCATTTTTACTGAACACCTTTGTTAGAACTAGAATGTCCTAGTTATATCTAGAATTAACTGAAATATAACAATTTTAATGTCTGTCACTTAATACATAGATTTAAATTTGAACGCGAAAATATATATAGTGTTAGCTAAGAAATTGTTTGTACAGGTTGAACATATAAATGATTTGACTATTTGTTGTTTCAAGTTAAGGGTTAAAAAAATTACTCAACCAACGTATAATATATCGTAAGAGATATTTTAAACTCTACTTTCCACTGTTGTAAACCACCATCAAGATGGTGTGGTAAGATATGATTACGTCGCAATTATGTCGTTGCACATCGTATACGTTTATCGCGAAATTTCGCACTTGAACACTTTTCTCAGCGACTGTCGAGGAGGCAATTTCGTAAAAGGCGCAAGTCACGATGCGTTTCACGGCCATTACTCCTGAGAGACGCGGCTAGAAGCTGCAGCTACAACTGGAGCAGTAGGTTAGCACTTTATGCACTCGTCTAGGGAGATGCGTCTACGTTATACGTCTCGATACCGATCTATCGCCTCATTTTCTTGTCATTACTGTCATGAACGCTTTGGGTGGATGACTTGAACGCGTGAAATTCTTCAATTAGCTACGGAACTCGACAGTATATTTTCCGATCGTTAATCCTTGATTTATATAGCTAAATGAGTCCTTCTAGATAATTACGTTTCGTATATATGAGCCGCAAATCTACCTTAACAACAACCTCAAAACTGAAAGCCTTTCTAAAGCACCGAAACCTTTATCTAAATCTAGAAAGTAGCAGATAAATCACTGACCTGATCGACAAAGTTCTCCGCCGTGAACCGTTTGGTGAACTCTGTGAACGTTTCCTTGTCCTGAAGGCTCTCCCGGCGCGCGCGTTCTACTTTCATCTTCTTGATTCCGGTGATATCTTTGGACATTTTCAGTTCTTCGATGAGGTCGGTTTTCGCGGTTCTGTAAGGTTCGGCTGCGCTCGGAAGGCACTGCAGGCTGACGGACCGGGCCGGGGGCGGCGCCGACATGGTCTTTGTGGCTGGAGTCCGCAGCCGCACGGCCGACAGTTCAGCGCTGCTGATGGCCGCGAGCGGCTGATGGTGCATTTGGGGCGGCTGCGGCGGGGGCGGCGGCGCGGCGGGCTCGGGGGCGGGCGGCGGCGGCGGCGGGCGCGCCTCCGCCGCCCCGTCGTCCCTCTTGCACGGCGCCGTGATGGTCTTCAAGTACTCGCTGGGTTTGATGAGGCGGTCGGGCGCGTTGTGCGGGAAGGCGGGCGGCACGAAGGGGAGCGCGGGCTGCTTGTTGACGAGGTTAGGCCCGCGCGGTCGGTCGTCGTCTGCGGAGGCCGAGCCGCGCCGCGTCGCTGCAACATGCTCGACTTAGCGGAGGGGAGAGAAAGTCTGAGCATCGCCGCGCACGCACCGCGTCCATGCAACGACAAGTGTACTCCCGAACACAAAATTCTACGTGCATTTGAATTGGTGCAGCATTAAATAAGTTCAAAATTTAACCATCGCAAATTGAATTCATTTTTGTGGTACTAAAACTTATTACTTATTCGTAGACTAAAACGGGTTTATTTTTGCACAAATTGATATCAAGATATCTAAATATATAAATCAAAGTTACACCATTTATAACTCGAGAACGGCCGGACCGATTTTTATGATCTTTTATTTGTTGGATATGTCTCCACCCCGAATAGCAGAATAACTATTAGAACATCGGAAAAATAAACGAAACAATGTATGAGAATATTCATTTTGTCATACATTTTGTATGGAACTTTCAATGAAATATAAATGATTGACTGATCAATGAAATCAGTCAATCCGGGGGTTTGTGGAGGGAAGGTCGGGATTACATGGTAGGGGTTTCTGAGGGAACGGGGGTGGGTGGGAGAGGGTAAGGGAGGGCGGGGCAAAATACGCTTGCAAAGCCGCGGGGTGAAGCTATGTATAGTTAAATATATATACTTGATACAAATCTGTGCGCGAATAGCCCCATATTTTTTGTCACATAAACATGATATCAAAGTCCATTTGCATGTATATGAATGACTTTTGTTGGAAGTTGGAAGTACCTACATTTAAAAACATAACCTAAGCTACTGGGACTTTAATGCTACAATGAAATCTGTATTAAATGGGATTCCCTTTAATTATTTTCGAGCAAAGTCTTTTTTGTCAATGAAAGCCATACCTAAGTTCCTTTGTTAATGATTGATGCGATGAACACGATCATTAACACATTTCTTTGTAAATTGATTGCGTTATTTCGAAGCATAAATATCTTCTGCCTGAACAGCCACATCATTAGAAGCGTATCAATCAAAGTCTTCAGTTATGCCAATTAACTACGTACAATGAATCGTCCATAAAGCCTAGAAGCTGAAGATGGTACGTAATGTTATTGCTTAATACATTCTCGCACTACGAGTTTTATTTGTCTTTTTTGTAGTGCTGGCCTCTGGTGTTAGTTTGTAGGGCCGCCCGAGGGCTTCTGACATGGCTTAACGACTGCTATTACTCAATAACAGCCGAGACCGACTGCTTATCGTGCTCTCCTAAGCACGGAGCTATGGAAAACAACACATAACTTAAAAAGTCATTGGTGCGGAGTATAGTTGGAGTCTAGTTGAACTGTTAGGCTACCATCGCTACACTACGAGGATCGAGTTGGAATGCAATTTTCAGAGAATGCCAAACTTAAATGGTGAAGCGAACCATAGAGGCACGTGTAGCAAGAGAGAACTATATAATTATACCATAATTATGTACGTCTGAATGCCACCTCGCGAAATTTTCCATGTATCGTTTACGAACTAACTGTGTTATTATCCTGACTGCGTCTCTATAATTTCATCGTCACACTTCAGTGTTTTTACTTCAGCCGCCAGAGTAACAAACAGACCGACAGATTTTCGTTTATCTAGTCGTAATTATTATATGTTTTTTTTAAAGCTTTTATTTAACTTCACTTTTATGTATGTACAAGCTGATGCCCGCGGCTTCACACGCGTGGTCATTTCTGTAGGCTGAAATACAAATATACCAACATTCCTTCAGCCGTCAAAAATATTTTTATCGATTGCTCGGCTTCTACTCATCGGAACATAAGCTATCCAAAAGTGAAAACTGCATCGCAATCGGTCCAGTAGTTTTTACGTGATGCGCGAACAAAAATACAGACAGACAAACAGACAGACATGAATTGTTAAAATGTTATATTCTTGTTCAGTAGCTTATTTTATGTACCCTAGACCATTTCTTTTTTAATAATCTTCTTTGTACAGACTTTTTCGTTCCTAATGCTTTATTATAAGTATAGATAGATCTATGTATTTCTGTGTCCTGGAATCTTGCAATTCAAATTTCGAGCACTTCCCGATGAGCTATCCTACTGAAACTTTCAGCGTAGCTCACAAACCATTGACAATGCAAAAAAACTTTAAATTTGACAATGCATTAAAAAAACTAATAAAAGTTGTTTTTTTATTATACTTATTTCTATTCACATAACAACTAGTTCTGAGTCTGCTTCAGTAGGCTAAAGACGATCTATGTTACAAAAACCGGGGAATCCAATAATAAACAACAGCTAGGTATTAGGTAGGTGTTTCGCTTGAGAGACCCCTCATACCGGGTTAGCATTGTAGAATTTATATCATAAAGAGAATGCGGGGAAAAAACACATCAGTAAGGCTTGGAATTCATTATTTTCTATGAAAATATCTATATTTTTAAATATATTTTTATTTGATAGATATATTTTTTTGTTCCGTACCTATTGAGGAAAAATCAAGTAAGTACAGTTACTAAACATTAGTCACTTATTTTAACCAACTACAGAAGCATTTTGTTTATTATGTTTTATTTATTAAGATCCCTCCCCCCACCCACGGTGACCCCACTAACAGTTTCGATAAAAGAACAACCAAGACAGCTTATTACGTGGCGTAGTTTTCTATGAGTCGTCTGAGAAGCATGAGTTTGAGGAAATAGATTTAGATTCCTACGCAGGCCAAATATTTGTGTGAACGACAGGTATTTTGCTTTGAGTGCAGGTTAGAAACCAAAAAATTAAAATAAATGAATTAAGTTTATTGTATAACCTCCAAAATACATGTATTCCTTCTCTTCCTTCCCCCTCCTCGCTCTCTCCCCTTTCCCCCAAAAGTTTTCCATCGTATTTACCAATATTTTACCAGAAGGGCAAAAATACAATTTCAATTGAATAACCTCCAATGAGCTTGAAAAATGTCCTACTGTAGATCTTAGACTCAAACCTTCACTAAACGTTATTAAACATCATGATAAAATGTTTAATGTATCGCACACTTATCGCGCTGCAACGTCTCAATCGTGTTATTTTTATTTGTGTAGGTATATATAACAATAACAGGATGTAATTTTATTATTTTTGTACATTGCATTATATTTATATATTTTATGGTGTAGTATTTATTTATTTACTGAAAACTGGAAGTTGTCTGGAAGAGATCGCTCTGGGCGATAAGACCGCCTTTTGTGACACTTATACTTTAACTGTATTTTTAGATAATTTCTCGTACTTGTGGTGGTCAATAGAGATTTTATCTATGTACCTAATTATTAAACTGAACATAGTAGGCTATTAAAGCAAAAAATGTCTAGTCTTTGTTTGTTTGATTATCGTGCGAGGTAGTGCTGGCCTCTGGTGTCAGACATTGTCAGGCCGCCCGAGGGCCTCTGACATGGTTTAACGACTGCTATTAATAAAAGCCGGGACCACCAGCGCCGTGCCCTCCGAAGCACGGAGTGATGGAAAACTACACATAATATAGAAAAGTTATTGGTGCGAACAACCGAACCCTGTATCGTTGGATTCTTACTCGTACTAGTATACAGCTAGGCTACCATCGCTTCATTGTTCTAAAACACACAGAAAATGTTAGTCAATCTCCTGTAGAAACTGCCACTTGCACACAATTTGTCGGAGAGAATCAAGGTCGGGTCATGGCTAACCAATTGCCCAAACTTTCTACGGGAGCTAAATCAGTTTGTCACTTTTCAATCGAACAATTTTTTTTTAGATAAGATAAATATTTATTTTCAAAAGTTACAATTTTTGCTTCATTATCATGTCAGCCTTTAGAAGTCCACTGCTGAACATAGGCCTCCCCCAAAGAGCGCCATGACGAGCGATCTTGTGCCACCTCCATCCGACTTCCTGCGATGGCTACAATGTCGTCGGTCCATCGTGTGGGGGGTATCCTGACACTTCGCTTGCTTGTTCGTGGTCGCCATCCGAGAACCTTTATTTCCCAGCGGTTGTCAGTTCTGCGAACTATATGACCTGCCCATTGCCACTTCAACTTGCAAACTCTGAGAACTAAGTCGATAACCTTGGTTCTTCTACGGTTTTTCACATTTCTGATTCTATCACGTAGTGAAACACCGAGCATAGCTCTCTCCATTGCACGCTGCGCAACTCAGAGTTTGTGTATGAGATCAATAGTTATTAACTCTTCGGTTAACTATTTTTGCTTAACACCTAATTAATTATACATACTGTCAATACTTAACAGCTTAGGTGTTTCGGTAAATAGCCGATCTAGAATTCTCTGTGTTACGGCTACTACGATTCCTTTTATATCCTGTTTATACAAAAACAATTCCCACCTCACCTGAATTGTACTATTTAGGACCAAAGGTGCATTATAATAATAACTAGCTTAAAAGCTAAAAAAACACCAATAATAAATTGGTCTATTCCACTATGATCACCTTAGTAATCATAGGTGACTCTTTAGTGTCCTTTGATCACCCGTGAAAGTAATCACCTGGGTGATCATAGTCAACTTCATTCAAATTATCAATTCAGTATCCTTGAATCACCTGTAAAGGATCATTACTTTCTAAGCTTTTTTATAGATTGGTAAAATTTTATAAATGAGAAAATATACACTCTTAATAATTTATATTTAACTTATCTGGAAGTTATGTTTTAAGGTAAGTATACGCTAAGTTAAATCGATCGTGTCGTTCTAGTGCAAGATATTGCAATTTAATGAACATATTAATATCTTGCACCAGAATGACACGATTGACTAAAGACTAAAGAGGCGCCTATGATTACCCAGGTGATCAATGTGGAATAGACCAATAAAGTGCCTATCAAGGCCTTCAATTTGATACCCATATTGTAAAATTCGAAGAAAATATCCTTTTTTCGAATTTGAAATGGGGCCATACTGCCGCCATATTGAATGTTTTAAAAAATTTGACTGTGTTACTCGGGGAGATGTAAGGATTCTAACGATACCCCATACGTCTAAATCTGTTCAGGCATTTAAAAGTTATGGTGGAATAAAGAAACTCACATACATGCAAACATACATGCATGCTAAAAACAATATACTCCTTTTTTTGGGCAGTAGTGTAATTACTAGTTGCGCCCCGCACCATTACCCGCGTGCTATCTACCACCCCCGTCTTCTAGGGTACTCAAGGAATATTTCCTCATAATTTCAAATCTCTAGGTCCACCGTTTCAGGATGTGTTTTGTCTGTTCAGTCAATCAGTTAGTAGGTATGTCACGGTACTGTTTTTAGGCTTACCTATCTACCTACTCTGTAGATTATATTGAACGTACCTTTAAGAACGCTTGGCATTTGGCTTTTTAGTTAAATCTGTTTTCAATAACTAGCTTAAAAGCAGAAAAAACACGCCTGCCTTGCCAAGAAAGATATTATGCCAATAAATTTTATACTGTTTTAATCTAATTATCAAGGCCTTTAATTTGATACACGTATTATAAAATGTTTTAAAGTTTTTTTTCGCATTTTAAAATGGAGCCATATTGACAGAATATTGAATATTTTCAAAAAAATATTGTCTATGTTACTCGGAGGGATCAAAGAAGACCCCCATACATCTAAATCTGTTCAGGCATTTAAAAGTTATGGTGGAATAAATAAGCTCACATACAAACAATCATACATACATAAATCCTAAAAACACTGCACTCCTTTTTTTGGGCAGTCGTTTATAGAGATTTAATTTCCTCAGAATTAAATGTTGACGTTGTTTTGTTATACGTGCAAAAATAAAGGGCGAGGCGAGGGGAATGCAGATTGGAATGATGAAGGAGTGCAATCAGTGCCGGAAGCACGTAAGTCAATGCGATCAGTTGCTGTCAGATTTTGAATATTGCGTGCATGCGTAATGCGCTTCATTTAGGTGCATATTGCACCTAAATGCAGCGCATTAGAGTTGATAAAATATGTACGCATTTTTATTTTAGTTATAATGTTAGCCCTTTAAACTTTGAAGGTACATCTTGTTCTGAACACAAGTGTTATTCCAGTACCAAAAGTACCAATATCACCAAACTTAATTCAGACGTCAAATGGTTTTTCATCGATTGCTCGATTACCAAGTACACCAGTTTTTAAGTTAAACCCTAAGCTATCCAACAACCCGCATAGCAATTGGTTCAGTAGTTTTACGTGATACGCGGACAAACAAACAGACAGGCACCATTTAAATAAATTAAAAAACTTGTTCAGTAGCTTATTTGAGGCCCCTAGACATTTTTTTAGTTATCTTCATTGTACATACTTTTGATACTTACTGCTTAATTACAAGTATACATACAATGCGTCGGTACTTTTGAGTTATATAATATATATACATATATATATAGTCTATATCTGTTTTAGGATACAGCAATGAAGCGCAAAATCTTAACGATCTTCTAAATTGCTCTGCAATATGAAGCAAGCCCGCTTGCGTGCCTGTTTGCCTCTGTAACCATTGGTATGTAGGTTACTATACCGTAAAAGTTATTCCATTTGCTCATCATTTAAGCAATATTCCGTCACTAAATAGTAATTATGTACGCATCACCGCACAAAATGATAAATAACGCAATTAATCGTTGTCTTTCGCTTAAAACTGATGAGTTATTAAAGTAAAGATTAAAATTATGTATGTATCTTACTAAATGTTGTGGTTAGCATGGTCAAGTAGTTTTACAAGTTTCTGATAAGTATATTTCTTGGATAAAAGATATTAAAGTATTTATGAAATCTGTAATTTCGTAAAAATAAGTCTTTTCACTAGTTTTTCAGTCTCACTAAAGTGTTTTAATAAGCTTATAACAAAGAGCGACCCTGGAAGAAAAATATATAACGAGCACGTAAGATATTTTCGGACAATATTGAAATATTGGTTTTTGATCAGACAAGATCCACAATTAATGAGGAGTGCTCAATAATTGTGGAGTTTCTGATCAAAAACCAATGATCAACAATTTCTTATACAAAATTTTTATATTCACGTACCATTTCGTCTATAGTATTATTCTGTTTAACGCAAGGAGGTTGAATTACGGTTTCTATTTCGTGTATTATTAGCAGCATTTCCTACGTCAATGATTATTAGATGTTCTGTGATTTCGTTTCCATGGCAACGTTCCATATACAAAGACCCGTATCTTCTTCTTAGTTTGTGACCTTACGTAGTATTTATACACTCTTTGGTTTGTGATACAAAGTAATCGAGATTATTTGTCAAATTTAATACCTCGTGTTTCATTATTGCAATTTTCGAAGGGAAATCTAATTTTTTGAAAAATAAAATCCTGCTAGTGTTACTCGCTGATAATTTAGCTTACTTAATGTGAAAGAATTTTTAAAATCGGGTCTTTATTTTTTTGAGTTTTATATCCATTACATTGTTTGTACTAACAAACAATCAAATCTTTCCTCTTTATAATATTAATGTAGATGTAGAAGAAGACGTAGATAGATGTAGATGTAGATTGAAACAAACCGAATGAAGTATCTAAAAAAACATCAATATTTTCGTCACAAACAGGAAAAACTGTTTTTTTTAGAATCTATATTCTAAAAAAAACAGAAAACACTATTGTTTTTGGTTTTTGATTATATTTACTCTCATCTATGTTATACCTGCCTTTGTAGAGGCGTGAAAAACCTTTTCATAAAAACATAGCGTAGCTAGCATATCAGTAAATGGTGAAACTGGGCATTATATAGTTTGACGACTACAGATTAAAAGCCTAAAGAAACTTTCGATTATGCGTTATGTTGTGTTGGCTACTTTCACGTAATAATTGTAATGATTTTAATTAATGGATTTCCCGACTTTCCTCGCAACAACACTGGACTTAAATTGGGTAGCTACTGAAGTTAATTTTCTTACCAGTAATATAAAGTGCGAAAGTTTGTGTAGATAATTGTTAAAGTAGATCAGTGAGGTTGTACTGGTGTGGTAATAGTGGCCACATAGGTACATAGATATACTCGTACTAGCAGATGACATACATAATAAACAATAGGCTACATACTTATGACTACATAAAATGAGAATCTCATTTTAGTTTCTGAAATAAGTAAAGTATGATTCCGAACTTGAATAAAAAGGACATGTAATATAATTAACATATTATAAAAATACAAAAAACCCAACTGGCATGCAGGCGTGGGGCGCGGAACGCACGAAGCAATATATGCTCGGGTTTTTGCTTTTCAGCCGCGATAGCGGACAGACGCACCGCCCGTAAATATAATAGTAATATCATTTTAACGTAACATATTTATTTACATATTTTACTTTACTTTAATATTTGCAATTGCAACATTGGACTATAATACTTACATAACAAAAATAATCTAAAATTGAAAATTTTGAAAAAACCCTAATTTAGGCTGATTTTGATGTAATTTTTTTTGTACAATTATTTTATACGAGACGAGCGGGTCGCACTCCTCATGGTCAGCGCCACTATCCTGCCCAAAAAACTACAGTTCCACCCAGAACATTGCAAAAGCTGTTCATTTACAACTTATTTTGTATAGAAAACAGCAAAACAATTGCACTTCATATTGCTAATTATCATAATTTTATTTGGTTTGTATAAACAAACAGGTCTGTTTAGACAGGTCTGGAAGAGGTAGCTCTTTAGCTTTAAGGCTGCCGATTGTACTCCTTATTTTATGAATTATGTACCATAGCGTTTTATTTTGATGTGCAATAAAATGAATTTGTATTTTAGTTGATACTAGCTATGCCCGCGACTTTGCCTGCGTGATAATTTTCCTGGGTTAAAACTCCAGAGGCGTGGAAAAGGAATTTGCTCAAGAATTATAGGCCAATCTCACTCCTGAGTCTCGTATATAATTTGTTCTCAAGGGTCATCACCAAACCTTGCTCAAGAATTATAGGCCAATCTCACTCCTGAGTCTCGTATATCATTTGTTCTCAAGGGTCATCACCAAACCTTGCTCAAGAATTATAGGTCAATCTCACTCCTGAGTCTCGTATATTTTTTGTTCTCGAGGGTCATCACCAAACCTTGCTCAAGAATTATAGGCCAATCTCACTCCTGAGTCTCGTATATAATTTGTTCTCAACGGTCATCACCAATCGTCTCACGTGTAGATTTGACGAATTCCAGTCTCGTGGTACTCACCGGCTGGAAGTATATGGCACCGTAGACCACATTCACACATTGCGCCAGATTATACAGAAGTCAGAAGAGTATAATTAGCCACTGTGTCTGGCTTTTGTGGACTACGGGAAGGCTTTTGACTCCATCGAAACCTGGTCTGTTCTGGACTCTTTGCAGCGATGTCAAGTAGACTGGCGATATATTCAAGTGATAAGACGCCTGTATGACGCTGCAACTCCGTCCAAGTCCATAACCGGCAAACTGAACAATTCCAATTGCTCAGGGGAGTACGACAGGGGGATGTCATATCCCCGAAACTGTTTACCAACGCAATGAAGGATGTGTTCAAGATGTTGGACTGGAATGGAATGAGCATCAACATAAACGGCGAGTACATCTCACACTTGAGATTCGCAGACGATACATATGGCGGAGTCGCTGCATGAGTTGCAACAAATGCTGCCCAGCCTAGCAGATGCCTCCCGACGTATTAGTCTCCGAATGAACTTTGACAAAACAAAATTGATGATAAATCAACACATTACACCGGAACCAATAGTAGTCAGTGGCATGCCTCTCAAATTTGAGCAGGAGTACAAACAAACTCTTATGCTGGGTAGAAACATTAACTTTGAGAGGATAGGGCAAATCCGCTGGACTGTGAGCAGCTTTTGGGAAACTTCGTCGGGTCTTCTCATCGCCCATTTCACAGTGCCTAAAGAGCACACACAAAAAAAAAGGATGATCCACAAATGATGTTCCACAAATTTAAGGTCGCTCAGCAAACTATGGAACGGGCTATGCTCGGGGTTTCTCAAAAGGATCGCATCAGGAACGAGGTGATCCGGCAAAGAACGAAAGTCACTGACATATCCCAATAAATAAACAAACTGAAGTGGCAATGGGCCGATCACATAAATCAAAGAACTGATAACCGGTAGGGTAGACGAAGTTCTTTAGTGGAGATCACGTATAGGCAAACGTAGTCGTAGGCCCTACATCCTGATGGAGCGACTATTTACGCAAAGTAGCTGGCAGCAATTACATGAGAAGAGCCGTAGATCGGGCTCAGTGGCGCGCATTAGGAGAGGACTAATGCATACTTTTGATGATGAAATAAAACTATTTGAAATTCCTAGACCATTTTTTATCATCCATTGTACAGACTTTTTGTTACATACTTGTTTGTCGTATGAGGTAGTGCTGGCCTCTGGTGTGAGAGTTTGTCAGGCCGCCCGCGGGTCTCTGACATGGCTTAACGAGTGATATCAATCAATAACAGCCGGGACGAAAGCTTATCGTGCCCTCCGAAGCACGGAGCGATGGAAAACCGCACATAACTTAGAAAAGTCATTGGTGTGGAGCCTAGGATCGAACCCGGTGTCGTTGGATTCTAAGTTGCACTATTGAACCGTTAGGCTACCATCGCAGCATACTACTTTAATATAGGTTTAGGTAGTTATATAGAAGACGATATATTCGGCAAAGATTTAGAGAAACCCAAGTACTTACTTTAACATTTTAAAAAAGACGAATTAATTTATCAAGCCGGATCGAGTAAAAACTGAAAGTGAAACGTCTGCAAAGGCTTCGCAAACATAATTTAACATATATTTTATTGTTTTTAGTGGCATCAGCAATCAGAACGAGACTAACGGCGAGCTAACTTCATTAGAAAGTGAGCTCAATTTCATTACCACTAGTATAATTCCATCGTTTAATATTAAATGTTAGAAGAAAACAATTTGCGTGGTAGCAATAGTCTGGCTAGATATAAATTAGTTTATTTTTGATGACTAACAACTAAGAGAATTGCTGAAAGTCTACACTGTGTTGTTTAAGAATGTATATTTAAGAATGGTGATACAATGTAAATAGAGATCGTTTCTTAATAAGTAATTGTCTCTGTTTTTATTCTTCGAGCAGCTTATATACCTACTACAGCTAAAAGTGCACGCAGACTTCATTCAGCACTCGCCACAAATCTAAACATAAGTGATGATATACAAAGAGGCCAGGGGCCTATTTCATAAAACTATAGTACACTGACAAATGTCAATCAAACCGACAATTGTCAGTCAAACTATAGAAATGTCGTACATTTTTGTTATATGAAACGCAGGTTTTGCGTATTCGACTGACATTTGTAGGTTTATTATGATTTGTCGCTTTATGAAATAGGGCCCAGGGCGTGCGCCCGGACACTCGCTTTAGTAGATATTCAGTAATCTGTGTCAAGGCGCCATACATTTCAACCCGGCGGCCGGGGCGCTCTGTATTCACAATCTTACCTCCTCTGGAAATACGCCAGGGAGAATCGACACACTTAGACACAGACACCAACCTCGCCGGCGAGGTTGAAGGTCCCGTAACTAGTCAGTTATTTACTAGTCGCCTTCGAGTTTCTTGCCGATTCTTTTCGAATGTGTTATACGAATCGGCGGTTAGTTATATAATCAATCAATTGGCTAGCCTAGACATTTTTTCAGGGCCCAATCGATCACTACTAACACTAGCGATCCAGGGGTGTTTTGTTCGATATCGCCCGGTGAAGCTGTAGAGGCCGGTAAAGGCCAACAGCACTAAACCTTAACAAAAAAAAGAAAGAAAAAAATAACGCTTTTTATTATCATCATCCCTAAGGGTCGCCACACTAGCTCAATACGAAGTCGTTACGTCTGCAACTCAATGTCGCAGCAGTGTACACAATACCTACGACAATTTGCCTTAGTATTTTACTTGCGACCCGCCCCGGCTTCAATCGGGTAGCTAAGGGTTTGCCTAAATATTTATTAGTACAAATCGTTACATTGACCACACTCGCCCGCGGCCCGCCCGCACCCGCGTCGCGTCTGTGCTATTACACCACAGAATAAAGTAATAGTAGGCAAGAATTAATTGAAGCCGCTCATCAAAAACATCGTCGTTACTCTCAAACTACTAGTCGAAAAGTATGGTGTAAAAAGCAAAATCGTTCTACATGAAATGAAGATTACTTACTATGATATTGAATTTGATAAGGATTTATAGGTACAGTTTAGCACCGAGAACTCTATAAATTTAAGTCAATACATTATCAATTTTTGTTACTAAAAAACGTTTATTTTGAACTTTCTGTAATAGGTGCATATAATTAAATAATGTCGCGGAGTTTTTTGTAGAACTTTTTGAGAAAAACTATCCTTTGATACATTATTTTCACATAGCACTAATGATATACACAGCGTTTGCAAAAAAACCGCTACCGGGACGGCTGTTTGGTCCGAGTTTTTTTTTTGACTAAATTTATACAAAATACTTATTAATAATACTTTAAAACCTGCCTCTTGAATCAACCTTCGCTTAGGTGAAAACCGGTACAATATCAGTTTAGTATTTTCTGAGATATTTGTGGATAGACAGACAGATAGACACATTCGGTGACTTTCTTTTCTAATATGTAGTGATAGCAAGTGTCTGCATGTAGGTATTCTTCCTAAAAATGATTAGATCTCTCAAAGCCCTGGCCTAAAATAGGTATACTGAAATTGATTTGGTGTAAACACCCAGTCGTCACATCTGCCCCGACAGTATGATCGCTGGTTCTTCTAGAATCACAGTAAGTGAAGACCCGGGCGATACTGAAAGTGGCGATGGAAAAGGAGATGTCTCGACCCTGGTACTGCCCCTGTGGAGACCCCTAAACATGCTCAGAAAAATGAAACTTTTCCTCTGTTCTAATCTACGGTTTTTCAGAGCGATGGTAGCTTAACGGTTCCATAATGCAACTTAGAATCCAACGATACCGGGTTCGATCCTAGGCTCCACACCAATGACTTTTCTATGTTATGTACGGTTTTCCATCGCTCCGTGCAGCGGAAGGCACGTTAAGCTGTCGTTCCCAGCTGTTATTGATTAATAGCAGTCGTTAAGCCATGTCAGAGGCCCTTGGGTGGCCTGGTAAATTTTGACACCAGAGGCCAGCGCTACCTCATACGACAAACAAACAAACGGTTCATCAACTCTTCAAGGACCGCCGGTGGTGTCATAGGGGCTTTATTCCATTTATTTCTATAGCTGCATTCCTCTTAAAGATGCTGAGAAATATGAAGCTTGCTTAAACACGCTCATAAAGTATGTCCTAGGCCCGCACCAATGGCTCCGTGCTTCAGAGGCTATCAATCACGTTAAGCTATCAGTCCCGGCTGTTATTGATTAATAGCATCGTCAAGCCATGTCAGAGGCCCTCGGGCTGCCTGGCAAACTCTTATACCAGAGGCCAGCACTACCTCATACGACAAAAAAACAAAGCTTACAAAGTATCCCCTTAATAGGTACTGAAGATCTGATGGCCAGTTCTCCAAGTGCCTCAAGTTGTATGGGTGCGGGTGAGGGTAGACCAAGAAGTTTGCCAGAAGCCTTATCACTACAACGCTATGATAGTCTTAAAGATTTTAAAGGATGCCGGTTCTTCATGAACTGCAGGTGGTGGAGGCATGGGCGATGGTGATGGTGATGGACGAGGAAATTCCTCGTTTCCAGAACTGCCTCTTACTTTTTTTTTTGGAGATACTGAGAGAAGTGAAATTTGCTCTAACAGACATTATCAAGAAATTTGTGTAACTATGATGGAGATCGGTTCCTCAAGACATTTAGAGCTGCGTACGAGGTAATTAAAAAAAAATTGGAGTACTGCCATAACAATAAAATCCTGAAGCAGATTTGGCATATACAGTTACCAAGACGTCCCGCACCTACGACGGTGTGATCGCCGGAACTTAAAGGACCACAGAAAGCAGACGTGCTTGCAGCATTGAGCCCAAAATTAGATAATATCTTCATTGCTTAAAAAGCTGAAGCTGACTTGGTGTAAAGACTTACCAAGTCTTCCCTTCAGCTCGGAGGGTCTGAGCGCCGGTTCTTCAAGGACCACGGGTGGAGGCGGCGCGGGCGGTGCAGGTGGTGGCGGTGGGGGAGGAGGTGCCTCGTCCCCAGAACTGCCTCCTGAGGAGACACCTGATGAAGCAGACGCGGATGTCTGGACCACGGCGGTGTCATCGGAGACGGAGGCGCGGCGGCTACCTGCGGTCGAGGATATGCGGCTGGCCTGGGGAATGTCGGAGTAAGTTTAAGTGATTGCAGTAGCCGTCAGTCATGGGGTGTTTGGCATAGTAATACGACGGCGGGTGCTGTGCCAACCAACCAAGGGAATTCCAGAAAGTGGCGGCAGCTTTTCTTGTGTATCAACAGCAACTGTGATCACCAAGATGCCAAGCGTGGTGATTATAGCAACCCCTTAAGAAATTATGAAAGGAAAACAGCCCGCAACTGCTCGTTGTGGCATTCAAATGGGGGGGATACGCAGCAGAGGACGACTGCCGCTGACTGATAATGTGATGTGAAGGCAGTACGTAGGTACAAATAAGTGAATAATTGTAATAGTCATTATTATGTAATATAATGACCTACAGCATATACTCTGATAACTTTCAGTTAAATGGCGCAAAATACAGCAAAATTTATTGTAGACTGCTATTTTATATTATCACTATCATTCGCAAAAACTCAAGTAATTTTTATATGACCCTTTCTATGAATTGCGTGCTATTCACCTTCGCCAGAATACTCACAACATATAGGCACTCTTCAATCGTTCTGCTCCCCTCTATGTCAAGGAACGATTCCAGTTTCTACTTTCCTCTCAATCCCTATCTCTAAAGTCATCAGAAAACCTACTCTTCCTTACTCTATTACGCAGTACTTTCTTCTATGACACCTCGTAAATTTCCAAGCTGTGCGACTCTGAAGTCTGATGCTATGAATTTACTTCTTTCCATCCTAAGATTTTTTGGAACTTCTGGAAGAGATCTGTGTCAGCGATGAGACCGCCCAATGTACCTATTGTTAATGTAACTTATTTTTTATTTATTTGTTTTGGCTGTGTATCAGTACAGAGTTTTTGATTGATAGTACTTACAAAGTTATGCGCCTTGTGCGTGAGGGCTGCCAGCTTCGTGGCTATCGAAGATTTGGTGTGCGCGTCCGATGCGGGCGATACCTCTTCATAAGCTTTGCTTGAACTGCGACCAAAAGATAATTTTAAAATTATGACTACCTATATAAGCAAACAATTTTATCAAAATTGATAAAAGTTTAGATCGACTTTTTTATCCATTTCAAAGTAAAACATTGCAAACATGTCTATGTCTACGTGTGTTGAAAGAAGAGTTTAGATAAGGCATATTAATCTATCTATACTTATAATAAAGCAGTAAGCAACGAAAAGTATGTACAATGAACATAATAAAAAAAAAGTCTAGGGGACTGAATAAGCTACTGAACAAGAATTATTACATTTTTTAAATCGTGTCTGTCTGCATTGCTCTCTATTACTTTGACTTAAAAACTGGTGTACATGGTATCTTAAGCCGATTATTAGAAGCCGAGCAATTGATAAAAACTATCCGACGGCTGAACGATATTTGGTATTTTTACCTACTTTATAGTTACTTTTGGTCCTGGATTCACACAAAGGTTACTTTAAACCAAGAGAAATGACTACTCTGGCAGTAGTAACTTTACTCGTATAAACCCTATGATATGGTTAAAAGTCTGTAGTTTATAAGCGTAACATATGCCAATATGTCACGCTTATATCAACCCACGATGCTCCAATTACACCATATTATGTAATAAACAAATGATGAATTATACCATATTATGAAATAAACAAATGATGAATGATATCATATTACGAAATAAACAAATGATGAATGATACCATATTATTGATGACACCATATCTATACTTATAATAAAGCAATATGAACGAAAAGTCTGTACAATTAAGCTAATTAAGAAAAAAATGGGCTAGGGTACTTAAAATAGGCTACGGAACAAGAATAGTACATTTTTAAATGCGTGTCTGCTAGTTTGTTTGTTTGTTAGTTTGTCTGTATGTTTGTTTGCGCATCACGTAAAAACTACTGAACCGATTGCGATGTGGTTTTCACTGTTGGATATTTTAGGGTTCTACTTAAAAACTGTGGTACTTGTGGTATCTCAATCCGATGAGTTGAAGCCGAGCAATCGATAAAAATAATTTTGACGGCTGAAGTAATTTTTATCAAATGTGTATTGGTATTTTGGTATTTTAGGTCCTGAAACTAGAGAAATGACCACGCGTGTGAAACCGTGGGCATCAGCTAGTTATGATAAACAAATGATGAAATGAATAAACAGATGATTGTGATAAAGAAAGCCTATAAAATGAATAAACAGATGATTGTGATAAAGAAAGCCTACTAACTGATTGAGTAGAGTCCAACGTTAGGAACTTACTTATCAATGTTATCTTTGGCTGTGTAGTCGACGACGAGCGCGGCGCTCCCGGGCCGGCTGTGGCTGCCCGAGTCGCGGGAACTACTTCTACAACATAACATCATCAGCCTGTTACTTCCCACTGTTGGTACAGAGGCTATCTCTCATGGAGAGTGTGGGCTATAATGTACGACGCCACCCCAGTGCAAGTGGATGTCACGTGTCCATTTTAGGTTCTTGGGGCTGACGATTTTTTTCTCGCGAAGTTTTATACCCACTTTTTTATAGTAGACTATGCAACTAGGGGATAAAGCAGTGTCTTACGTCACGGAAAAGCATATTAGATCCTGAGCTTAACGATTCGCTTGGAAGTTATGTAGAGTCCTGTGTGAAGCGAGGGGTCCAATATTCCGCCCGCGACGTAAGACAGGCTTTATCCCTAAAGTGAATATTCTACTTTTCAGACCATTTGTGAGACAATAAAGGCACCATAGGCTGCTTGGCTTTCGAGTTGATGCTAATAATCTACTAACGGAAAAATCATAAGAAAATACGAAAAATCCTATAACGATTATAATCAATGGAGAACAACAGAAGGTGTCAAGGTTGTTTCCGAATCCGTCCTTTAGTTTATTACCCGACTAACCTAACCCTTCTCGGTTATGTTTTTGGGTTGTATGTATGTTTATTTGTTTATTTGTACGTTTCTTAGGCACGTCCTACATCCTAAACGGTTTGATGGACTTTGGTAAATAAGGTATCATTGGATTATTCTTGATCACAAGAGTGCTAGGAGTGATGAAGTGCTAGGAGTGTGAGTGATAGGATATATGAAGTATCAAGAAAACTAATATGGCGGCTTACAGCTGCCATATTGATTTTCCGACGGAACAAAAAATGCCCCAAACCTATCAAATGAGTTATCAAAATACAGATCTTTAAAATACCATTTCAATAACTAGCTAAAAAACACGCCTGCCCTGCCAAAAAAGAACTTCTGCCAATAAATAATATTTTGTTACGAGTATTACTTATCAAGGCCTTCAATTTGATACCCATATTGTAAAATTCAAAGTTTTTTTCGCTTATGAAAATGTAGCCATACTGGCACCATAATGTTTTTTTTTGAAAAGAAATAATTGCCTATGTTACTCGGGGGGATGTAAGGATTCTAACGATACCCCATACGTCTAAATCTGTACAGGCATTTAAAATGTATGGTGGAATAAAGAAACTCACATACATACAAACATACTTGAATCCTAAAAACATTACACTCCTTTTTTTGGGCAGTCGTGTAAAATATATAATTCTTATAACTAAACAGTAACAATTTTCTTTTAAGTTTCTTACAAAATTTTAAATTTTAGATTTTTCAAGTTAATATACATACTATAGTCTAATGTTACAATTGCAAGTATTAAAGAAAAGTAAAATATGTAAGAAAAAAAGAAACATTAAATTTATATAAATAATAGCTGCGCCCCACGGTTTTACCCATGTACCTCAGGAACCGTGCATTTCTCCGGGATAAAAAGTAGCCTATGTGTTAATCTAGATTATAAGCTATCAAATTTCATCTTAATCCGTTCAGCCATTTAAGCGTGAAGAAGTAACAAACATACACACACGCACACACACCCTTACTTACAATTTTTCGTCATTATAATATTAGTGTTTTAGTTTTTTTTTTTGCGGGCCGTCTGCTCGTATTCAATCATTTTGTTCCCAGTCGGGTTATTTGTATTTTTATAATAATTTTACTTGTTTCCAACACTTAGCATCAACTCGAAAGCCAAGCAGCCTATAGTGCATTTATTATTTTTATTGTCTCGAACAAGGTATGAAAAGTAGAGTATTCACCTCGAGGATAAAGCGTGTTTAACGTCACGGGCGACATATTGGACCCCTCGCTTCACTCAGGACTCTACATAACTCTATACCCCGTCCATTAAACCCTCTCGCTACGCTCGGGAGTTAACTCTGAGTCCGTCGTTACGATCAGGGTCCAATATGCTGCTCGTGACGTAAGACACTGCTTTATCCCCTTGGTGCATAATCTACTATTATTACTGCTGAAGTCTAAAACAAACGTAGGTAACTCATAGTTACGAAAACTATTATTATGGTCAAAATCGATTTTCGGGGTTCCTTACTTGTCGTATGATGAATTCTGAGGTGAGGCTGGCCTCTGGTGTCAGACTTTGTCAGGCCGCCCTAGAGCCTCTGACAAGTCACTACTATCAATCAATAACAGCCAAGACTATTAGCTTAACATGCTCTCCAAAGCACGGAGCGATGGTAAAACTACAAAAACTACAAAAAACAAATTTCAAAACTTATTCATTCACTTAGACAAAAGTCATTGGTGCAGAGCCTAGGACCGAACCCGGTATCGTTGGATGCTAACGTTTATTTTATTGATAGGAATCTCATTCAATATTGTCAAAAAACTGCTCTATAATCTCTATCAAAAAGAAGCTTCCTACTTCAGAAGTGGGATGGGATGCGGAGAGGTGTGGTGACGGGATCACCGCAGTCTAGCTGGCTGATCCCGTCACCACAATGTTTCAACTAAACCCTTTTCAGAGCATAATAGTTGAAACATCGACACGAAACAAGATGGAGACTAGTTCGTCATCAGCCATGGGCGCCGGAACCGTTCCGTTCCGTTCATTTGCAACGGAATGCTCTTTCACGCCGTTGCAAAATATAAACCATATATTTTTGATTTGCCTATATTCTTGCCTAAGAGACCAATATTTTTAATTTCAATTTTAAATACGAAACTGCCAGAAGTTGTTAAAAAATTCGACATAATTGAGACGCTTTACTAACATTGATCGCGGCCCTGGATGCACTCCCCTAGGAATAATTCTGCCGGCATCCATATCATCAGTCTACATTTGTCCACCGCTGGACGTAGGCCTCTCCTAATACACGCCACTGAGCTCGGTATTCAGCGCTTTGCATCCAGTTTCTGCCAGCCGCTTTTCACAGGTCGTCACTCCATGAGAGGAAGTACAGAAAACTAGTTAACCAGCATTTATTTGTGATTCTTATCATATCATACTAGCTTCAGCCTTAAAGAGTCATACCTTCTTCTTGACTGGTCTTCTTTCGCTATGTAGATGTCCTCGTAGTGGTGATGGTCCCGCCGCGCTGCCTCTGCGCCGCTATCGCTGTCAGAATGTTCTTGCAGTGGAGCCACCTCCTTGGTGGACCCATGGACCTCTGCTTTGACTGGGAATCAGATATAACACTGTATTTAAGAATTGGTATAGAAATAGGCTACGAGTAAGTGTGAGAAAGGAAAAATGTGACTGCGAAGCAGAACTTACAACTGCTATCTTGCTTGTTCGTCTGTCGGTCGTATGAGTTAGTGCGGGCCGTATAGTTGTATGAGGTGTCAGAGTTTGTCAGGCCACCCGAGGGCCTCTGACATGGCTCAATGCTCGTATTAATCAATTACAGCCGGGACCGACAGCTTAACGTGCCCTCCGAAGCACGGAGCGATGAAAAACCACACATAACTTAAAAAAGTTGCGTAGTATGCGTAGGTGCGTAGCCTAGGACCGAACCCGGTAATATTGGATTCGAAGAGTCAGAAGATGTCATCACATTTTCAGTCTTCAACACAGACATATAGAGGCATTAAAATATGTGTGTGCACAGATGATACTCCTTGAAAGAGAGTGGGGAGTCATGAAAAAGCATTATGAAACTTTTCTCACCAGTCCTGATGGGTGCCTCCCTGATGACCCTTAAGACTCTCTGATGTCCTTACGTTGCACCTTCGTTGATAATTTAGACATCGTCACATAATACTGAATATTAAAACTTGGAAGGTATATTTGTAGATTGAAATAAAGTGGTGTGGTAGAATTATTTAGATTAATTATCAACACTTGTTCTACTTCGGTGTTAAAGTGACGATGGCAATATAATATGGGGGTGGGTGGTGCCGAACGGCCTACCTTTGGACGATTTCATCTATTTTGCGCATATAATGGTGACACAGTTGTTGTTATAAAGCTATAGAATATTCACCACAGAGGCGGCTGCAGCTGAAAATATTGAGCTACTTTAGACTCACCAGTCATGGTGGGTGCCTCCTGGCCCTCAGCAGGCACGCGGGTTCCTGGCGAGCGCGTATGGAATAGGTCTCGCACACGCTGGTACAACGCGGCGGTGGCCGGCTGCCCAGGGCTGCTAGTGCTGTGCAGGAACCACCCTCCGGAGTTCGCGGTGTCAGCATCTGATGCTGAACACGCTGTGAAATTGTTGCTTGATTAGACAGGTAATGCTAAAATGCAATCACATTGGTATTCCCTGGAAGGTAATGAGAATCAAGCGGCCTGCGTTTTTCGAATAGCTTTTAAATCGTAAACTAAATGCTAGAGGTACCAGAAGTTGGAGAACCTTTTCAATGAGAAAGATCTGTGAGAACTCCTGAGAAGTAGTAGGACTTCGCGCAGGATACGACGACTGTAATCTTTCCGCCGCGCCCCATCCAGGTTTATATTTTTTTACATATAATAAAAGCATCAATAGGTAGGTACGCAAAACATCGTTAAAATTTCCGTAGATCTTTCACATTTCCTAAACTAACTGAGTACACTCAAAAAAACATTCAGCACTTCCGTTCTAAACATTAATCATAAATTCACTCAGCTTCACAGCAACACACCTTGAAGACCGCGGTTCCCGAGCTCGCCTACATCCGACACCCACTCCCGAAACACAACATCGCTAATCATAGTACCATCCAGACGTCCACACCGCCCGGCAGCAGGAAACAAACTGAACATCCAGCCATCAGGAAGCCGATTGATCATTCAGGCGATCAGGCGTTACCTAAGCTTCCTACTCGCTTCCGTCGCGGCTGCCATTAGACGCGCTTGATTTTCCACGGCATGATTATGGCCGTAATCAGAAATGGGATGCAGGGTTTCCATCTGCCCCCCTATTGTATTAAATATATTGCGTGGTAAAAACAAAACTGCTTGGTTTATTCACGAAAATTCCAAAATGTTTTGTCGCTAATTTGGGGCTAGGGTTTTCGTATTTTTCTCTTCTATTCTATACGTCCATGTAATGATAGCTGATGCATGTTAAACCTCAATGTATTATTCGATGCGTTGTGGATCATTTGGTTGGGATTACGTGGAGGTTCATGTAAGTCTATATAGTACTGCTAGTGCGTAAATATGAAATCAATAATAGTAAGTACTTATGCTCCCAAAAAACATGCAGGTAATATTGTGCAATATAAGAGTTTTTGTCTGTTCATAGATATAATTCTAACGTTACCTACAAACTCATGACAAAAGGCTATTATTTATTCTGCGGTCTTCAGGGTGTGTGCTTACTAGTACCTTCTTCTTCTTCCATCACTTAATCCCAGTTCTATCTGAGGTCGGATCTTCTTGTGTGCTTACTAGTACCATGTAACTCAAAATCAGGGTTCACAGTCCACACCTAGGAAAACAGCAAGAGGAGCATTCCCCTTACCAGACCTCTTTTCCACAGAAAAGCTGTGATGCATCATAGTCAAATCGTTAGAAACGGCTTTCTAAATCTGGTTGACTTATAAATACAATCTACAAGCCTGGTCAAATCTAGCAAGACAAGATTTAGTGTTGAAAGGTATTAACCAAGACTCCTAGACGGAGGTTCAACGAAATACTTTTAGAGTTTAGGCGATCAGATATTAAGGCGACTTACCAGAACTCTCTTCTCCCGAAGAGTGATGGTGCACCACAGCGTTAGAAGCGGCTCTCTGCATCGGGTTCACATACAGCCCGTCAGCTGGGCCAGACCTGGCAGAGTTTAAGGACCCAGTGTTGGACGGTAGGGAGCCACGCCTCTCCTGAGTGGAGGCTCGACGCTCCCGCTCCGGTGCGTGAAGGAAGAAGGGTGACCGTGTGCTGTTGGCATTGATGCAGTTTGGAAGAGCACACTGAAATAGGAGTGAGATGAAATGTTAGTGATTTTGTTGTGTATTATACTAGCTGTGTACTGGGATTGATGGAATAAGTCGAATAGCTTTGCTCCGTCAAAAGTCCCATAATTATATAGGACTAGCTGTGCCCGCAATGCCCGCCTGGTCATTTCTCTGGGTTATAAGTAAGCTATGTGTTGTTCCAGTACGAAAAGTACCTACAAACTACAAATACTACATTTCTTCATAATTCTTTCGGCTACTTATCGGATTCAGATACAAAGTACACCAGATTTGAAGTCAACACTTAGGCTATCCAAAAGTGAAAACAGCTTTTCGAGTAGTTTTTACGTGATTCGCGAATATACAGACAGACACTTTTTTTTTTAAATGTTATATTCTTGTTCAGTAGCTTATTTTCAGTCCCCTAGACCAACTTATTTCAACCCCCGACGCATAAAGAGGAGTGTTAATAGTGAATTTTACGTATATCTTGTTTAATTTATCTTTTTACAGACATTTTGTTACTTACTGCTTTATCTATCTATACTATAATAAAACTGTAACTGGGCTAAATCTGTACATTAAATATTTTTTGAAAATTATAATTGAGATAAACTTCAAAATCGATGTAGAGTGCAAAAAGGATATTTTTTTTATTTTTGTCTGTCTGTCTCTTTGAACACGCATCACGCCGAAACTACCAAACGGATTTTGATACAACTTAGCACAATCATAGCTTATGATTAACATTTAGAATAAAATTTAACCCAAAAATACATGAGTTCCCGCAGGATAGGGGTTGAAAGTTATTTAAAAGAACACATATTACGCTGAAACTACTGGACGGAGTTTGATGTAACTTGGCACAGTCAAAGTACATATTATGTATTAAAATTATTGATTCTTTGTATCCCCAAAAAATATAGGGTTCCTGCGGGATAGGTATTCAAAGTTATGGTAATTTAAATGTAATATAAATAAAACATTAAAAGGGTATCATAATTTCGACCCTCTCGCCACTATACTGTCTGGTTTAGCGGGACCATTTCTGCCTGCCAACCCAGGGCAGACGTGCGTGGATCGAAATCACGCACTTCTTGAAATGTTTTGTTCCATATTTTTATGCATTTACATATTTTATGCGTTATTTTTACAATTTCCGTGTTTTGTTTTTTTTTTTCCTGAAGTAAACCGTCAAATCGTTACAACAAAATAGGTCACAATAATTCCAATTCAGATAATTTAGAAAAAACAAAAAACAGAAAAGAATTCTGTCAATTAACTTTATTTATTTTTTACTTTGTAAATTTGTTAGTTTTACCTGAAGTGCATGTTTAAAAAAGAAATAAATTAGTATTTATAATTTACATTCCCTCATAAAAAAGCGCCTTCTAGCGGCTGTTTTTATTGGTAACCAAACTGCTTACTGTTTTACATTTTTAACCCCCGAAGAAAGAGACGGGTATTATAAGTTTAGGGTGTGTATCATGTGTGTGAGTGTGTGTGTGTGTGTTTTCGTTATTTTTTTGGTTAAAAGCTAATGTGGTTGAGATGGTCAACAACTCCAGCGCATAAACCAAACAAATCAAAGTTCTGCCTCCAATTTAAGTAGATGGCGCTGATTGACCTCAAAACACGCAAGCATTTCACTGCAACCAAGCGTACCGCTAAATTCAAATCTGTTAACTTTCCGAATTCGGCTCACATTACTTTGTTTATTTTGTGTGTGAGGCAAAGAATACTACGGTGTGAGGGTGTGTGTGTGGTGAGTATGTGTGTGAAGGTGTGTGCGTGTGTCTGTGAGTGTGTGTGTGTGTGGGCGTGTGTGTGTGTGTTTGTGGCATCCTCATAAAAAGGTCCCAAACGAATGGACTGATTTTGATGCGGTTTTTTGGTTTAAAAGCTAGCTAATGTGATCTAGATGGTTCTTAGCTATATTTGGGGCGAGAAAAGGGGGTGAGAATCGTAGCTTCCAAACGAATGGTCCGATTTAGCTGCGTGGTTGAAGTAATGAATAATTTTTTTTTGGATGGTTCTCTATATTAGATACTGAAGCCAAAACTGTTTTACTTTTTATTTTTGTGTCCTTCTGTTTGTCCTATCTTGACCGCGCAGCGCAGAACACATATCGCGCTGAAACTACTGGACGGATTTTTCGATGCAAATTGACACAGTCATATATCTATACTTAAATAAAGCAATAGGTACGAAAAAATTGTACAAATAATATAAATAAAAAAATGCTCTTGGGTGCTTAAAAAGGCTATTGAACAAGAATATAACATCTTTTGAATCGTGTATCTCTGACTGTTTGTCTGTATGTTTGTTAGTTCACGCGTCACATAAAACCTACTGGACCTATTGCAATGCGGTTATCATTGTTAGATAGCTAAGGGTTTGATTTAAAAACTGGTGTAATTGGTATCTCAATCCGGTGAGTTAAAAGCTGAGCAAAAGATAAAAGTATTTTTGACGGCTGAAGAAATTTTGATCAAATGTTGGTATTTTGGTCCTGGAATAGTAAGTACATTATGGTACTTTTTTTCTTTTTTTTACTTTGATCTAAACATAAGACCACGCGTCCGAAGCCGCGGGTACAGCTAGTTTTAAATAAAGTATAGATATTATATTCGAATATGTAGAAGTAATATGGTGATTTGAGATAGATTTGAGCACAGACCGACTACAGCAAAGCAAGGGAAGGGAAGGGGAGTATAACAGTCTATGTATGTATGTATGTATGTATGTATGTATGAATGTATTTATTTATGTACGTATCTATGTATGTGGTTATGTGGATGTTCCACTATAGCGACTCGTCGCCCCCATTGGTTCGATTTTGATAAGCGAGATATTAATCGACTCCTCTTCATCGCAAGAGTGTCTTATACTATATTTTACCGGACTATAATAGTCGGAATAGTCGGGTTTTAGTTATTGAGCTTATGTCTTGTTTGAGTATTGTCATCTTCAAACGATAGCAATAGTGTATGCGAGCCTTAATGGCCCGGTAATGTGTTTATCAGCCTAGGTATGTCTGTTCCTTTGTGTGCACTATAAAGACCAAACGCGTGTCCGATTTTGATGACTCTAACGTCAATCGATTTGTTTTAATCTTGCGAGTGCTACTAAAGACATGACAGTAATCAAAATTCAACATGGCGATAACCAGATGCCATTCATTCATTCATTTCATTTTTGATTTTGAAATATAAGATGCAGTCGGATCATTTCTCGTGCATTCCATTTCTCTTTTGACGGGATCAGCTAGAACCTGGCGAGCATCTTCATGTCTCCGACTGTATCTTATATTTCAAAATCAAATATCTAAAGCTTGTTTGCCTCTTTTTAGTTTTTTTCGCAGTCGGGTTTTTTGTTTTTTGTAATAATTTATTTTTATTAATTGTTTTAATGGTCATGATAATACTTACTCTGGCTTCCCCTGGAGTGCAAGCGCAGGAGTGAATAGCTTTGTAAGAAGACAGGTGTTTCCCATCCGCACCAGCCGCGCCCGCTGCCACCAACACGTTCAGACACTGTGGAGAAATTACAAGAATCCTAGTAGGTTATATGTACTTATAGAAGAAAGAAGAAGAAAGAAGAAAATCAATTTATTTGCAAATATTAACATTTAGAACAATGACATAAATAAAAAAAAAACTTTAACACTAAAGTACGTCTAAATGTAACCATTTGCAAAATGGCCCCAGCTCAGCATACTGCTGGTCGTAAAACGACCAGCGCTGGTCTTCCGCTGTGACCATTCGGTAACGTCACGGTACGGATGAACGGACAGTAAACCAAAAAAGGAATAAATACATTATATAAAAAATAATAACAAGTAACAAATACATAATATATCATTCCATAAAGAAATAATGACAAAAAATAATAAAACAAATTATAGCTAATGTCTTTGCCCGCCAAACAACAAAACAAAAGACCACTTTTTGTTAATATAATTTAATAAAAGTGAGGGGTAATTTACAAAATATTTTGTAAAATTTTGCTCTATTAACACTACAATTATGAAAACTTTTGCAACGTAATCAAAAGGAGATGAGTATAAGGTAATTTTGAAATTTGTTAATTAAAAAATCAATTAAATAAAAAAAAAATAAGAAGATTAAATAGATAGATAGCGCCAAAAAAACAATTGTAAAGGCGAATTTCTTGCTCATATAGCACTAGTATCTAGCCTCAGAGTTTCCTGTTTTTTTTGGTGCTCACCAAGAAACATTTTTAACTTAATTCTAAAAGAATGAATATTTTGCAGGCGGAGGGATGTTGTTCCAACATTTGGTAGAAGCGTAGCGGAAACTACCTCTGAACGCAGCCATTCTGTGCTTCTGCGTCGATAGCTGCATCGCGCACTGCCGGGATCCATAGAGTCTTTGACTTTGACCCAGGTCAATTTTTCATAAAGCAGCAGGTGCTTGATGTTTCAGGACTCCAAAAAGAAGACAAGCCAAATGTAGTTTTCTGCGATGTATCATTTTAAGAATAGAGTGTTGATTTAAGTATGGACTCACATGAGCCCTAAACGAAACGTCGAAGCAGAAACGGGCACAAGCATTCTGGACTCTTTGTATGAGTTTTTGTGAAACATGATATTCTGTATACAACAGAGACCCTATGTTGGTCTCTGTTGTATACAGAATATGCGTACAAACTTTAACCAAGATCGGTCCAGCTGTTTTGGCGGGAAAACGCCCCAAATAAACAGACAACGCTTCACTTTTATATATTAGTGCGGATGATACCCGATATGATGAGATAGTATGCATCACATCACATTTCCTACAAGTTTCTGCATTCTGTAGCTATACAAATCTAGATATTTATTTAAAACATTGACCTTTCCAATGTCATGACCGACGGCTGTGTCTAATGTGATTTACGGCAGGAAGCCAGCCATACCATTGTTTCCCATCAGTCTACCGGCAAAGGTCGGTCGATTTATATATTTTCGCATAAACTCTTTAATGGAAGATGTATTAGCATTTACATCATCTTACTTAATTGACGATCGCTCTTATTTGGCCAGTCATTGGGGTAAAATATGAAGCTTTGCCCTACAAATGGTGGTGTAGAAGATGTTTTGATTGTTATTGCTTAGTTATGAAATCTTTACGAAAAAAACAAATTTTCGACCTCGAGGGATTGGATCATTTTTAGTAAAGATGTTTTTTCGCTTCTTGTAACTTTTTACCTATGAGCCTTAGAGAACAACTGTGAATGCAAAAAAATTTTGCAAATATTGTCTTCTTTATACTTTTCGTAGAAACTTTTGCCATAAAGCTGTTAAAGAAACTAATTTTGGCCCGTTCAATTCAAGATGGCGGCTAACGATCCCACGCCCCAAGGTCGAAAACTTGGATTTTTCATCAAGGTTTAGACAACATATATGAAAAACATGACTACACCACCTTTTGCAAGGCAAATTTCTTTACTTACTGACTTATTATTATTAACCTTTACTAGCTAGAGAATAGAATTCTTGTCCATGTTCATTTGTGAGTATTTTTAGGGTTTCATACCTATTCGTCCACGGATTATTCCTTATAAGATCACTCATATAACTCTTGTGTCTATCCGTCTTGAATTTGTTCCGAATCTATTGCACCCATTAAATTAAAAGGTACACATTATGAATTTCTGTGACACAAACACGGACGAGTAAAGAAAATAAAAAAAAATGAAAATGTGGGTCACTGTTGTTTATCGTACTATATATACGTAACAGAGTTTATCAGGCCACTCGTGGGCCTCTGAAAAGGCTTAACGACTGCTCTTAATAAATAACAGCCCGGATCGACAGTATAATGTGCCATCCGAAGCACGGAGCGATGGAATACCGCAGATAACTTAGAAAAGTCTAGGACCGAATCTGGCATCGTTTGATTCTAAAAGAAAGAAAGACACGATTAACAAAAAAAATATTGTTCAATACCTTTTTTAAACACCCAAGAGCATTTTTTTCATTTGAATTCATTAAGTAGTTTGGGTGCAATGCGCGGTCAAGATACGGACAAACAGACAGACAAAATTAAAAAGTAAAATAGTTTGGCTTCAGTATCGAATATAGAGAACCATTAAAAATATTTTTTATTACTTAAATATTAACATAACTTTGGACCCATATCCCGCAGAAACCCTTTACTTATTCGGAATAAAACGTGTCCTCTATTTTAACCCATCATATAACTTAAGACAGTGCCAAGTTGCATCAAAACCGTGTTATATGTTCTTTTAAATAAGTTTCAACCCCTAACCCATAAATTTTTCGAGATGTAAAGTGTCCTACCTCGTAGTATGAACTCAAATCATACAAGTTTCATTTTAATTCATCCAGTAGTTCCGGCGGCGTGATGCGCGGCTAAGATAGAGACTGACAGACATACAGACAAAAATGAAAAAACATACAGTTTAGGCTTCATTATCGAAAATAGAGAACTTCCAAAAAAACACTATATATTTAATTTACAGAATTTGGACCCATATCCCACAGGAACCCTTTATTTTTTCGGGACAAAATGTATCCATAATTTTCACCCATCTAAAAAACTATGTCTGTGCCAAGTTGCATCAACATCCGTCCAATAGTTTTAGCGTACTACGTGTTCTTTTAAATAATTTTCCACCCTATCCTGCAGGAACATTTTTTTTTTCGGGATGAAAAGTATCCAATGTCTTACCTTCGAGTTTGAACTCAAATCATACCAAATTTCATTTTAATTCATTGAGTATTTTCAGCGTGGTGTGCTGCCAAGATACAGACAAACAGACGGACAGACAGACAGACAAACAAAAATAAAAAAAAAACAGTGTTGGCTTTAGTATTTAATATAGAACGGCCTCAAAAAAATTAGATAAGATCTTCAATTCACAGAATTTTGGACATTATCCCGCAGGAACACTTTATTTTTCGGGATAAAAAGTATCCTCAATTTTTACCCATTATATAAACTATGAATGTGCCAAGTTTCAAAAAATCCGTCTTGTAGTTTCAGCGTGATACGTGTTCATTTAAATAACTTTCAATGCCTATACTGCAGGAACCCTTTAATTTTTCGGGATGAAAAGTATCCAATGTCCTACCTCGAAGTATGAACTCAAATCACACCAAATTTCATTTGAATTCATTGAGTATTTTCGGCGTGATGCACTTCCAAGGTACAGACAGACAGACAGACAGACAGAAGACCAAAACTTAAATAAATACAGTTTTGGATTTAGTATTGAAAATAGAACGGCACCAAAAAAAAAATTACAGAATTTGGGATACTATCCCACAGGAACTCATTATTTTTTCAAGATATAAAGTATCTTGAATTTTAACTCATCATATAAACTATAACTGCGCCAAATTGCATCAAAATCCGTCCAGTAGTTTTAGAGTGGTAAGTGTTTTTTGAAATAACTTTAAACCTCAATCCTGCGGGAACCCTTTCATTTTTCGGGATGAAAAGTAGCCTATGTCCTATCTCGTAGTATGAACTCAAATCATACCAAGTTTCATATAAATTCATTCAGTAGTTTCGGCGTGATGCCTAGCCAAGGTACAGACAGACAGACAGACAAAAATGAAAAAAAAAACAGTTTTGGCTTCAGTATCGAATCAAGAGCACGTTCCAAAAAAATATTTCAAAATATCTTCAATGTACAGAATTGGACCTGTTACAGTTTTATTATAAGTATAGATAAATACAAGGGTCTTCTTTTGAAGCATTCCAAAAAGCACTTTGAAGCAACCTTTAAAACAAAATAACAAAACAAACACTCACACACCCTTTTCCATCAAATTACACACTTGTACACATACACACCAACCCCCATCCCCTTACACTCATCATCTCCCGCATATTGTAGTCAGTGGTGAAACTTTTGAATCACAGAGTATACGGCCTTTAATTTGTTAATTTTGTAATATCCATCATGAAGTGCTGTTTTGCAATTATGTATTTTTGTGTACAAAATAATAAATGAGTATTTGTTATTTTATAAATGAATATTTATTATTTTTTGATTACTGCTCGCTTAACACTTTATTTGAGCTTGACTAACACCAGAGCTCAAGCAACGGGGTATGCTGAAAACCAGCCCTGCGTAGAATCTTAGCCTGCGCAGTACAGTGCTGAGCATACCCCATTTGTCAAACACGCTCAATATTGTAAAAAAACATCAGTTAAGCGTGCTAACATGACGCGCGGCACGGTAAATTTAATGTTACTAATTGTCGCGAGTCATTTTATCGTGGAATATCTATTGTGTTCATTGCTTTTGTTTGTTTGCAATAAATACATTTTATTATAATTTATTATTATTAAAAAGGACAATTCTCACATTTTCTTTTTATGGCGTCAATCCATCACTTTTCTTAAAAGGAACTAAAGACCAACGCAGGTTACTGTGTTGTTGTGTTTAGCCTTATACTGTCCCACTGCTGGGCAAAGGCCTCCCTCGACTTTTCCATTCTTTACAGTCCTGTGCTGTTGTGTGCCAGTTTTTTTCAAAGGAGTCAATGTAATCGTACTAAATGTATAGGGCGTGGGGCAGGAGCCGCAGCTATCCTATACCCTTTCAGAGTATGCTTGTGTTATATCTCGCGTACCTTGAATTCTGATATATATTAATAAAAAATATAGGTTTGTCCAATTATAAAAAGTGAGAGCAGCGCAAATCACAAAATCTCTTTGAAATCAATTAATATCGCTTTTTGTCTAGACTTCCGGAACGTCTAAGACCTAATTTAGATAGGTATAGATAAACCTAGTAACATGACAGGCAGTTCCAAATAACAAATGCATTATTATTATGAAAACTAACGCTATGTGGTTATTAAAAGCTTTTATCTACACTCATATCGTAAAATCCGGATTATGAACTTGAGAAAGGTGGCATAATGACATACTTTACGCACGGCACGTCTCTAATAAGAAAAAAAAACATTATAATACTGTTTTTTAAACTAAACAATGTACTAAACATCTAAACAATACATATTATTCCCATAAAAGCACCGGTTTGGCTCCGTAAAATGAGGTTTTTGCCATTTATTATCTATGGCGGCGCGTGTTAGGCCGTATGGGCGCGAATTTGCTGTGGACTGGTATGGATTTTGGAACCAAAACAAAGTTGATCAAAAGTTTTATCCTGATTAAAAATGTCCGACAGCATTGTTAGTGAGGAGAATTCGACTCCATCTGATATCACGGAAACATCAACGAACATGAAGAATGAGCTTTTACCAGCAAATTCAAGAAAATACTACGATCATATTTTTTTTCATTTAAAGTATGTTCATATTGCATGAGTGTAGATAAAGTAGTATATGAAATAGCACATAACTTATTAAAATACTCGAGTGTTTTAATAACCCTTGCTATGCAAGCGTTTCATAGACTACTATTATTTAAGTTCCAATGTATGTTTTTAGGTGGAATCTTGCAAGCTGAATTAGTACCACTTCCTCTTATCTTACGTTGAATTTTTACATCTTGGTTCAGTTTCCGATGACAATGCATTTTAAGCATGATCTGCAATGCGAGCATGGATCTTACAGATCGATAAAATTCGATAAATTTATCGATCGGTAAACAGTTCTTTTTTTATCAATTTTATCACAATGCGGTAGCATGGATCTAGCCTCTCGGTAAATTTTATTGATTCGATAACACGTCGTGAGTTTATCGATTTAAAAAATGGCAACTCGTGGACTATACCATAATTATATCAGATGGATGACTAATAGTATTTTTTGACACAATTTGGCAGATTTTTATTATTTTGAGTTGTTACGGAGAAACTTCTGTCATTTGGAATTCTACCTAACTATCATATATTAGTATATTCCTTGAACCTAACCTAAAGTATAACTAGCCATAACTCGTTGCACAATTGCTTGAGACACCTCCCTGGCAAGTCTGACAGTGCGCTGTCCTAGTGCTATTATATATTCCTAGCCGATGCATCGTTGGTGCAACTGCCCTCGGTGAAAAAGCGTACAGCTGTTAGAACCTACAACAATGATTATACAGGTAGTTTTTTAGACTATGTACCTATTAGGTACCATAATAATTAGAGCATTAGACACAATCACAAAAAAATATAATTTCTGGAAATATTTCTCAAACGCCCTCAACATCTTGAATGAGGGCGAGGGCAATTTCCTTATAAATTCTAAAAATAATCTTAAAATGCTATTCTTCCAGATCGAAAGGATCATTGGGATCCCTGAAACTTGCCTCACGATGTTCTGACACCTCCACGTTTTGGCTTATAATCCGAAAAGGAATTTACAAAAAAAAAGTTTGTCGTGTAACTTTGGAAAGCCGATAAAATTCGATAAATTCGGTAAAATTACCGACATTATATCGACAACAATTGTCAAAAATAAGATACATGCTTCCTTTTGTCGATATAAATCTATATATTAAATATGATTTATCGAATTTATGTCGTTGTCGATAAAGTACGGTCCGTGCTACCGAACTCGTATTATCGAAAGTTAACGTCAAACTTGATTAAAAAAATCGGTAAATTTATCGAGAGATAAGATCCATGCTCGCACTGCTAAATCGACATACACGATTAGCTCTAGATAAAGGAACTCTTCAACGTTCAAAAGCACAAACACGAAATGTTGTATAAGCATTTAATTGTGATAGCCCGTTCTAAGTTCCACAATGATATGGCTACTGCATAAAAGCTTATTTTTTTAATGTATTTAAAATAAGTTATTTTAAGTTTAAAAAAATGGGAAGACGGGTATAACGGGAGTTACTCACGTATTACAGTTGAATTATTCCAACTATAGTTTTAACCACATCCGATGGTCTTTCTCGAGGGGAGTGCGAAACGCTCGCGAACGTGTCTCGAAACCGAGACATTATATGTGACAATATTTTATGAAGCGTCACCAAACCTCACATACATTAGTGTGTACGTCTGCATATTGAATAAGGTAGTGCCAACCGACCTTTGGTGTCGGAGTTTGTCGGGCTGCCCAAGGGCTGGATGCTTTTTTAAGTGTGGTCCAATAGTTTTGTAAAGGTATGCCTCTTACGTGAGCGTCTGCCTGTGGAAGTACCACCTTTGTCAGGTTTTCAACAGACAAAGGTGTTAAAAAAAAAAAACTAAAAAAATTATTAAATTATAAATTATGTTTAAATTTATTTTTTTCTAAATATTTTGAGGTTTGAATGCTGTCTCCTGCCAATTTGACAGCTGTCATATGAAATGAAGATCTCGATGAGATCTATCCTTTATGTAAAGAAACTACTAGTCTAAGATCAATAGTTTCCGAGCTATAACCCTTTTAAGTTTGAAAACTGTCATCCAAAACGAAGATATCGATGAGATCTATCACTTCCGTAAAGAAACTACTAGTCTGGGATCAATGGTTTCAAAGTTATAGCTGTTTTAAGTTTACAGCTGTCATCCAAAAAGAAGATATTGATAAGATCTATTATTTCTGTACAAAAACTACTAGTATATGATCAATAGTTTCAGAGTTATTATCCCTTGTAAGTTTGACAGCTGTAATCCAAAACGAAGATATCGATGAGATCTTGACAGGTGTTCACGTATGATTTTGAAGTTTGATATGTCACTATGACATCTCTCACCTGTCACTTTGACACCTTTCACTTTGACACCTGTCACTTTGACATCTGTTACTTAAAAAATGTCTTACTACCTAATTATAATACATGTTGTTTTTTGTATTAGTTTCCAATTCTAGTGCAGTGGGTGGAGGGGTAAATGAGAATTACCCGTGCACCCACTAGTGGGTGAAGCCGGCGGGTGGACGGGTCATTGCCCTTTAATTTATTGGCATAATTTGTTTTTGGCAGGGCAGGCAAGTATTTTGTATTATTTATGGCATATTTGACATTTATTTTTGATTCTTATACTATTTAGTAAGTATAGGTACTAAAAAACTAATGCTGATTTTATGGTTGAAATAATCTCCAAATTGCTATTAACATTTCTAAAATATATCTAAATATTCAATATCGAAACGCATTGCAAAAACAAATCGTTTTTACACGTTCTAGAAACTGCGTTACGCAATTTATACTTTACCTACTGTCCCAACACGCACTTGACCGATTTCAAAACGGATAAGCAATCGCGAATTATACAAAGATACAAAGATATTAAACAGAGTGTGACCGGTGAAACTTATACCTGGATAATTAGAGCCTTTACACACTGTGCAGTGCGATCGTTGACTCGTCGTGCGTTTTAAAAAACTTTGTCACACCCGTTTCTTTTTTTAATTCTTTTTTATTACGGACTAGGCAATCGTTTGACCACGATCTTACCTGATGGAAAGCGATGATGTGGTCGAAGGTGTAGCACGCTTGCCTAGTAGATACCTATTCACTCTTGACTTGAACACACCTGGGTTATAATTTACCGGAAACACTGACGAGGGCAGGGCATTCCACTCCTTTGCAGTTCTTATAATAAATGAAGAAGCGTAACGCTGCGTTCTTGTGCCAGGTATTTCAACCATAAAAGGGTGGTGCTTTGTTGTTTAGCACGTTTTGAACATGCGACGAGTACGTTGTATAAACCACGCCGGCAGGTATATCAAATAAAATACAGGCATGGGCGCGAAATTGCACTTTGCGAGCAAGTAAATGATAATGTTAACCCCCTATATCCATATATATATATATATATATATATATATATATATATATATACATGCATTCATACATATACAAATAAATAAAATTGAAGTATCTGTTGTAATGTCAAAATAACAGTTTTTTATTAAATGCTTAAGAAAGTATACACGGTACTCAGAACAAAAAACTGTCTGTTTGTTCCTTCTAATGTCCGAAACAGCTGTACTGATTTTGACGGGACTTTCACTGGAAGATAGCTGATGTTATACTTTTATTTTCGAAAAATAATTAGGGTTCCGCGCAACAAAAAAAACCCATATATTTTTACCACACGGGCAAAGCCGCGGGAGCAGCTAGTACGATATATGACCTGCGACCGATTACAGGTTTTGATAATCAAGAGCATGATAAGAGAAAGATAAGTGTCAGTAGAAGAATCTCAAAAATCTACGAACTGCGGTTCAACAAAAGTACCCGATTTTTGTTTCGAGCTGTGGTGTCGAAGGTTCAAGTAGCCTTAATGATCACCAACCTTCGTAAGATGGTACTAGCAGAAGAAGAAGACCTAATAATAACAGTACATAACACATAAACTCATTCAAATACAAGTTCACGTCACAGAAACGTGCAACGTCCGCGCGGCGCCGTAAAAAGTCACCGAGTGTTACGAATATAAAGACACTTTCAAAACGTGAGCTTGTCTATGCAAGCTTCTATTGTCTATGGGGTAATTAAATGACCATAGAGATAGAAAGTATGGGCAGGTGGTGGGTAGGTGTGTTATTATATGGAGCAACGAGTGAGGTAGTTTCAATTGCAGTTCTTTGTTTGGATGATGTGTAAAGGTTTTCTTGATGTGGTTCTTTTGTGACGTTTTTTTGTTCATTCCTTCCTGTTCATGATTAGGTAGGCATGGAAACCAAAATGGCAATGATGAGTTATAAATAATTTTGGTCCAAATTTGAAAACGCCTGACTTAACAAAGTTTGTTACCGTCTCGTAATATTCAAAACTTCTTGAAGCCAAATTAAGTTCCATTCGATTCAGGTCTTTATTATGGTACTCATCAATAGAACCTCATTATTTGCGAGGCTTTAACTTACATTTAACACTACTACATGGTTGAGCGGGGTGATGGTCATACTTGCGAACGAGTGCTGCTTGTGGGGACTGGTCCAGCTTGGTTAGTAATTGTATGTTTATTTGCCATTTGTATTTTAATTTAAAAAAAACAGTTCGATGATTATGTGATATATCATTGGCAAATTTTATTTTTTGTATTTGATATTTACATGTGTATTATTATAATTTCTGTAATTAAAAAAACATATAAAGTAATGACAAAAAAAAAGTTTTTTGGTGCTCCCTTCTATAACGGGCGTATATCTGAAGCACCGGTAGAGTTAGAAGGGTATTTATTTCCTTTCCTGTGCTAGATTCAACGCCGAGTCAGCACATGAAAGGGAAATTTCCTTTTCAAACTCGAAGCATTCTAAGTTTACTTCCCTAATATTATTGATTTGATCTATTTATATATATATATATATATATATATATATTTTTAGGTATTCTCTTTCTTCATGAGATGTAAAGTTTTAATTTCAGAAAGTGCTATTACTTTGCCCATTTACTATAAAATACTTTGACTTACACTACTTTACTATAAAACAAGTTCTACACCTACAACATCTTGAGATATTTCTCAAGAAGACGATTCTAAGCTGTTTTGGATCTTGTCATACATGGCCTCGTGCCGTTCTGGCTTTCTCCTACACTTCGAGTTAAAGCTTCTCCGAGAACTTACCTCTAGATGATGGTTCTCAGCCGCGTCGTTGATGGGGCTTTTCCCGTGTCTGTCCAGGTGCAGCCGAGCGCCGTGTCTCAGCAGCCAGCGGACCGTGCTCAGGTGGCCCCTGGAGGCCGCGAAGTGCAGGGGGGTGGCCCCATCTCCGTCTCTGGCGTTGGGGTCCACGGCTCGCTCTACGATCTATAATATGGTGAAAACGTTTATGTTAACACCACAGATCTAAATACAGAATGCAGATACGGCACGTTTTAATATCATGTAAACAAAAATTGGACTAGATACAACTACATGCAAACAAAATCCACACAGCTACATTCCCTTCCCACAGTCCTGCTTCGTTTGCATCAACAACATAGATAGAGAGACATAATGTAATGTGAAAGAGAGTCACTGCTAACACAGGCCAACAAAGGCCAATTGTGTGCTTTGCACCTAATTAATACGGTTCACGCACTTTTAGATCTAAGGGTAACACGGTGCAAATAAGTAATCCGAGTCTGGTTGTGACGGCGTAGTACCTAGTGAACCCACAATCGATGTATCTATGTATATATGTATCTATGTATCGATGTATCTATGCATCGATGTATCTAAGTATCTATATATATTTTGTCCTGGAATAATGCAATACAAATTTCGAGCACTTCCCGATTAGCTATCCGGCTGAAACTTTCACAAACGGAAAAAAAGCAAAAAAAAATATATGCTAAAAGTGAAAAGGTAAAAAAAGAAAGAAATGCTTATTATTATTTTTTTATTCTTTTTTTTTACAATTTGAGTTGTAACTTAACTCTTGCAGTCTCAGTGATCGTGTTTTACAAGAACAGAAAGATACCCATATCCAACTAACGATTTTAGCCATATACAGGCGTACATATCATTTACTGTGATACAGGCTGAAATTTTAACAGGAATCTCTATGGCAGGCAGCTATGATAAGTATTTTTTTGAAAAGCTCAATTTATATAACATAAGCCTGGTTTAATCGTACTAGTATCTATGTTTTACCAACGTACAATATCTATACTTATAACAAAGCAATATGAACGAAAAAGTCTGTACAAAGAGGATAATTTAAAAAAAAAGGTCTATGGCACTTAAAATAAGCTACTGAACAAGAATATATAAAGAAGAAGAAGAATAAGAAGATATAAGTTTATTTGCTACAATTACAAACAGAAATAATTATAAGAAAAAATAAAATAATAAAGCTTAAAAGATGAAGCAAAAAGGTCCCAACTCAACATAATGCTGGTTGTAAAAGAACTAACGCTGGTATTTTATATCATTTTTTAAAATCGTTTCTTTCTGTTTCTTTGTCTGTATGTTTATTCACGCATCAAATAAAAACTACTGAACCGATTGCGATGTGATTTTCACTGTTGGATAGCTTAGGGTTTGACTTAAAACGTGGCGTAGGTACTTGTTATCTGAATCCGATGAGTAGAAGCCGCGCAATCGATAAAAACGATCGTCCCTCCGCGCGGAAGAAGTGCAACTTCGTAATGTGGAAATGAAAATAGGAAGGCCTCCATGGTAGCGTTAAACGTTTAACGCAACCTTGTTGGAAGTCGCATAAGAAGTTTCACTTCAATAACTTTTGACGGCAGAAGGAATGTTGATCAAATGTTGGTATATTGGTATTTTAGGTCTCAAAATAGTAGGTACATAGAGTACTTTTAACATAGAGCAATGAGCACGCGTGCGGGGCCGCGGGTACAGCTAGTATTTAATAAATCATTGTTAAATCATAAAAATGCCGGCTTTAAATTTTTGTCCAATTGCACATTCTGTATTTAAGCCGAAGGTGATGTCAAAGAACTAACCTATGACTTCATTCTATTGTCTCGAAAAACATGTAATTATCAGAAATCTTTGTAAAATAAAATATAAAATGCATCTAAGATTTTATCTGGATTGCCTAAATCGCCATTGCAATACACAATAAATACATAATAATCAACAGCGTAAATCATCCGACTCCCGCCTGGGGGCAATGAAATAACGATAAAATATGAGATAAAGATTTCACCGAAGCCGAGTTACAGCAATAATGCAACATTGTGACCGCTCGCTCTGGAGATCCGTCATTCGAATACTAACAACCAACCACTGTATACTTATAAAAAAAGCAATAGGAACGAAAAAGTCTGTACAAAGAAGATAATTAAAAAACAAATGGTCTAGGGTACTTAAAATAATTTACTGAACAAGAATATAACATTTTTTAAATTTGTGTCTGTCTGTTCGTTTGTATGTTTGTTCACGCATCACGTAAAAACTACTGAACCGATTGCGATGCGGTTTTCACTGATGGATAGCTTAAAGTTTGACTTAAAAACTGGGGTACTTGGTATCTCAATCCGATGAGTAAAAGCCTAGCAATCGATAAGTGCGAAGCCGCGGGCAAAGCTAGTAAAGCAATAAGAACGAAAAGGCTGTACAATGAAGACAATAAAAAAATTGTTTTAGGGACTTAAAACAAGCAGCTGAAAGAAACATTTTTTTAAATTGTGTACTGAAAAAAACTAATCTAAAAACCACGTTTTTTTTTTTTAATTGTGAGCTATCCAGAAAGTTTCAGCCGGATAGCTAATCGGGAAGTGCTTGTAATTTGAGTTGCAAGATTCCACCTGAAAAGACAAATACGAAAGTGACTTATTAATAATTTGGTAAATAAAAACAACTAACGTAGGACGCCCACTGGCCAGGGGGAGTAACCTGCGGAAGGCGGCCGGCAGAAACTTGATGAGAAGAGACGAAGATCGGGTTCTGTGTGTGTATTTGTAGTGAACAAATATAGGCTGATGATGATGGCTCTATATGTACTTTTGGTCTTGCAATAACACATGGGTTACATTGAACCCACAGAAATGACACAGTGGGCGAAGCTAGTCCGAAATAAAAAGCATTTCCATATCTACACTTCTACAAAAATATTATAAAGAACAAACTTTAAGTTCGTTTGTTACCTTTGTTGTATTTCGCTGATAGAAAGCTACACTATGTCAAATGGACATAGGCTAATTTTTGCCCGGGTAAATGCAGTTTCCATGGGGTAACGAGGACGCTACGGGCGGAGCCGTAGGGACAGAATCAATATTTATTTATTTATACTTTATTGCACAATTAAAAGAGTACAAATGGTGGACTTAATACTAAAAGCATTATCTACCAGTCAACCAAACAATGCAATGAAATGGAGGTTGTAGGCGTGCAAAAAAAATAAATTATAAATATTGCAAAATATTTGTAAGAATACAACATATATATTAAATTATATATATATTGAATAAAATAATCTAATACATATAATAATATAATACATATAATTTCTATCTATATAATTAAATATAATAAAGGTGACGTTATAAAAGTAGTGATAATGGAGTGATAGTGATAAACAGCTAAGTAGATGAAGCTTTAAAATAATGATCTCTGACCAACTTCTTGAAAACAACTTTGGCTTTACTTGTTTATACAAGTAGCATATTCCACAGACGGACTGCGACGACTCCGAAAGAGTTACCTTAGAAAGAGGTTCTGTGCTTAGGAGTACAAAATAATAGCCGTAGGGCAGAGCCGCTAGTGAGAAATAAAGTTTCAGACATTTTTACTAATTTTATGAGAAATATTTAGATTTTACACTAGATGTATATTTACGGCGGGGGTGCCCATAGCTGTTATAGTGTCTGTTATTGAAAATATCTGTAATAACTTATTTACAATTCTCAAACGAATTCCAACGTTATAAAGCGGGCTATATTACCTGTTATAGACTCATACGTTTTTACAGTTAAAAGCTTGAAAGTTAGATCTCTCAATTTAAAAGCAAAATAATAATAAGAAAATAAGGTTCCGTATGATACGGAACCCTGTGGTTTCCACATCTGCTATAACCACAGAATAAGTAATAGTAGTACGTATTACCGCTAACGGCCTCGTAAACATAAGGTGATTTCTAAAGCTATATTCAACGGAGCAATTTTAAAATATGTTTCATTTGGTTGCATGTTAAACGTTACTTCTTCAGGAATAATTATTTCAACAAAAATAAAATACGGGATTTTTACTAAAATCCTCCAGTAAAAACTAGTTTTGACTGGTTATAACGAGTTATAACAAAAAACGGGTTTTAACTGTGACACACATATGTATACTTTAATAGTAGTTTATGAGACGGTTGCATAATAATAGTATCACTCGAGTGTTTTAATACCTAATAGTTATGTGCCGTTTCATACACTACTTTATCTACACTCATGCAATAGGAACATACTTTTAATGAAAAAAATTAACTCTTAATCTTTTCTTGATTTTGCTGGTAAAAGCTCGTTCGTCATGTTCGTTGCTGTTCCGTGATGTCAGGTGGAGCCAAATTCTCCTCACGAACACTGTTTTCACATATTTAACACATCTTTGTCACATTTTTAATCAGGATAAAACATTTGATCACCGTATTAAATCACATAAAATTGGTTAGGTGAAGTAAATTATGGCGCCAAAGACCAGTCCACAGCGAATTCATGCGCATACGGTCTAACACGCGCCGCCATAGATAATAAATGACGAAAACCCTCGTAAGTGCGGATCTTACCGGGGCTTTAATGATAAAAAATATTATATTGTAATAGTTCAAAAAACAGTGTTTTTGTTTTCTTATTAGTGACGTGCCGTACGTAATGAATATCATTATGCCACCATATTTAAGTTCATTATTCGGATTTTACGATATGAGTGTTGATAAATTGTCTTATCCATATCTGAAACTATAACATCCCTAGTTGGCGATAAAGTATTAGGAACGAGTTCGGGAAGGGAGTGGGGTTTTCAGGACTATGCATGGGTGCCGTAAACGACTCGGAATGTTCGGTTTTACCGTAATATTATTCGTAGGTAATACCGTTATTCCTGGCCTCCAACATCAATGCCTACAACTGACACATAGAATAATGTCTTTAACTCGCAAGCTATTTGTAACAACTTAACTGTAATAATATCCCAATGAATATACTTTACTTACCTACTTCACAGAATAAATAATAGTACAAGTACCTACTTGTGAGAAATTATGTACAATTCTAGGCTATCTGCGTGAAAACTCACATCTTCTCATAGTTGAATGCTTGAATGTTAGATCTAAAGCAAAATAATAATAAAATATTATAGTACGGAACCGTGTGGTTTCCATAGCTGATATAACTGCTAACGGCCTCGTAAACATAAGGTGATTTCTAAAGTATAATGCCATATAACAGATACACGAAGAAGAAAATTGTAATATTACTTAGTTGCATGTTAAACGTTACTACTTCGGAAATAATTTACAATTGAATAAAAAATAATTATAATAAAAAAAGACTGCGGTCATAACTAAAATAAGCAAACAAGTTTTGAAATACGAGTATAAGATGCAGTCGAAAACAACATGCATTTTATTTAATTTTCTCCTTTGACGGGATCAGCTAGAATCTGGTATGATCACTGATATCTATATTGTAATATGCAGTTGTCTATAGGTATCATATTATTATATGATACCTTATTTATTTTTTTCGTAATTATTTCAATTTTAAATTTTTAGTAAACGAATTAATTCGGCCAAAGAGTTTCGTCGTGAGGTCGAATTTAAGGACCGGTTCTAGCACACTTTTAGCAATTTTCGATCATTTTTGGACGTCTGTATCTTGTTTTATAATTAACCCAGAACTATGAAATTGGTATCACATCAAAATTTTACATATTAGCTCGTACTTTGTAAACACAGAAACATGATTAGTATGAATTCACTTGATAGAAAATAATATCAAAGGTAAACTACTTTATACTTAGAACATTGATTAGAAAGAGACCCCGTCACTAAATGATATCAAAGATATACCAAGAAAAATAACGTATTGTGGCTGAGAAAATGGCCAGATTTTTAATTCAAAGCTTTAGTTTTCTTACAAATAAATAAAAACCTTAAATGTTACTCCCGAGATATATCATCTTTCCCGCTCTACTTGATCACGGATGAGAGGGACATAACATTCACTGACACCCGGCCTTCAAATAAATTGCGTATATTCGCAGAGCAGATAAACTAACATTGAACATTTTGTTAAAAGCTTAAAAGACAGCAATTATCATCTGTTTAGTTGTAGTATTATAATATTATAAGATATTCTGTGTTTGAGGTAAAATTATCATACAATTTTGGAATGGACTTTTAAAGACCTTCATTTTGATACCTCACTCGATGGGTTTTGGTCATTTTTTGTTCCGTCGGAAATACGAGTACAATATAAAAATATTGTTTTTCTTGCTGTAGGACGCGCCAAAAGAACATACAAACATACATACAGCCCAAAACCATAACCCTCCGCAGTCGGGTAAAAACAGAGCCATTACAGATTCATCAAGAAGCAATACTCGGAACAATGCAATCAAGCTTCGAATACATCCTACACGACAGAGATCATTGCATCCTCACGTAACAGCCATCAGCGAGAGAAACGGAGTTCGTTCACCTGATCGATGAAATGCACTCACGGAACTTTTACGTCTTGACGCTCGGCTCAGTGGAAATCTACGTGACTCAAGTGAGTATTAGTACGTACTACTATTATATATTCTGTGGTGTTAGATGGATTATATTATGGACCTATTATATTATTAAGCTGTGTCCGTGGCTTTGTTTGCGTGGTCATTTCTCTGGGCTAAAAGTTACCTATGTGTTTTTCCAGGACCCAAAGTACCTATAGAGTACAAAATACCAAATTTCGTTCAGCTGACAAACAGCTATTCATCCGATTGAGATAACAAGTTCACCAGTTTTTAAGTCAAACTCTAAGCTATCCAACAGTGACAACCTTATCGCAATTAGTTTAGTAGTTTTTACGTGATGCGTAAGCAAACATAAAAACAGACACGATTTATAAAAATGTTTTATTCTTGTTCTGTTGAGTAGCTTTGGTTAACCTATACAATTTTTCATATCTTCATTGTACAGACTTTTTGGTACTTACTGCTTTATTATAAGTATAGACTAGCTGTGCCCGCGGCTTTGCCCGCGTGCAAATTTTGCCACCACAAACATTGAATTTCGAAAAATCCTCCTTAGTGCCTACCTCTAGGATACTCAAGGAATATATACTCCTTTCAAATGTCTAGGTTCACTGGTTTAGGCTGGGCGTTGTCTTTCAGTCCGTAGGTATGTCACGTACGAAACTGTTTTATACGTATGATGTGTGTCATGTTTTTTTCTGGAATATTTAATACATAACAACTTTCTTTGCGAACCATTACCGATTTAACTAGAGAAAACAGAGCAGGCATAAGAGTACCATAATATGAAAATAAGGCTACATGGAATACAGAGCCAAAACTCTATGCAAAATTCACAATTTTGGGTGAAACCTTTTTCATTATTCATTGGATCCGATCCTACTACACACACATTTAAAAAAGAAGAGAAAATAAATGAAGCAAACCCTGACAAATGCAAATAATTACAGTAATTAAAGAAATAGTCTACTACAAGAAGGCAAAGGCAAAGACAGGTCTACACAGCCCAATCGAAATTGAAGCATCCAAGATATGCCAATCCGCTCGTACGCACAAGCTCCACGCACATAGACCATGTTATGCCGATCGGCTGCCACATCGCAGCAAGTCAGTTAATTCTGTCAAGTTATCGCGAAAAATAAAAAACAATGCAGTCTTTTGTGCTGAAATTGTGTATCAAGCACAAAACAGTACAAATTATCCACTCACGCACACATATGCAGACGACATTTGCTAATGCTTCACTAGTTTAATTGGTGGTGTAGAGTAGACTTTTTTAAACCTTCTTGGTGTACGACTACAAAGAGGACCCGAAAGGTTGCGATGATATGGGACGACAATAAATCATAGCGCAGGTAAAATATACTTTCTTCCTGGCTACAACTGCACAATAGGACACCTAAAAGATTTCTACACTTACCACAAAAATCTTATCTTCTATTCTTATAATACTCTATCTATATCTATTCTATCTTCTTTATCTATCTATCTATATCCATACTTATAATAAAGCAATAGGAACGAAATAGTGCCCCACGTTGGGTGCCAATTGTGGCCGGAGCCCCCCCCCCCCCCCCCCCGAGGGTGTCTACTCGCGAGCCTTCATTTTTCAACGGGCAGCGGAGGCTTCGTAGCTGCTAGTCTTCATACGTACACGTTTCCTTCAGCTATATTCAGCAAACTTAGGTTTTGAAATGAAATATATTTAGTTTAGTATATATAGCGTGTGTATTCTGTTTCTTTTTTAAAGTTAGGTCCAAGAACACAGACTTGAGCGAATCAATGACAATTTAAGAATGACAGGTTGTTTGTATTTAGAATGAATAATGAACTATCAAAAGGAAAAGAAATGGATTATGAAAGAATTAAGATATCAAAAGAGTATTATTATGAAAGAGGTTTTGACCTCGTCACAATCTTATTTTAAATCCCCTGGACAATATATTTTAATTTATATTATTTGTACAGAGTTTTTCTTGCTTACTGCTTTATTATAAGTTTAGATGATAGATCACAGTAAAATTATATAGGCGAAAGTTTGTATGTTTGTGTGTATGTGTGTGTATGTTTGTTACTCTTTCACGCTTAAATGGCTGAACAGATTTGGATGAAATTTGGTATTCAGAAACTTCATTTCTTGGAATAAGACATAGGGTACATTTCATCATCATCATCCATCATCATCAGATGTCAAAGTGACAGGTGTCAAGTCAAAGTAACAGGTGCCAAAGTTCCATGTGTAAAAGTGACATGTCAAAGTGACAGGTATCAGCGGTTGAAACCGCGGGCGCATCTAGTAGGATACTGATTCATGCATGACCTACCATCCATTTAACACAGTCCAAGCACCCTGTCTGCGCCGCTGCGTGTATGGGCAGCATCCCATCTCGTGCTCTCGCGTCGAGTCTACCGCCAGCTTCTAGCACCAGGTACTTGAGGACCGCCAGGTGACCTTCCTGCGCCGCTAAGTAGACTGGCGTGACGTCATTGTCCATCGCTGTGTTGGCACTGTGGAAGAAATGGTGAATTTAGAGCATTTTTAGGGTTCCGTGCATCAAAAGGAAAAAAGATCAGAATCAGATCTTTGGAGATCCCCAAAGATCCCTATAGTCTATCTGAATACTCGCCATTAACCAACATGGTATGATATCTGCCAGTAAGGTAGGAGTTCAGTAATTTAATGGCAGAATCAGTAAGTCCATAGTGACTCAGCTTATGCCCTAATATTTTGTGGCCAACACAGTCAAACGCCCTAAGCAAATCACAGAAGAGTCCTAGAATCTTCTGTGACTTTCCAAAGATTCAACTATTGTCTGTGTCACCACAAATATGGCATCAATTGACAAGAATTGAGAAAACCAGGATTCTCGAAATAAATAGCCAACTGATCCAAAATTATCATCTCGAAGATCTTACTAATCGCGGGCAAAATTGATATTGGCCTGTAGTTATTTAATTTCTCCATTGAATAACGGGATGATTTCACAAATTGATATTGGCCTGTAGTTATTTAATTTCTCCATTGAATAACGGGATGATTTCACAAATGTTCATTAGATCCGGTAATAGGGTGTATCGGCGTTCAAGCAATCAGAATATCATTAAAAAACTAGAGATACACACATAAAAGTATTTGCATTGTGACCTGATTAGAAGTATTACTTTTTGTATTCCAAATAAAGAGTTTTTACTGCTCACAGCATCTTAAAAGTAGGTAGATTATATACCAGCTCTTAGGAGCTCACAGGAGTGGACTGCATAAATAAGGTGCAATGCACACATTTGGACTTATTTATTCGTAGTCACATTCGAAGTGGCGGCACGTTTTAGCAGTTGAGTCACATTCGCGCTGACTACGTATATATCTCTATCTTTGTTGTTGATTCACATGATTGCAGTTATATCTAGTCCAGTTTTTGTTACAGTGATATTAAAGCGTGCCGTATCTTCCCCGTTTTAACTAGATCTATGGTTAGTTTATCTCCGGAAACCATTTAACACACAATGCATAATTTTAAGCGATTAAACGTTGAAATCGCGTTATCTAAGCCCTTCTAACAAGTATGTATACCTATTTTACGACTCTCTATTATAAGAACAATAGATATTCTACCTGCCATTTGTTACCATTGTGATGTTATAATCTTAGTGATGGTAAGAGTTGGTGGTAATCAGAGACCATCTGGTAATCATTACAGCATGTAACTGTGTTACCTTTCATCGTTAGATTACCATAGAATAAGGTAAAATATGTTACGGAGGTTTGCATAGTGAGAACGTTTGTGAAGATAATTATCCAATTCTAACAAAAAAAAACTGTATTTTTCATCTTTGTTCTATCTATACATACTTATAATAAAACAAGAAGACCGAAAAAGTCTGTACAAAGTACACATTAAAAAAATGGCCTATTGTACTTAAAAAAGCTAGTGAACAAGTATTTTTTTTAAAATGGCTGTCTGTTTGTTTGGCTGTTTATCTGTATGTTTGTTCGCGGATCATATAAAAACTACCGGACCGATTGCGATGCGGTTTCACTGTTGGATAGCTTAGGGCTTTATTTAAAAACTGGGTACTTTTATTCCGAAGATTAGATGACGAGCAATCGATTAAAAACTATTTGACGGATGAACGATTTTTGAAGAAATGTAGTATACTGTACATTATAAGTACTTTTGGTGCTGGAAGAACACGTATGAGCTACTTTTCAATGAAATGACCACGCGGGCAAAGCCGTGGGTACAGCTAGTCTCTAAATAACATTACCTAGCATCACTACCTAGTTCTAAAGACACTTGCTTGCTTATGAGGTAGTGCTGACCTCTGGTATCAGAGATTTTCAGGTTCAAGCGATAGCAAATATGCTCATAACTAATTAAAAGTCATAGGTACGGGACCGAGGATAGAACTCGGTACTTTTGGATTGTACAGCTCACATATTACCACTCGGCTTTCGTTAAGCCACCTTCTCTCTTATCTGTGAGGAAATGTTATGATAATAACATCGATATATTTTTAGAACTTTTTAGTCGTCGGGGATTTTTGATTGGGGGGGTACTTCCCTCAAAAAAAGTTTAAAACGGGGCTACTGAATATATCCGCCATACTATATAGACGCCCTAGAGACATCTTAAGCGATCCGGACGGCAAAATCGCTGCCGCAGTGAAGACAGCGACAGAGTCGTCCAACCCGTCCTCACCATCTGACATAACACTTAGACACAGACACCGACCTCGCCGGCGAGGTCGAAGGGCCCGTAATTAAAGTCGATATTATTCGCATATATGACGACCGGTTGGTCTAGTGGCTAGTGACCCTAAGAACGAAATCAAACGGTCACGGGTTCGAATCCTGCAAGGTGCAATCATTAGTGTGATGAGCAGAAATGTTTGTTTCCGAGTCATGGATGTGATATTTGTATTTATGTATGTTTATCCGTTATCTAGTGCCCATATTACAGGGTATCCTAGTTTGGGGCTAGGTAATTGGTGTGGAATTGTCCCGAATATATTATTATTATATTATATATACTTCCTAAAAATAAATAAAAAAATACGCCATATCAAATCCGGTTTCGATGGTTATTTTTTTATATGAAAGGTAATAACTTTAAGCTAGTCTCATAAAAAATTGGTGAAGATCTGATGACGATCTTCGGCGTGATGAGCAGAATAGCTCCTTAAAATGCAGTCTCGCTTTTAGGTTTCTAGCAGTGGAATCAGCCCTTTACCTACTAGGTAGGGATTGATGGAGCACTTTGGGTAATAATGTTAGTGTTACAATAAGTTAACTAGATGGCGCTACTTTGCACCGCTAGATTGTTTGCAAAAAAGTTTGTAAGCGCAGGCCATGACTGCCCTCACACTGGGCCTTCGTAACCAGGCCCTAACTATACTCGAAGCCCCTGGAAAGGATGCCACCTACGAACAGCTGCTCGAAACACTGGAATCTCGCTACGGGGACGCACACCTGGAGCATGTGTTTCGTGTTAAAGAACAGGGCTCAGCGGAATAGTGAGAACTTACAACACTGGGCTCTCGAAATTGAAAAGCTGGTTTGAAAGGCTTACCAGTCGTCACCTGCGCTCACGGGAATTTGGTCCAATGTTTTATTTGGTTTATCGACTTTTGAGGTAGATCCCTGGATGTGCTTTTTACGTTCTGTTTATGTTGGCTAATGAAAATTTTAAGGAATACATAATTCAGAAAGGCAATTTAATAGTCAATTAAATCAATGTTAATTCATAATCTGTGCCTATAAATATTTGCGAATCAGAATTTATCTTAATGACAAAATGCAATATTCATCTACTTCTAAGATTATTTCCTCAATATTTATTTATTGTTCAATTATTATTAAACATTAATCTTCTTTGTCGCATACGGCAGGTTTATAGGTAATAAGTATAAAATAAGCATGAATACCTACTTAAAAATCTTTTTATACGTTCAGAAACTTTTCAGGCAGAGCTTCCATATCGATTTTTATTTTATTTGTGTACAATAAAAGTGTTTACAATTTGGTTACAAGTACTAAAAGTAAACCTAGAAAGGACTGTCTTAGTACTAGGGTACTCTTACAACAAACAAATATAAATAAAATTGTTAACAATAACAGAAATGATAGAAATGAGCGAAAGCTACTAATAGATACAAAGTCCACTTCATTATATTTGAGTAATTTATTTTATGTTTTCAACACTCCAGCCAGCGCAGCGGTACTTTAGATATTTTACTCATTTGGGTGGCTGAAAGCGCAATTTTTTATTTTTTATTCCATTACTTGGAAAAGATATGACTTCCGCAAGCCCGATCACTAAAGTTAGTACTAGATTTAGGTAGGTACTGAGACTTACACGGCACAGACCTCAAAAAAAACTATTTCTTTGTTTTAAAGTTTAAACAATCTGAAGACGGCTTATTTAATGGTTTTTGTTTCTGTTAAATTATGAAGAATTATTTGCTCAGAGCGTATACAGGGTGAATTTGTCAAGTGGGCGTGGATGGCTAAATCAGAAACTATGAGGAATAGCGAAAAGTACTCAAAAGAGTCATGGGCCCGATTTTGATGAAAATTAAAACTAATTGATTTTGGAAATAAAAACACACACTGTATGAAAAATTACACCAGTCGATACTGTCGCTAATAAGGATCGAATTCTGGGAAAAAATACATACGGCAAACTTAAGGAAAAAGCTCCTTTTTAACGATAATTCTTTTTTATTTTTCTTACTTTACCTGCCTATTAAAACCTTAACTGATTATTTGTTCAAAATGATGGCCATTGTTTTCAATACATAGCTGGATTTGACGTCTCAAGAATTGTACTGCATTCAGCATTACAATATTATTGATTCCGTTTAGAATATTTTCCAAAGTTCGTATCAAGTCATCAATTGCATTATACTCGTTACGTCTCTTTGTAGATTTCGTTTATTACATACCCCCCAGAGAAAATAATCTAAGGGGTAAGATCCGGTGACCTCGGTGGCCACGGCACACGACCATGCGTTGCAATAATTTTTTCGCCAAACTGCTGAATCAACATCAATTTTTACTATACGACTATTATGGGCCATATCCATCTTGTCTCCACCTTGTTGAAAGAACAATTGGTCGGTCTGGGCCAATGGAAAATTATCCAGCTCTTCAAACAGTTCATTTAAAATTTTGACATATTTAAAAGTGGTCAAAGTTCCATCATAAATATTAAAATAAAATATTCTGTCCTCTAAAATACCGTATTAACAATTAAATGAAAAACGCACTTGGCATGCCCTTCGGTTATCCGTAAAGGATTAGTGTGTGACCAATAATGGTTATTTTTTCGGTTATACATACCATTATTGGAAAAATTCATTTCGTCAGAGAATAAAATATTGCATAAAAAAAATGACCATCATTGTTAATTTTCTGATATAAACAGTTGCAAAAATCTTAAATTAGCTCCTGGATGTTAATTTTGCACAATGCGTCCGGAGCGATAACATTTATAGTGGTAGTTTTTAGAACTTTACATATCTCAGCTTGAGACACTTGAATGTTTTCAGCTGCATTGCGGGTGGAATTAGAGGAGAATGACTCAAAATAGGTCAATATAGCTATATCTAAATCTTCATTACAAATACGTGGTTTTATCAGTTTTCTTTTGATAAAGCTACCTCCTTGTTTAAGGTTGTTAACTATTTTTTGGAGACGCTTAACAGCGGGGAAATCACATTGAGGATATTTGTTTCGGTACCATACCAAAGCGCAAGTGGCACTTCTCCCATTGATAAAATATGCCTCATAATTTATCAAAATTATTAAATGATCTATAAATTGCAGAATTAAAGTTCCAAATATTACTTATTATAAATTATTCAACAAAATACGAAACAGTACGCAAGCAGTTAGTAATAATCAACAAAACGTCGAACAAAATCTAAATTATTGGCGCCAATTTACTCCACGTTCTAATTTAGAAAATAGAAAAAAATAGAAATAGAAAAAACTTTATTTGCGACAAACAACACAAAAGAAAATAAAAAATAAAAATTTGTATGAGTAAGTCACAAATCGGCCCCAACTCAGCATAATGCTGGTTGTTAACCAACGCTGATCTTCCTTTGGAGCCGTTAGGTGATGTCACGGTCATACACACATGCACAGCTGCATAAAAAGATAGACAATAACTAAATTAAACAAACTGATATTAAAAATAATAATAAAATTACATTATACAAAACTAACAAGTAAGGAGGTAAAAATTAAAGCTTATAAGTTAAAAAGCAACATATATGACAATAATACACCAGTAACATATAACTACAGTACCACAAGATTACACAACGGTAACTTGTGACGACAAAGGGAGTAAAAACAAAGTAGGGATAACAATCAATTTTAAGGTTTGGATTATTTATATTGCGCTCGTATCAAATTTAAGAGTTTCCTCTCGCTGCTGATGAGTGGTAAAAAAATATTTGAGTTTAATTCTAAAACAATGAACATTTTGCAAGTTCCTCACTGGCGGCGGGATATTATTCCAGCATTTGGTAGCAGCGTAGCGAAAACTGCCTCTGAAAGCGGCTGAACTATGGCGTTGCGAGGAGAGCCGAGATGCGCACTGTCGAGATTCATGGGACCTGTGGCTGGATATCCAGGACAATTTCTCATATAGATAAGAAGGTTGTTTATATTTTAGGACACCAAAAAGTAAACAAGCCAGGTGTAACTTGCGACGATGCTTCATTTTAAGAATAGAATGTTTGTTGAGGTAAGGGGTCACATGAGCTCTATACGGAATTCAATTGTTTACATTTTTTTCTTTTACTGTGGCCTTTAACTGCAAAGAGATAATATAAATTTGTAATTAGAACTTGATGTTGTGAAGATGACCGCGCTGCGGGTCTGTGTTGAGAAAAATGTTGAGCATCATTTCGGACAAGGTGCAGGTAATGCAAGTATGAATTAAAGCATTACTTTAAAATATGATTCAGTTGATTAAAATGTAACATTTTCCTTAAGTTTGGCGTATGTCATTTCTTCCCAGAATTCGATCCTTATTAGCCACACTACCGAATGGTGTAATAATACAGTGTGTTTTTTTTGTCAAAATCAACGTGTTCGGTTCCAGGCTAGGAATATTAATTTTGCAAAAATCCAAAGATACAGTTGTAGTTTTCATCAAAATCGTGCTCGAGACTCCTTTGAGTACTTTTCGCTATTCCTCATAGTTTCTGATTTAGCTATCCACGCTCACTTGAAAAATTCAGCCTGTATATGCATCTTGAGATGCGAGCTAAGTTAACCCGAAAGCCAAGTAAATAAATTAATTTAAAAACAATTCAAAAATCTTTTATGCGGTAGCCATGTCATGATGAAACTTAGAACTGTCTATCACAGTTAAATGCGTACACAACATTTCGTGTCTATGCTGTTAACCCTTGAAGAGTACCCTCGTCAGGAGCCAAACCGGAGTGCAGCAACCATGTCATGCGTAGATAAAATTTACCGTTGAAGAGTTCCTTTATCTGGAGCTGATTCTGGATGTCGATTGAGGTCATACTTATCATAAAAATGCACTGTCATTGGAACTGAACCAACATGCAAAAATTCAACTCCGTAGGATAAGAGGAAGTGGTTCTAATCCAGCTTGCAAGGTTCGACCTAAATAAACATCCATACAGACATAGATAAACATGCAATGGCATACATTCATACAAACATTGCAAGAAAAATCTTTTAATAAAACTGAAAAGGTAGGACTCATGGAGTTTGAATTACGTTTACCCGCGAACGTCATATTGTGATTTGTGGGTTCCGTGCCCCAAAAGGAAAAAAGGAATTATAGGATGTATATAGTTATACAATATGTTAATATAAGGGTATATAGGATCACTTTATTGTCCGTCCGTCCGTTCATCCGTCCGTTCGTCTGTCTGTCCCTTTTGTTCAATAACGCGTGTAAGTATCAAGTTGAAAGGTCTGTAAACCCTTGGGGATGTGAAAAAAACAAACTTTTAAGTCAAAGCAATCAAAAGATACGGCCGTTTATGCCGTATTTTGATATTGATGTTGGTTTCCTCTAATGGATGAATGATTTACATACCTACAAGTTTGTACCGAACCCTCGGTATGCGATTTCGACCCGCACTTGGCCGTTTTTTAAAAAATAAAATAACGTACTTCACGTGGACATTAATTTGAATTCAACGATACCTTAGAGGTTGAAATCGGTTAACTGACACCTGTGCCTCTGATGGAAACATATTACCTACATAGTATTAAGTACCTAATACGCTGCTAAAATCATAACTCTCCTTTTCATAGTCGGGAAACAAACGTCTCGTTTACCGGATTAAGCTATCACAGCCATATTATGGCCACAGTTTTATCAAGTACCCAAGCACAGGTGGTTAACCAGTCCCATTGAACATAGCATCTAAAGCCGTTATCGGCTCTCACGTTTCACTTTTATTTTCACTTTCCTCGGTTGCCAGGCAACGTGACGTCATGCAGGTCAGGCAAGGTCATATTGCGGCGCTGTTGTACACCTGTTGTTGTTATTACATAAAAGAGTAGGTAGGTACGAGTAAGTAGGTACGAGTAAGTGGGAACAAGAAAATGTTGTTTGTTTGTCGTGTGAGATAGTGCTGGCATCTGGTTTCAGAGGAAATAAAGCTTTTTCTTTTTAATCTAGCTGTGCCCGCGGCTTTGCCTGCGTGGTCATTTCATTGAAAAGTAACCCATATGTGTTATTCCAGGACCAAAAGTACCTTTAAAGCACAATATACCACATTTCTTCAAAATTCGTTCAGCCGTCAAATAGTTTTTTTTATCGATTGCTCGATATGTAACCATCGGTTTAAGACACCAAGTACCCTAGTTTTTAAGTCAAGCCCTAAGCTATCCAACCGTGAAAACCGCATAGCAATCGATCCATGATGACCTATATATGATGCGCGAACAAATATAGGCACAGATAGCAAGACAACAATTAAAAAAATGTTATATTCTTGTTCACTAGCCTATTTTAAGTAAACAAGAGTTTTTTTTTTAATCTTCTATGTACATACTTTTTCGTACTTATTGCTTTATTATAAGTATAGATAGATAGACAAAGTGGGCTTTGGTTCTAAACCGTAATCCATATCGTTTATTAAGTTTTATTCAACTTGCTTATGCCACTGACACTTTCCTATATTTAAAAAGTTAAGTATGTTTATAGATACCTAACCTATGACGAAACAATAATTGAAAAATGATAATTTTATTTAACTCTGATGAACCAACTATAAATGAACCTTGGAAATTTAAAAGAGCTCTTAAAATTACCGTGTGACGAAGCGGCAACAGCCTCCTTCATCTATACCTACCATATATTTAGTTAAAGGGGGGAAGTCGTCCATCGGGCCTTCGGAGGGCACGTTAAAGCTGTCGGTCTCGGCTGTTACTGATAAATAGAAGTCAGTGAGCCATGTGAGGCCCTCGGGCGGCCTGACAAACTTACACCAGAGTCCAGCACTGCCTCACATGACAAGCAAGCAAGTAAGTCCACACACCCACACAGCTACAATCCCACCGTCGTGCTTCATGTCATTCATGTGCACCAAAGATAAAGAGACATACGCTGCCTGTAGCTAGAGTCACTGCTAACACGTGCTACACAAACGCCACTCCAATTGTGACTAAAGCCAAAAAAGTTCAATTGTGTTCGTTGCAATTCATTTATCCACGCCCGAGGAGCTGGTACCTGATCTACACACTTGTTTTCCCCTATAAAAGGTACCGTGACATCAACGTTCACACACCAGGCATCAGGTAAGTAGAGCCCAAACCGGTAAACGTAGAGACTTCTTGGAGAATAACTAGCTTAAAAGCAAAAAAAACACGCCTGCCCTGCCAAAAAAATAACTTTTGCCAATAAATTATATACTGATGGAATGTGCTTATCAAGGCCTTCAATTTGATACCCATATTGTAAAATTCGAAGAAAAAATGTTTATTTCGTATTTGAAAGAAAATGGAGCCATACTGCCCCATATTTTTTTCAAAAGGAATAAAGCCTATGCTACTCAGGTGATGTAAGGATTCTAACGATACCCGATACGTCCAAATTTTTTGAGGCATTTAAGAGTTATGGTGGACTAAAGAAACTCACATACATACAAACATACAAACATACATACATAACATACAAACATAAATGAATCCTAAAACATTTTACTCCTTTTTTTGGATAGTCTTGTAAAAAGGGGTTGAACGGATGGCAAAGATTGCACGCGAGCAAATCCGCGAGTGCAGCTAGTTCCTGATAAATCTATATGAGTGTGATGGTAAGGGGCAGAGAAGCCATTACAAATAAGGTCCCTTGTACCGCTCTGCCCCCGTTTAATAGCGAGCTTTGGGGGTTCTTTTTAAATGATACGTTGTTTCTTTGTTTGTTTTTTTGGGGAGTTTTAATGCAATAACGGCTGGACAGATTTTGATGAAATTTGGAATGGAGATAGCTTATACCCTGGAATAAAACATAGGATTTTTTATCCCGGAAAATTGGAAATTTCCACCAATTTTCCGGGATAAATCCGTCCAGCCGTTATCGCGTGAAAGTTCCCCAAACAAACAAACAAACAGACAACGTTTCATTTTTATATATTGGTATGGATTATAAGTCTTTAGATGGCAAAAAGGACTAAATCTAAGATATGTTTTGATGAAATTACGCTAAAATGTCTCGTGTTTATTTGAAACTTGTCTTTTCAGTGCAGCAACTTGCAGAGCTTGCAGGTTTATTTCGTGGTAAGTAGAGACGCGCGCGTCCTGAAATTTGGGTGTCTTTTGAAACCAGAATGCTAAGTAAGTGCTAGCGATAAGACCGCCCATTGTACAGTACATTTCATAAGCTAGTTTTGGTCAATTTGTTTCTGTATATTTTTGGTGTATAATAAAGAGTTAACTATCTAGGTACAGTAGTCGCAGCGGAAGTATGTATCTCGGAAGTTGTCTGCAAGTCGCTGCGCAAACTGCTATTTTTCGTCGCTGAGCAAATTGCTATTTTTCAAGCGCAATCCCGATGTTGACGGTGAAGACATCATTGTATAACTGCCTCGCTCACTTGCTTACGCTTTTCGCATATTCTATCTCGCTCGTACTTTATGCTGTTTTATCCCCACAGCAGTACTTGCGCAATCGTTCACAGAGCCTAACTTCATAAATATATAGATTGGCTGCGATTACTGTATTTTGAACTCAGAAAGTCGAGATCTACGTCGATAAACGTTCTTGAAAGCTTAATGCCTAAAAGGATAATTAATTACCTTCTAATTAGGTAGTTATAATAAATTTTAATTCATTATGACACGATGTTTTACTGTCTCGAACTCGGAATACTACGAAATTGCGATGGATTGTCACCGCTCGTTACTGTACATTGTTTATTTACATGTCTAAAGATTGAGCAGGTTTGAGTATACGAAAATACCGGATATGTCTGTTGCCAAACCTGATTTCCGAATGAACTAGTTTGTCCTCGAATCACTTAACTAGTTGACCTGAGACCGACTTTGTAAAACATGTAATTAATTGATAATATATTTTATCAGTAACTAAATAACGAGATGAGCCTGTTGTTCTCCTGAACAACAGGCTCATCTCGTACAGGCGCGTACCGCCTGTCTATCATTTAATAATAAATTATTATGGGGTTACATGTTATCGGGCATTCTCAGTAGTTCGGTCATTTAGTCCGGTCCTGGACTTTTCGTCAATAAAGAGAACTGATATTGCTTATACTATTACTTATCTTTATTGACTGATACTGATGATACGCCTATAATTTCTAAAGGTATATATGGAAAGCTTCAAAAACGTCAGTCATAATAATCATGAGTGGTCAATATAGTTTACAGATTACATGACAAGGTTTAATTTTCTACTTTTAGGTTGATAGCTCCAAGGTAATCAATATTTTTGACTATCTATAAGCTACAATCTATAGCCGCTCTAAGTAGTCAATATTTTTTACTATCTTAGAGCTATCAACCTATTATTGACTAACTTTGCATACTGCCATTGCTAACTAAATATACCTAATAAGTATAAAATAAAATAAATAAAAAAGTTATTATGTTATAGCCATATGTAATGTCACGAGTTCGTTATTGTGTTTTGCTCATCAAGCCCTTTCATTTGATACGCATATATCATAGGGATTACTATGGAAATGATAAACAATAATAAAAATACTTTTATTATTAGTCGACCTTTCGGTCTTTCCTTTCTAGTTCGGTCCGATATCGATACCAAACTATAATGCTCAATAGTCCAGTCGTATTACATCCACGAAATGCTGAGGCGAAAAAGTCTCACCAGTCCGGTGACCGGACTAAATAACCGAACTACTGAGAATGCCCCAGATCTAATCGACTTGAATTAGCAAGCTGAAGGGGCGGTGGGCTGGTCATGTTTGTCGAAGGACTGATAACGTTGGGGTAAACGTGTTCTTGAGTGGAGACCGCAACTCGACAAACGTAGTGTAGGGCGCCCGCCGGCGCTAGGTGGAGCGCGATATAAGCAAAATAGCTGGCAGCAATTGGAAAACAAAAGCCAAAGATTGGAGTCGCGTGCTTTGGGAGAGGCCTGTGTCTGAACTGACACGGACTAAAGAGCTAAACTAGGAAAAAAACACCAAACCCACAGCCACTATTAGGTCATAAACTTTCGAAGATATCTGTACTTCTCACTTCCATCGAATTTACTTCAATGATAAACGACAAATAAGTTCAATAAAAATAACTTGTTAATTTGGTCGAGTCACGCATTCTGCTATAAGAGCGGCAGATGCAATTTCATGCGGATTAACCGAGGCATCTAGTTACGTAAATCTATGGCTTTAAGTGCTCACTACAGCTATAAGGCTTAAACGCCTGTTACTATAAGCTTACTAGAAATTGCAATTCCAATTATAAAATTTTACTTTACTATGTCAAACATAGTGGGTGGATCCTACGCTCCGTCTGCCGTTCTCTCGAGAACCTTTGTACCCGGTTATCGGTTTTACAATTTATGTGGCCTGCCTTTTGCCACTTCAAATTTGCTAATACTGACTTTATAAATATACACGGTATAGGTATTTAAGATTGCCTATTTTCTGTGCTTAAAGGCCTAATGGTCTTTAAATTATTTTTTAACAATAAACTGCAATTAAAAAAAAACTGTTTTAACATAATCAGGTGATAAATTTACTGTAGTGATGCAACGAATACGAATATTCGTATTCGCCGAATAGTAGACATTTACCGAATATTCGTATTCGGCGAATACTAATACGAATATTTAAAAACTAATATTTTACGTACAAACGCAACTCTAATTACTGGCAGACTTGAAAAACGCGCGTGTAAAAATACGCACGTGTGCAGAGGGCCTTAACCGCAACGACGACGCAACGGGGGACTCCCCGGCCATAGTTTGTACAGTACCGCAGCTCCGGGAGTTTCCCTATCATTACAATTACGAACCATTGATTGATTGATTCATTTCTTTCACTTCATTTGTTAGTCGAAAGCAGAAGTCAAGCAAGAGATTATTGTTTTATTTATTTTCTGAGGTTGCTGCGAAGTAAAAGAAGTTAAAAAATGTCTTCTCGTAAACGAGATCAAAGTGACATATGGAAACACTTCGATAAATTACCGAGTAAGTAGTTATATGGTTTGTATTTCTTTGGTATCAACAAAAGGTAGGATAGTAAGTAAGTAACTTAGACGAACGTTGGTAGTTAATGGCTGCGTCAATGTAGTACTAGACTTTGTCCGCGACTTCGTCCGCGCAGACATCGGTTTTACTTTCACATGTAATATTATAGTGGGATAGGATTTTAAATTGTGTTGTTTTTATTTTAGACAATGAAAGCAAAGCTAGATGCAGATATTGTGCTTGTGAATTGTCTCGGGGAAGGAAAAATGCATATATTAAAGGATTTACTACGACCGCACTGTGGACTCATGTGAAGAGATTTCACGAAAATGAGCTTGCTGCCAGTATAAGTACTGTAGACGAAACAAGCACTGAAGTTGAAGTAACTCCAGCGAAGAAACAAGCGTCCTTAAAGGAAATATGGGAAAAGCGAACTACGTATGAAACGGGTGATCCTCGGGCTGTCAAAATCACATATTTGATTGCTGAACAAGTTTGTCTAGACATGGAGCCCCTGAATTTGGTAAATAAACAGGGATACCGTCGTTTGCTCGTCGTCGCTAGCTCCAAGGTTTGTTTGCTTTTATTAAAATGCTATACATTTGTTCATTCATACATATCAGTGGGATTTTCTTTCAACTTTCACATAACCCTTTTTAATTCCTGACTGCTTTTTTTTACAGATATAATATTATATCTAGAACCCACCTTACAGAAAAAAAACTGCCGGATATTAATTAACGTGTTAAAATAAAATTGAAGGAGCAGTTAACAAAGACCCCATATCTCTCTGTCACAACAGACATGTGGACCAGTGACGCTTCCTCACAAGTCAATGATTTTATAAGTCTTACTGGACATGGTGTCAATGAAGATTTCCAGCTCAAATCTTATTGTCTGGAACTGTTTCCCTTTGAAGGTGACTCACATTCAGGAGAAAATATTGCCCACAATATGCATATGATGTTTCTGGAATGGCAGCTATTGGGTAAAGTTGCAGCAGTTGTAACGAACAACGCACGGAATATGGTTAAAGCAAATGATGAGCTTGATCTTAGTATTAAACATATTTCTTGTTTGGTACACAGCATCCAATTAGCGCTGAAAAAAAGTTTATTTGGTCAAGAACGCTTGACCGAAATGTTAACCACATGCAGGGGAGTTATTACTCATTTTAATCACTCAACCTCCGCACTCAAACAACTGAAAGATTCTCAACAAGCTAACAATATACCGAAACATGTTTTGTTTCAAGATGTTGAAACTAGATGGGACTCAACATATCAGATGTTGAAGAGATTACATGAACAACGCATAGCGATTCAAGATGTTTTACCATCTCTACCAAATTGTCGTCATGATATCACAGCAAGGCAATGGGCTCTTATGAGCCAAATCATTGATATTCTGGCCAATTTTGAAGCAGCTACTAAAGAGCTAAGCAAAGAATCAACGACGTTATCTCAAGCAATCCCAATAATAAAAGAAGTCTAAAATCTTGCCTCAATAAAATTTCAAATGATCCTTCTTCTCATCCTGATGTAAATGATCTGGCAAACTCCCTATTCAGTGGACTTTCGAATAGATTTGCCTTTATGGAAAGTGATGAAACTTATCTATTAGCAACGATCCTTGACCCACGGTTCAAAACAAGGATTTTCAGCTCAACAGTGGTCGCTGAAACCGCTCGATCAGTTCTTAACGCTGCTTTTGATGGCAGAGAGGCCGTAAGACCGACAAGACCTCCAGAAGAACCTCAACCGTCGACAAGTAGAGGAATTTGGCAAGTATGCTAAGAAATAATTGAAGAGGCTGAAATGGAAGAGCCAATTTCAATATTTTCTGGTGAGTATGAAAAAATGTCTTTTTACAGGGGATTCGCAAACTAAAAACGAAATAGATGCTTATCTAAAGCTCCCAAATTTATCGCCGACTGCTGATCCACTGACCTTTTGGCGAGAAGGTGTCCATTTTCCAAGTCTGAAAAAACTTGCCCAAAAATATTTTTCACTGAAGCCATGTACAGTCGCCTCAGAAAGACTTTTTTCAACGGCTGGGAACATTCAGACTGAAAAAAGAAATCGCCTTAAACCAGAAAATCTACAAATTTTATGTTTTTTAAATAAAAATTTGCCTGTTGTAAATTTTAATTATTAGAAGAATAGAAATTTATCAAATAAATTAGTCTTTTATTACCATGGCGAGATATTTGTATTCGTATTCGCCGAATAGTAGGTTTGATATCCGTATTCGTATTCGTATTCGTAAAAGTACTATTCGTTGCATCACTAATTTACTGCTTACATATGCTTTCATCTATACTATAATAAAACTGTAACTGGGCTAAATCTGTACATTAAATATTTTTTGAAAATTATAATTGAGATAAACTTCAAAATCGATATAGAGTGCAAAAAGGATATTTTTTTATTTTTGTCTGTCTGTCTGTCTGTATGTCTGTCTGTCTGTCTGTCTGTCTGTCTGTCTGTCTGTCTGTCTGTCTCTTTGAACACCCATCACGCTGAAACTACCAGATGGATTTTGATGCAACTTGGCACAATCATAGCTTATGTTATGGATTAACATTTAGAATACTTTTTATCCCGAAAAAATCATGAGTTCCCGCAGGATAGGGGTTAAAAGTTATTTAAAAGAACACATATTACTTTGAAACTACTGGTCAGAGTTTGATGTAACTTGGCACAGTCAAAGTACATATTATGTATTAAAATTATGGATTCTTTTTATCCCCAAAAAATATAGGGTTCCTGCGGGATAGGTATTCAAAGTTATGGTAATTTAAATGTAATATAAATAAAATATTGAAACGGTACCATAATTTCGACCCTCTCGCCACTATACTATCTGGTTTAGCGGGAGTATTTCTGCCTGCCAACCCAGACGTGCGTGGATCGAAATCACGTACTTAATAAAATGTTTTGTTCCGTATTTTTATGCATTTACATATTTTATGCGTTATTTTTACAATTTCAATGCTTTTTTTTTCTTGAATTAAACCGTCTAATTGTTACAACAAAATAGGTCACAATAATTCAAATTCAGATAATTTAGAAAAAACTCAAAAACAGAAATGAATTCTGTCAATTTACTTGCGGCTTTTTTTATTGTTAACTAAACTGCGTACTGTTTTACATTTTTAACCCCCGAACAAAGAGACGGGTGTTATAAGTTTAGGGTGTGAATCACTGTGTGAGAGGGTGTGTGTGTGTGTGTCTGTTTGTGGTATCCTCATAAAAAAGCTCCCAAACGAATGGACCGATTTTGATGCGGTTTTTTAGTTTGAAAGCTAATGTGATCGAGATGGTTCTTAGCGTAGCTTTATGGGGTGGGAGGGGGGGGGGGGGGTGAGAATCGTAGCGTCCAAACGAATCGACCAATTTAGCTGCTATTTTTTATGTTTCAAAGCTGAGGTAAACAAGATTTGTCTTAGCTATAATAAGAGGGGAGGGGGGGGGGAATATGGCGAAGTTCATAGGTCCCAAATGAATGGACCAAATTTGATGCAGTTTTTATGTTTTAAAAAGGATGTGATCGAGATGGTTTATCATGTTCCTTTGCTATAAGGGAGGGGGGGGGAGGAGTTGAAAAAAAGGGGGGGGGGGGTGAGAATCGTATCTTTCAAACGAATGGACCAATTTAACTGCGGATTTTTATGTTTCAAAGCTGAGGTAAACAAGATGGTTCTTAGCTATAATGGGGCTTTATGCTCGCTACGCTTCGCTCCCGCCTTTGTCTTCTAACCTATCACGACCATGTCGGATCGCCACTGAAGGTTGTTAACACAGGTAGGTAGGTACCTATATTGGTACTTTTGGTACTGGAATAATTCATAGGATCATTATATCCCAGAAAAACTACCACGCGAGCAACGCTGCGGGCACAGCTATAGGCAATAATAACGTAAAAGTCTGTACAAAGAAGATAATTTAAAAAAATTGGACTGAACAAGAATAAAACATTTTTAAAATTCGTGTCTGTCTATTTGTTTGTCTGTATGTTTGTTCGCGCATCACGTAAAAACTATTAGACCGATTGCGATGCAGTTTCCAGTGTTGGATAGCTTAGGGTTTGACCAAGACCTAGCGTACTTGATATCGTAATCCAATGATTAGATGCCGAGCAATCGATAAAAATCTTTTAAACGGCTGAAGGAATTTTGATCAAATGTTTATTATAGGTCTTGGAATAGCACATAGAGTACTTTTAACCTAGAGAAATGACAACGCGAGCGAAGCCGCGGGCACAGCTAGTTCTAAAATAAACTGCTAGAAATTGGTAAAAAAACGCGATCACTGCGCTCGCGCCATTGTGTTAAAATTGGACGTTGTCACATATCCACCAAAAAAAAACTAAAAAAGAACCGTACACTACATAAATTACTAGAAAATTTTGCGAAATTGTATGAAATAAAATAAATAAATACATACAACAGCTAAGCTGGTGCTAGTCTCGAAACATTAAAAACCCACAGAACTACAAAATAAATTGGTCTCTATACCGTTCTCTCCCCGCAAACGTCCCAGCTTTGGTCTTCGAATGCCGCTTATTCTTCTTATTCTTCTTCCCGAAGAGCTTACTCGCCACCCGACTGTACGGAGGATGGGTATGGTTTAAAGTCATCTTCTCTTCTGTACCACTCTTCGAAAAATTAAAAAACTTTAGCACCTCAATTTTTCAGATCATATTCTTTCAAATCCGTTCAAAAATAACTACAACCGACACTAAAACCACTTATCACTTATCTAACACTGCAAAAGAAATTCCTAAAATTTCAAATTCGATCGAGTGATTAAAATTAAAAAAGCAAAAGAGTTGGCATGGTTATTACCGGCCAGTGCGGTGATTTGCAATTATAGTTTTGAAACGAAACTCGTTTTAGGCACCGTTCTAAATTCGAAATGTAATGAAGCGCGCGCGCCGCTTGCCTGTCTCGGCCTTACTGCAGATCTTAAGGCTGTATGTGATTTTCTCGTGAAAATATTGAGCGAAAGTTATCCCCCGAGGCTCGTGTAGGCTGTATTTTAATGCCTTCCATTTTCTTTTTACGATCTATATTGGAAAACGCAACTTTTGAAAAGCTGTCTACAATGACTTAATGCTCTAGGTTAAAATAATTGTATAAATAATTTTAGGTCGAGAAACCTTTGAAATTACATCTCATATCATAAAATTACGCGCGCACGTAAGCTATATAACTTATATAGCACTGATACATAGATAGATAGATAGATAGATAATACTTTATTGTACAACAGGTTAAAAAGGAATACAATGCATAGGAACAATCTTATAGCTAAAGTGCAATATCGTGTTTAACTAATCTATACTTATAATAAAGCAATAGGAACGAAAAAGTCTGTACAAAGAAGATAATTAAAAAAGAAATGGTATGGCACATAAAATAAGCTACTGAACAAGAATATAACATTTTAAAAATTCGTGTCTGTCTGTTTATCTGTTTGTCTGTCTGTATGTTTGTTCACGCATCACGTAAAAACTACTGGACCGATTGCGATGCGGTTTTCACTGTTGGATAACTTATGTTTTGACTAAAAACAGGGGTACTTTATATCTCAATCTGATGAGTAGAAGCCGAACAATCGATAAAAATATTTTTGACAGCTGAAGGAATTTTGATCAAAGTTGGTATATTGGTATATAGGTCCTGGAATAGCACAAAGAGTACTTTTAACCTAAAGAAATGACCACGCGTGCGAAGCCGAGGGCATCAGCTAGTACTAATACAATTAACTTAACTAATTTACTTTATCGGGACCTCAACGTAGAGATTGTCGACAAAGTCATTACAAAATATGCAGAAGTTCACGAAAATAGATTTCATCATCATGTAAATGTCGAGGTGATGCAGCTCCTCGACCACACGGACATCTAAAAGACGAAGCGAGAAGACTCAAAATAACAAAACCGTTCGAGTCAGTGAAGTGTTAATGGAAGTGTTACCGATAACGAACGCATAAACAAAGAGTCTTCAAATAGAGACAAAAAGAAAAGTGTTATTTGATACATTCTTGGTTAAGACATTTAAGTTATAATAAAACTGCTTATTGGCCTAATTCAAGGCTAGATTGTAATATCTATAGCATATATATTTATTGTAAGATATATATAAGCAGCAGTGTGTAAACATTTCTGTGTTCCGTTTTAAAGGGCAATGTTTCCAGCGAAATTACTGGGCAATGAGACTTAAGAACCGACATCTCAGGGTGTCGAGCGCAGTGCAGCATGCGCAAGATTTTGCAAACAAAGTTCTGGGTGGCACTGGAACTGTTATTTACTTTACGGCCTTCCCGTCTCGTTATTTAAAGTAATAAAAAAAACTATAATGAAAATCATAATGGTGCACATATAGAAAACGAAAAGAAATAACTGATTCTAGAGTTCATAGAGTGCAATGACATAAACATTGTGGAACTGTAGCAAACATTAGGCAAAAGTGTCATCATTAATATTGATTTCGCAAACAAAATTAGCATTATAACGTGAAATTGCATCGGCATGGCATAATTATGTCTACCTGTAGCACCAGTTACATATGATACATTACGCGTACGAACATTAATGTTTTCGTATGTGTGGTACAAGCTAAATTAATGGAATGTACTTATGAGAAATCACTGGGCATTATTAAAAGACTTAAAAACAGTGATGTTTATCGCGCAGGCAGTGCAGTTGTCTTTTTGATTTTATTTAGTTTGCTTTGAGCGTTGTGTGGGTCAAATCTTGCAAGCTGAATTTGAATAACTTCCTAACTTCCTCTTATGACATCCAGGATTATTTCCAGATAAAGGAACTCTTCAATGATCAACAGAACAGACACGAAGTTTTGTGTACGCATTCTATTATGATAACTGGTTTCAAATTTTAACATGACATGGTTGAAGTTCTGGTTGGAATACTAGTCAGGACTAGGGAACTCCTCAACGGTTAACAGCACAGACACGAAATGTTATTTACGCATTGAATTGTGATAGCCCCTTCTAAGTTTCACCATGACATCGCCACGTATCTTCATATCATGTTCACCTAATTGTCCCCCCCCCCCCCCCCTCGCCCTCGTTCATCCCCATAACCACATGAGCATAAAACTACACTAAAGCGCGTAAATTTTACTGGGAAAGTGGTTAAAACCGCTTTTTGTGCTCAAAAAAACATTTCTTAATGCATCTTTAGGGTACACAATATTTGCTACAAAGGGGGACTAACATTTCACTATGGAGCCTGACATACACAAGACGCCATTAAAAAAAAACGTCGTAGCAGCCGATCATACCTAAAATAGGTACACTACTTTCGCGTTTTTGAAACATTGGAGGGTATAAGACGAATATTAAACCTAAATCTAGTCATAATTTTTAGTACCTACCTATACTATAAATTACATATATGACCCGATGTCTCTGACTTTTATGTAGGTATCAATAGAGACTAGAGGCCTTTAGTTTCCGCTTTTTAGGACGGCTTCGCACAGTAAATGCATTCTTCAGCCACTGTCAATTAAATAATTTATAGGTAAGTATTTTCAATATTTGTATGCTTCACATCATGTTGAGATATCCCTAGTGCCGATCTCAACTCCGCTTGTAAATTTTGGTTATATAGCTTCTCGCTTGTACCAGCAGACAAGTTTCTCTAGCATGACAGTAAGATTCCGCTATGAGTGCCATGACATGACACGACGTTTTGCCGCCAAAACACTTTCGCTGCCACCTCTGGCAACATGGCGGATATGCGAGATTCGAATAAATTGCTATCATTTGCTTCCGATACGTAATCGTTACTTGCTTTGTTATGATTCCTTAAAATAATATTAATTTCATGGAAACGAGCCTTAATTACCTTACCCTTATCCTTATTTCACAATGTTTGTTTTGTTTGTCATATTAGGTAGTGCTGGCCTCTGGTGTCGAAGTTTGTCTGGCCGCGCGAGGGCCTCTGACATGGATTAACGACTATTAATCAATAACAGCCGGGATCAACGGCTTAATGTGCCAATAGCACATACCTACATAGCTATCTTAGCTTTGCTATCGTTCGCCACCAAGCTTATTGAACTTTTTATAATAAAACCTTATCTAAAAAAAACTGAAGGAAAAATTTGTGTCTCGGCCGGGACTCGAGCCCACATCATTCCGTGCCTCTGCGTGGCACGTCCTCATCATCATCAACAGCCTGCATTAGTCCACTGCTGGACATAGGCCTCTCCTAATGCGCGCCACTGAGCCCGATCTTCGGCTCTTATCATGTAATTGCTGCCAGCTACTTTGCGTATATCGTCACTCCATCTGGCTGGTGGGCATCCTATACGTTTGCCTATGCATGGTCTTCGCTCAAGAAATCGTCTACCACTTGTCGTCAGCCCATTGCCACTTCAGTTTGCTAATTCTTTGAGCTATGAATCACCTCGTTTTGGATGTGATCCCTTAGAGAAACCCCGAGCATAGCACGTACCATAGCTCACTGAGTGACCTGAAATTTGTGGACCAGTCTCACAGTCAGTGTCCACGTTTTGGCTCCGTATGTCATTACGGGTAGGACGCACTAGTCGAAGACTTTCGTGTTTAGGCACTGTGGGATGGGTGACTAGAAGACAAGACATAGTTTCCCAAAGTTCTTTCTGTCCAACATAAGAGTTTGTCCTAGGTGCACAAATTCGAGAGGCATGCCACTAATGACTATTGGTTCCGGTGCAATGTGTTGATTTATCATCAATTTTGTTTTGTCGATGTTCATACGGAGGCCAATAAGACGGGAGACATCTGCTACTGGTCAGCATTTTGTTGCAACTCTTGCAGCAACTCCGCCATAAGGATGATATCGTCTGCAAATCTCAAGTGTGAGATGTACTCGCCGTTTATTTTGTTGCCCATTCTATTCCAGTCTAACATCTTGAACATATCCTCCATTGCGTTGGTAAACAATTTCGGGGATATTACATCACCCTGCCGTACCCCTTTAAGCAATTGGATTTGTTCAGTTTGCCGGTCCTGGACTTGGACGGACATTGTTGCAACGTCATACAAGCATCTCAACTCTTGAATATATTGCCAGTCCACTTGGCATTGCTGCAAAGAGTCCAGAACAAACCAGGTTTCAATGGAGTTAAAGGCCTTCTCGTAGTCCACAAAAGTCAGACACAGCGGCTGATTATACTCTTCTTCCGACTTCTGGATAATCTGGAGCACTGTGTGAATGTGGTATACGGTGCCACGAAACCAGGGCTGCTCGGAAGGTTGGAATTCGTAAAATCTACGCGCGAGTCGATTGGTGATGACCGTTGAGAACAACTTATAGAAGTCACTCAGGAGTGAGATGGGCCTATAATTCTTGAGCAAGGTTTTATCCCCTTTTTTGAGGAATAGTACGACCACACTCCTGTTCCACGCCTCTGTAGTTCTCCCACAGTTGATGATTGAATTAAATAAAGCCTGTAGCTCTCTGAGGACAGCAGTACCTTTTGCCTTTAAGAGCTCAGAGGTAATACCGTCCTCACCAGGGGCTTTTCCATTTTTCAGTAGTCTCAAAGCCATCTCTACCTCGTCTAGGCTGACATCTGGCAGCTCATCGGTTTAGTGGTGGGTCAGTGTGACTTTTGAATCCTTACTAGGGATTTCTGGTCGAGGAGCATGTGGAGCATATAATTGGCCATAGAAATCCTCGATCTCAGCGAGAATACCCGGTTTTGACAAAGCGGTTTTGCCATCAGTTTCGTTAGTTCAAAGTTTTTGCACGAAAACCTTGGACCCTCTTGTTTTGCTCAATTGCCTTTTGTATTAGGCAGGTATTAAAGCGCCGAAGGTCGTCTCATCAGTTTTGTGATTTTCTTGTTGTGAGTCATCTACTCTGCCAAAGAAGCCTTAGCATTTTACCGTCTTTGTGGCATTAACCGGAGAGTCTCGTCTGCGAGCTTGGATTTCTGGCCCTTACGCTGTAGACTACAGAATTTTCGGCCCTCTTCCGTGACAATTCTCACCACCATATTAAGTCCCTCGTTAACGGCATTTGTGGTTTCCACGGGAACAAATCGTTTCTCCAGATTTCCTTGGAATTGTTCGGACCCAACTATGGTTTGCAGCTGATTTGGTCGGAGCGTGGACTTTATCATATGGGTTCGCTCAAGCTTAAAGTTGATACTTAGAGTGCTTCGGTGCCTCGGACCAGTGTTCTCGTTAAGCAGGCGTTAATGCTAAATCATAAAATCTTACATTCTCTTGTCTACAACGCAAAAACGATTTCCAAGGTCAGAAACATCGAATGTGCATGCATTGTTATCATCATATTGGAGAAATTCAATTGACACAATTATAATGAATGTAAACAAGAGAAGAAGCGTATGTAATACAAGTACAAGCTCAATGAGAAGCAATTGCGAGTTTTTTCTTCGCATTTTCCCAACGTTTCTACTCGACGCTAGATGGCGCTGCAAGAAGCCGCCATTGTTGCAAAAAGGCGGCAAAAAATAACGTAAATTTAAACTCACACACAGTCACAGTTTGTATTGGCTTGTCTTGTGTTGTCTTGTGTTGGCACAGTCTTTATAGATATTTTTATTGTGTAGTTTCTATGCATTGATGTAATAAAAATGACTTGTTTAAAATCGTATGAATTTAAAAATAAGGCGAGAAAAATATTTTTTATCGTGGAATTACAAAAGTGTTTTGCCGCTTATTGCGAACAGCCATAAAGATTTATACGGCATACCTTACCCACCTGCAGACAAGCACTATCAATTAAATAACTAACCGTGACTATCCAGAAGCGAATATAGCTTTCTGGCATCTGTGGATCTGCTAATATACTGTTATATCTATCTTCACCAGCCTTATTGCAACGATTTCCAATACTAGAATTCCGGGCACATTCCATCAATAGGTATATCACAATTTTCACAATTTGGTGATGTCGTTTTTCGCATCAAATAAGAGTTTTTTTTTATTGTGCCTATTATGTTGCATAAATGAATTCTGTTGAATCGTCTCCATATACGAGTAAGTCAGTGCTATGAGAGTCAAATTACAGGTCCAGGATTGGACTCGAAGTTTTTTTTTTATTTACTTAACGTCGGATTTCTAATACACGACAGATAGATTTATATCTACTTCCAGTTTTAATTACTGGCCAGATTACTGGCATGGAACTTAACCATAAAAAAAATTTATTACACACCATCCAATTAAGCCTTAGACCAAAAACGTAGATCACGGAGCTCTCCCATGAGTAGCCCAGCCGCGTGCAAAAGCCAGTCTAATTATAAAATTATCTCTTACTTCGGCATGCCAAGCACTGGGTCTTAGAATTAATTGTTCCGGTTTGAGGAACAAGTGAAAATGTAGGCTCAAGAGTTACCATTCGTCAGAGTGTAGCACGTTTTAGATTTGTGTTATATGTCTAAGCGTAAATACTAAGTTTATAATCTATTTATAAACAGATTATAAACTTAGTATTTACGCTTAGAGCCAGTCCTGTGTATGTAGCCTAAGAATATGAAACTAGTACATGTGAAACTACAACATATGTCATGTTTCATAAATTAAATAAATATATAATATTTGGTTTTTATACATTTTAAAATGCAAAAAGGGGATTACTCACGTATATTAGTTGAATTGTTCCAGCTATAGTGTTGACCACATCCGGTGCTCTTTACATATACGTGAGCAACTCCGTTTTTGCCTTTTATATTATATACTATAAATGATTTACTAGCTGTACCCACGGCTTCGTACGCGGGGTCATTTCGTGGATAGTTTAGGTTTAGATTTAAATATTTGTGTAATTGGTATCTCAAGCCGATGAGTAGAATCCTAGCAATCGATAATAAACTACATGCTGGCTGAACGAAATTTGGCCGTTTGTATGTGTACTTTTGGTCCTAGAATAACACATAGGTTTGTCACGAGGTGGTCCTAGGCTTTTGGCTTGTTCCACCAGCCCAGGGACCAAGCCTCAGTGGACAACACAAAAGGTCAGGATTCAATTAGGAGCACAGGAACAGGAGGAGATGATTATAAAATAGATCAAATGAGTATTATTATGAAAGAGGTTTGGACCTCGTCACAGGTTACTTCTGATCAACAGAAATTACCACGCGGGCAAAGCCACGGGCACAGCTACTCGTAGTAAGTAACTAAAGGACCACCTGCATCCTAAACTAATTCGTAAAACGTGCGAAATGTAATGTTCCAGAGAGGTACAATGCTGTGCTGATTTATTTAGCGATTACGAAACTTTATTAAAAAAAAAACAAAAGACTTTAAAAAAAACAATTACTATACTAACCTAAAACAAAGTAATACTAAAACTAGTCTAATAATCCGCTGCCAGTGGCCAACGTACCCAAAATGCTAGCAGCATTGCCACGTTGTATGGTACAATAGTTATTCTTATTTTTGCCTACTCATTATACAAAATAAGGTAATTTTAAGACACCACTATAGACAGAAAAATAGTTTAAATATATATTGTTAAATTCAAAAAGCTATTAATTACCTAGATAGGATTTAAAAACTTTGTCCTTATACAACCAACCCACCTTACATCACTTACATCGATATTACACCAACGATTATCAAGCGGAAATCGGATATCTACCAACAATGTACCATTTCCCTTTTACGATTCCATAAAAACCGATCGCACGCGATTCCCTATTCACTTTCTCTCGTTGAGAAAACAGCGAAAATTACCTCTTTGTTTTTGACAGGTATTTTGTGACATCTTGTATGGGAAGTGATATGACACGATAATTGTATAATGAGAGTGTATTGAGCGGAACATGATATGTGTTATGTATCGGTGTCGGGTTATGTCACAGGATTACTAAGCTTTTTTGGCAGAGCTAAGTGCGGTCTCCAAATCAATTTGGATGAATCAGCGTTTAATGATTTTATCTACCGTAAACATGAAAACCATTTCAGATGGACTTTAAACATTCCTAACTGTATCGTAAGCTGCCCTTTTGTAACAAAATTATAATATTTCCCCTACCTACATAAAAACTACACATATGCGCGAGCGCAACCGATGCCTTTCAGAACGGAACAAGCCGCTATGTTGCGTGAAAAGGTTGAAGTTATTGCATATTAATTATAAATAATTAATAATAATTGTGATCAGTGAGGTGTGGTAAGGTGCTCCAAAAAGATAGTATCTCTAGATTTGGGAGGCGTTATCTTTACGACACGTAGTTAATTGCAATATTAGCCGTGTTCGGTTGGTCAGTTCTGAATACTACCAATTACCGTCCCCGTAAGACGGATTTATAAACTAAGCGAAAAAATTGAATGATGATACTGGTCACGGTAGCCAAATTGGTTAAAGGCATGTACCGCGCAGATGCACGGAATGATGCTGGTTCGAGCCCCGTCCGTGATCCAAATTTTTCCATTAGAAAATTATTAGGTAAGATTTTGTCTGCAAATGACGCTGTTTTCGTCGATGTCGTGTATTTTTAAACCCATAGAAATTTAATCCTATCTTTAAAAACTTGCATGAAGTCGGGCCCTTTTTGATCGAAAATTATAAGTACTTATTTGAATGTTAATTCCGCAACACTGACAGAGCCTTCCAAATCATGTCTTCATTATTTATTTGAGTTGTATTATGCTGCTAACCAAAATATACTCTATTTGCGCAGTATACAACAATTATTTAAACAATACACATATGATTCCAGGAAAATTTAATGAAAAAATAATTCTCTCTAGTGATGTAAATAAAGTAAATTTCCACAATTACCTAGTTCCTGTTTAAAAAAAAAACTAGTTCATTGTATAGGTAAGTTATAATTAGAAGTTACGTGTAATTTTAATCAAAATTATATCCACATTTAAAATGTAAAGAATGCGAACGGTTCCATTGGAGCGTCACTAAACAGTATACAATTGAATAATTTACTGTTCGCCAATTAATGAAGCAAACTGAACCAATTCTCCACACCCGGTTGTACAATCATTTTATAAGTTAAGGTACATACAGGCCAAGTTTATGGTCCGTACCAATTAAAAGCATCTGTCATTTCTTGAAACTCCACCCCGGCTTGGACCGGAGAAAAAACAAGACAAAAAATAGACAAAAAAATAGCCTATGACCTCTATCAATGAAGACGAATAAAAAAAAGCCTTTGGCACTCTATACCTGAAAACAAATCGATTGATAATATCCAAATAGGACCAATAGGGGCGATGGTGGAACATCCATTTACCCACATACAAACATAGACTGTTAAACTCATTACCCTTCCCTTGCTTCGACGTACTCGGGTACAAGCTTTCTAAATAAGTATATCATCATAATCATCACAGCCAGAAGAAGTCATCTGATGAACGTAACCCCATTACAATGAGCGGTTCCTCGCTATACAGCGGCTTCTCGCGACTCCCCGGGTCGTCGGTCCTTCTCGTGGGGGGCGTCCTACCCTTCATCTTGCGGTCCGCTGTTGCAATTCGAGAACCTTTCTTCCCAAACGGTTATCAGTTGTATTGCGAGATATGCAGCCTGCTCGTAGCTACTTCAATTTATTAATTCTGAGGGCTATATGTCGGTACTTTATCTGATTTTGCGGATGTCCATGTTTATTTTTTATCTCGCAAAGAGATCCTAAGCATAGAAGAAGAAGAAGAAGAAGAAAAGACGAAAATCAATTTATTTGCAAAAAATAACATTTAGAACAATGAAATAAATAAAAAAATAAAAAACCTTAACACTAAAGTACGTCTAAATGTAACCATTTGCAAAATGTCCCCAGCCTAGCATACAGCTGGTCGTAAAACGACCAGCGGCTGGTCTTCCGCTGTGACCATTCGGTAACGTCACGGTACGGATGAACGGACAGTATAACGTAAACCAAAAAATGAACCATTCGGTAACGTCACGGTACGGATGAACGGACAGTATAACGTAAACCAAAAAATGAATAAATACATTATATAAAAAATAATAACAAGTAACAAATACATAATATATCATTCCATAAAGAAATAATGACAAAAAATAATAAAACAAATTATAGCTAATGTCTTTGCCCGCCAAACAACAAAACAAAAGACCACTTTTTGTTAATATAATTTAATAAAAGTGAGGGGTAATTTACAAAATATTTTGTAAAATTTTGCTCTATTAACACTACAATTATGAAAACTTTTGCAACGTAATCAAAAGGAGATGAGTATAAGGTAATTTTGAAATTTGTTAATTAAAAAATCAATTAAATATAAAAAAGAAGAAGATTAAATAGATAGATAGCGCCAAAAAAACTATTGTAAAGGCGAATTTCTTGCTCATATAGCACTAGTATCTAGCCTCAGAGTTTCCTGATTGTATTGGTGCTCACCAAGAAACATATTTAACTTAATAGCTTTATAGCTCTCTCCATAACTCGTAAAATGACTCTGAGCTTAAAAGTAAGGCCAATAATTAGTTGTACACTTTTGTCTTGAGCCTCTGATGTATATATAAAGTAAAGTATTTATTTTAACACCCAGGCACTCGATTGTTCACTCTTTGACACCACAAAATATCTAGGACAAAGATTTAAAATGAAGTGATCTTTCAGAGGACCAAAGTAACCGACATAGTTCTAAGATAAACAAGTAGTGGACTGGTCAAATTTCCCGAAGAACCGATAACTGGTGGGTTAGACGAGTTCTCGAGTGAAGACCACGCCTAGGTAAACGTAGTGGCATGACGACCTGAGAAAAGCGGCTGGCAGAAGCTGGATGCAGAGCTAAAGACCGAACTCAGTGGCGTGTATAGAGGCTTACGTCCAGTAGTGGACAAATATAAGCTGATGATGATGTTGATATTGTCTTATTGAAATATCAACTCACCTGAGAGTGCTGGCCGGGACAGTTTTCGAATACTTCAATCTCGTAGAAGAAGACCTTGCAGGGCGCCTAGGACACGTAGCCATCTTGGATTTCCAACAGAAGAGTCACAAAACAATGTTAAGTTGTTCGTTTCGAGTTCGTTTGTTCACGAAAGGCAGTTTTGTTCAACAATGCACACTTTTGTTCAATAATGCACACTTTAGTCTATAAATTTAGTCTTTTGTTCATGATTGTAACTTTCTTTCAAAAGTTCTGTGGTGTTTTCATTAGATTACTTGAAGTTGAAGCATTGTATATTTACAATTGCAGCTGATTTGCTTTAGCGGGGAAAAGGTAGTTAGAAAGAAAATTTGTATCTAAATATTACTTACATACCTATAGCCCGTCCCGCGTCATAGAAAGCGTGTTTTTTTTCCAAAAATATACATTCTTCTTTAAACATCGACATGATGTACATAATAAACATACATAGAGACAGAGTTACTTTCGTGTTTATAATATTAGCGTGGTTGTTTAATTAAATATAAGAACATGACATAAGTTCTAAACTAAAAATCCGACTACGGTCGGGTAAAAATAGCCTATGACACTCTTGCGATGAAGACGAATAGCCTACGACACTATAAATGAATCAATTGATACCACACTTGTGAAAATGGTACGTTTTTGTTTGAAAACATAACTCTTCATTTACTTCGCCGTAATCGGGTAAAAAAAGCCTATGACACTATATCTGAAGAGAAGAATCAATTGACACCTCGCTTGTCAAAATCGGTCTAATAGGGGCGACTCTATGATGACATGCACATACCCACATACATTTATACATACATACATACATAGATACATATACTGTTTAACTCATTACCATTCTCTTGTTTTGCCATAGTCGGGTAAAAAATATGAACACGTGAAAATATTCAACTACGTAAGTGCGACAAAACTACGCTCTCGAAAATAGCTGGCATTTTGTGCAATTTCAGTTGTCCGTTTTCGAACAGGCTCAAATCGCCGAGTGGAAATGATGCGCAGCATTTCATCACGAACGCATCACGTTGTTTAATCTAGCTGCGGGTTTTTCTGTCTTCATCTTCATTTGGCAACTAATTATACTGTCTTCGTCAATGTTTTCGTATAATGAAGCTATTCTTAGCTGCCATTGCAATACACTGAATTGAGAAAGCGTCTGTGAGTGAAGTTAATGGTGTAAATGAAAATTAGAAGTGGATGTAGAGGCATACCTACTGCTCATTGTATAGCTATACATTTTAAGATTACAAGGGAAATTATATTTTCTCTATGCAATTTAAGCGTTGTAAAATAAATTTGACGACTTTGTAAATATGTGTGGTATATCCCTAACAAAATTAGATATTTCGTACATTAAAATTATCAGAGCTGTCTAGGATACCCATCAGGGTCATTATTCTCTATTGCCAATAAGACACGTTACGCGCCGCGTTAAGATATCTGCGTGGAATCGTATAGCAATTGCCGTACTGACGTCACACGTTTTCGGCAAGGAATTTCATGCGGCAAAGTGAATAAGCGCCCAGCTCAATTTTTTCACACTTTTAGGTATTTTTATCATTTGTTTCTACTTTCTATGAGCCCAGATTAATTATTATGAAATTGGTATCATATCATAACTTAACACATTATCTGAAGTGCCGGTAAGAAAGAAACATTAGTTTGTAATTCACACAATAGTAAAAAAATAAAAAACCCTAAATCTATCTATTTATCTTAAAACATTAATTGGTAAGAAATACATTCATTAAATAATATAAATTCATATATATAAAATTACTAACATTATAACGAGCTTACCTTCTATCCTATTGCTTTAGTATATATGTATATAATTATACTAAATCAATAGGAACGAAAAGGTCTGTACAAAGAAGATATTTAAAAACAAATTGTCTAGGGTACATAAAATAAGCTACTAAACATGAATATAACATTTTAAAAATTCGTGATTGTCTGTTTGTCTGTCTGTATGTTAGTTCGCGCATCACTTAAAAAAATAGTGTACTGATTGCGATGCGGTTCACTGGTATCACTGTTGGATAGCTTATGTTTTGACTTAAAAACTGGGGTACTTTATATCTCAATCCGATGAGTAGAAGCCGAGCAATCGATAAAAATATTTATGACGGCTGAAGGAATTTTGATCGAATGTTGCCTATATTGGTATTTTAGGTCCTGGTATAGGAAAAAGAGTACTTTTAACCTACAAAAAATACCACGCGTGCGAAGCCGCGGGCGTCATCTAGTAATAAATGCAATAAGAACGAAAAAGTCTGTACAAAGAAGATATTTTAAAAAGAAATAATCTAGGGTACGAAAAATAAACTACTGAACAAACATATAACATTTTTTAAATTCTTGTGGTCTGTTTGTCTGTATGTTTGTTCGCGCATCACGTTAAAACTACTGGACCGATTGCGATGTGGTTTTCACTGTTGGATAGCTTATGGTGTGAGATAAAAACTGGGGTACTTGGTATCTCAATCCAATGGTTAGATATTGAGCAATCGACAAAAATCTATTTGATGGCTGAACGATTGTTGAGGATATGTGACTTATTGTACTTTATAGGTACTTTTGGTTCTGGAATAACGCGTCCCATACGTGTTATTAGTCGGTTTGGGCGTTGTAGCACAAACCTAAAAAAATTGTACAAGGTACCAATTTTTCCAATATATTTATTATTAACTAGCTTCGCACGCGTGGTCATTTTTGTAGGTTAAAAGTACTCTATGTTATTCCAAGACCTAAAATACCAATATACCAACATTTGATTAAAATTCCTTCGGCCGTCATAAAGTTTTTATCGATTGCTTGGCTTCTATAAAAACTTTATGACTCCTCGGATTGAGATACCAAGTATCCCAGTTTTTAAGTTAAACCTTAAACTATCCAACAGTGAAAACCGCATTGCAATCGGTCCAGTAGTTTATACGTGATGCGCGAACAAACATACAAACAAACTAGCTTTTAAAATTATCATCTTTGTACAGTAGTTTTCGAACTTATTGCTTTATTATAATTATAGATAGACAACTTTTCTTTTAATTTCTTTTAGATTTATTTCCTGTGATGGATGAATTTTTTACATACCTATAAGTTTGTACGGAACCCTCAGTGAGCAAGTCCGACTCGCACTTGACCGTTTTTTTATTATCATGACCAGTTCTGCGCAATATGGTATTATGTGGATCGCTGTACAAAGTAATTAGATTCATATTTAAATTTGAGTTGAGCTTCACTTTCGTAAATTTCGAGAGTAAAAGTGTAAAGCGTGTAGATATGATAATTTAAGAGATGAATTCTATTTTTCTAGTAATTGAGCCTCAGTTTCTCTCAGTAGTAGGTATGTTTAAGCTTTGCCTTTTTAGAATTTGTGAATGAGAGGTAGATGACAGCACCAGATTAGCAGTTTATTCGAAAATGATGACATTGACTTCGCAATAATACGATGTATTTAATACTAAAATTCTAGGAATATGCGCTATACTTATAATAAAACTGTAACAGGTCCAATTCTGTACAATGAAGATATTTAGTAATATTTTTTTGGAGGCTGTTCTGAATTCTATACTGAAACCAAAACTTTGTTTTTTTTTTCATTTTTGTCTTTCTGTCTGTCTTTCTGTATCTTGGCTAGGCATCACGCCGAAACTACTGAATGAATTTAAACGAAACTTGGTATGATTTGAGTTTATACTACGAGGTAGGACATAGGATACTTTTCATCCCGAAAAAATAAATTGTGATGCGGTTTTCACTGTTGGATAGCTTAGGGATTGACTTAAAGACTGGTGTACTTATTATCTCAATCCGATGAGTATAAGCCGAGCAATCGATAAAAACTTTTTCACGGCTGAAGGAATATTGTTCAAATGTTGGTATATTGGTATTTTAGGTCTTGGAATAGTAAAAAAGTTCTTTTATCCTAGAAAAAAGGCCACGCGTGCGGAGCCGCGTGTACAGCTAGTGTGACATATAATTGTCTGAGAAGTCGTCATGTATGATAATTTTTAATTTTATAGAGCTTCGGTAATACAGATGTAACTTTTAAACTTTCGCGATTCGAACACATAGTTCAATATTTAAACGGGACTTAATCGCGCTGAAAACTTAATATTTATTTAGCTCGACGTTTCGATCAAGTTGCATTGATCGTGGTCACGAGAAGACACTAGGTAATGCAGATGGTTGTAAAATGCGTATACCTAATGCAACAAAACAATAGTTTAATTTATTTAAAATATATTATATATTCTTAAACTAGCTGAACCCCGTGGCTTCACCCGTGTGAATTGATAATGATTATGAAAAATATCATGCACTATATGTTCAGCTATTTCAGCGCTGAGTGGTGAAAAACACACACGCAAACTTTCTTATTTATAATATTACTATTACTAACTGCGCCTGCGGCTTTTTCGGGTGGACTTTTTTCCAGGATAAAAGTTTCCATGAATTATTCTAAGACAAAAAGTAGCTAAATACGTAGTTTTATCAAAACCCTTTCAGCCGTTTTAGCGCTGAGTAGTAACAAACATACATACTAACACACACACAAACATTCGCATTTAAAAAATAACTAGTTGTGCCCCGCGGCTTTACCCGCTTTCAAACCACGTTCATCCCCTTAAAGATGGAATTTCAAAACCTCCTTAGTACACCCCTAAGTTACTCCAGGAATATTTCCTCCAAATTTAAACTCTCTATGTCCACCGGCTTAGTTTATGCGTTGTCTGCGTTCGAGAAGATGAGACGGTGTATTGGATAGTATCGAAATGTACATTTTTAAAAAGCCGTTCGCTTTAAACATTTTCAACACTCTTGTCATGTTCAGTCATTCTATCTGTAGGTATGTCACAGTATATATAGATATTTGTAGGATCAGTTCTTGTGTAAATATATGTATAACCAAAAGCACAATAAAAGCGCAACAGTTAGAATTATTATCATAGCATGTTAGTCTTATAACTAACTTATAACCCATATTAGGTACTGTTATGTTCTTAACTGTTTATGTTCCTAATATAGGTTACCTTTACCTAAGTATATTAGAAGCAGGTCAAGTACTCATTATTGTATTACAGTACAATGAACAATGGTTATGCATTGGATGCACCTTTACGACCTTATACTAAGGCATTTTCACTTCTTCTTAGAATATTGCATTATTTTATGACGCAAAATAGATTACATTACTTTTCAATTTTTCATTTCTAGTGTAAACACATCCCTAGCTGAAACAAGTGTGCAAGTGTTGTACAAAGTACAACACTTGCACACTTTTTCCACAAAAGTGTTCAAACATACAAACATAAAATAAATGAGGATAAAAGTCAAAAAAATATAGTTGAGTACGGATATAATAAAATGAGAGTACATTTTTCCTGTGTAAATAATGAAGTTCCTATAAATTTAGTGTAAGCTCACAAAAGTCTTCCTCAATATTTACAACAAATAGAAACCGTAAAGCATAGTTCGCACTAAGCACTGTACACACCGATCGTTCAATAAATACCAATCACGGCTAAGGCACGGCGCACACTCGACACATATTCGTACTCACGCTTGCACTCGATGCGAGCGCACGCGGAGTTGTATCTGTAACGACTGGTGCATTACTATTACTGGCAGAATAATGCGCAGCTCTAATTTTGATGGGTGGTGTTAAGCGGAGCGAGCGAGGTAGCGGGAGCGGAGCGAAGCAGGTGCTGCATGCATGGGATTTTGTTGGAGTTTGAAATTTCATTAATCATTTTTGTTTTTAGTACTAAAGCAACAAAGATCTCAAATAATGTTGCTGATAAAAATCAAATCAAATCGTACCAGACATTCTAATAATAATTGTTTTATTTACTTTCTAGCTGGCCTCGTGGTTACACCAGTGACGATGATGATGATGATGACGAAAAGATTTAAAAGTATACTACTTGTTATTCCAGGAACCAAACTATCTATCATCAAAATCCAGCCAGCGTTCAGCCGTTTCAGCATGAAGAAGTAATAAACGTACACATACATACACACACACAAACTTTCGCATTTATAAAATTAGTGTGACTTTGCAGCAGTGCCTTAAAATGCTAACAAAAAACCTAGTTTTGTAATTTAATTAAATAAACATAATGATTCTTTGAATACACAACTAAATCAAATTCAAATTGATTTACTATAAAAATGTCTCAAGCAATAAAATCTAAATCAAATAGGTCCAGAAATCCCGGAGACGTATAAGAAAATATACAAAAAGTGTAATTGAAACATCCTATTTTTGAAAGTCAAAAGAAAAACACTCATTTTGTTTTATATTTCAATGTAACCATATCGATTTGTACAAAGTTACGCCAGTTTTTAAATCTCTAAAAGTTACGCCTATTTACAAATCGCTGCTTCGCATACTCGTCCTAACCCCACTAATCAGCCTCAGTTACCCACTTACGATTAGCTTTCTTTGTCATAGAACAGCGGCCCGATTACAGAACTTGGTTACAGTCGGATTATCACTTTTTTCATAGCAATTTCGACTCTATCGCAAGGCATTAGTGATATCGATACTGACAATCCGATTGAAGCTAAGTTATGTGGTCGGGCCCATGATGTAGTTTTACTCAATCTCCACCCTGTCATATGCTTCCTAGAGTAGCCATTGTGACAACATGGGACAAATAATAATGATGCTATTTTACAACTTGGGCCAAATTTTATCGATATTGCGATGGGCCGGGACAAATTGAAATAGGTGGATATTTCTAAAAACAATTTATACAAAGAAATAGTATACTATTGTACTGGTACTATAAATACGTCTGTGTTTTTTTAATTTTTATAGTCCATTTTTTTTGTATTATCTTCTCTGTACAGACTTTTTCTTTCTTATTAAAAGTAGTAGTTTCTTTATTATAAATACTAGCTCACGCACGCGGGATGGTCATTTTCTAGGTTATAATTACTCTAGGTGCTATTCCAGGATCTAAAATACCAATATACGAACATTTGATCAAAATCCCTTCAGCCGTCAAAATTATTTTTATCGATTGCTCGGCTACTAATCGGATTGAGATACCAGTTACACCAGTTTTTAAGGCAAGCCCTAAGCTATCCAACAATGAAAACCGCATCGCAATCGGTTCATTAGTTTTTACGTGATGCGTAAACAAACATACAGACAAACACGAATTTAAAAAAAGTTATATTCTTGTTCAGTAGCTTATTTTAAGTACTCTAGACCTTTTTTTTTCTTAATTATCTTTATTGTACAGACTTTTTCATTTTTATTGCTTTATTATAAGTACTTATAGATAGATAAATAATTCCTTTTCAATATTGAAGAAGTCCTGAATTCCATAAACATCCACCAGTTTCACAAGCCGGCAACGCTGCGGAAAGCCGGCAGCTGTTGCTCAATGTTGCAGCCACTTTGTACCGATTGTCAGGAATTATAAGCAGGTAATTGTTTGAGGAGTCGCTTCTGTGGTAATGCCCTGTTGTTAGGGACAGGATGATAAGTATGACATTACTTGCAAAATGTACGTAGTTTTGTAAACCTACTTTATTATACAAATGCAGATGCAGTTATACCTATTTTCAAGATTTCCCGAAGTAGACGAACAAAGGAAATAACGCCATCTATGGCGTGAAGTCTTCTTAACTTAAAGCATTTAAAGCATACAATTATTAATTTTAGGGTATTTTTTTAGTACAGTTAACCGTAACAGATTAAAGGTGGATAACTTCTCTACCAAGCCATAGTCTCTGAGAGAAAATCTGTATCCCTCCCGATTCAGAACCTTTCGATAACTAACCGAATCGATTCGATATAGTGAATTAAAAATGTATTGAATTGAAAGATTACAAACCGAATCCACAGAACAAATAATACCCAATCGATCGACAACTGAATTATCGAAAGGTTATGAATCGGGGTCAGGCTCGGTATGTGTCCGAATACATCCAGAGTCTGATGGTAGAGCCGGCAACAATATATTTTCTTGAATTGCAGTTTTCTGTAAAGCTGATAACTAGGTAATCTTGAAATAAGATAGAAAAGGTACCTATAGTTAGTTCTATAGTAGCCGTGGTGGGGAAAACGATAAAAATATTTTTTTGCTTGTTACCGAAATCCCCACTGCTTATCCTGGTGGGGATTTCGGGAAAACTTTTTTTGCTTTTTCTCGAAATCCCCACTGGTGGGGACGTTCTGGTGGGGATTTCGGTAATAATCCAGCCGGAAGGCAGTCAAGAACTCAATGATCAAAAGATGAAACGCTTCGAGTTTGAACTCTTTTGATTAGTCTTGATGAGTTGTCTGATCATACTGACTTAATAAAACTAACATGTATTTTTTTTACTATTTTTTTATCTAACCCTGCAGAAGCTACCCGTATCTCTTCACGTCAGGATCCGTCTCGCAATCGGAGTGTGAAGATAGCAGATCGGCGCAGGCACAGCGCGCCATCTCGGCATGATCTCGAAGGCTATTAATTCGTTAACGCTTTCTCTGCGACCACTCGTCTACTCGTGCTTATGCATGCGCATGTATGAATAAGTCATTATGTTGGATTTTGAACAAAAAGTCAAATGTAAGTAACAGCAATTTGGATGTTTGTCTTGTATTCGGGTATAAACAAAACACATTGAGATTTATCATGAGTTTAAAAGCTAACTGATATGTTGAAGCGTGACTTGAAAAGTGTTTCCAAACATTAATTACTGTGACTAACGGATTTTGCAAACAAATGTTTTATAAATAAAGAATACGTCATTTGATTATTTTCATTTAATTTGCTCTGAAACTGAAACGCTTCGTCATTGATGTTCAGAGTTTAACGGCAAAAATTGCTGTTTATTATAAAGTAAACAGTTTTTGTTTACAAAATATGGCCAGAATGAACCAAAAATTATGCTGACTAGGATACCTTTCATAGAGATCTGAATTTAAAAACTACATGTATAAAATTTAATTTTTGTTTTACCTTTTTACCTATCTCTCTTTACAAAACGTAGAGATGTTAAGCCACAATTTGTTTTAAACCTCATTCGACAAACGTACATACAGGAGAGAGAGATATGAAATATAAAACTTATACTATTTTCTCCTATAATTGGACGTCGATTTTTCAATGGTCTGCTGCTGTGCAGATTTTCATACACATGACAGTGTCTCACCAAAGCCGTGCCGTCGTCAGTCCTGCAGTAGTGGCTCAACACGGAGTTTTAATGCCGAATAAAGATAAGTTTATTATAAAACTAGCTGTGCCCGCGGCTTCGCAGGCGTGGTCATTTCTCTAGGTTAAAAGTACTCTATGTGCTATTCCAGGACCTAAAATATCTACCAATATATGATCATAATTTCTTCAACCGTCAAAAAGTTTTTATCGATTGCTCGGCTTCTACACATCGGATTGAGATACCAAGTACCCTAGTTTTTAAGTCTAACCCTGATCTATCCAACAGTATCCAAAATGTTATATTCTTGTTCAGTAGCTTATTTTAAGTACCCTAGACCAATTTTTTTAAATTATCTTTGTGCAGACTTTTTCGTACTTATTGCTTTATTATAAGTATAGATAGATATAAATAGATAGATAATGTGTACATTGAGTTAAAATAAAATATAAATTTGTCCCAACAGTTTGTTCACCCCGGACGTACAATATTTTTATTTAAGCAAAGAATAACAGATTACTATCACACTCCTACGTTAAACTAAAGCTATACACACAGTATAGGTAAAAACAGAGTAAACTACCAGCATATGTTGATTAAAAAACTAATCTAAAACCACTTTTTTTTTTAGAATGCGTTGTCATCGATTTTTGAGCTGCCCTTGTGAGCAGTTCAAAATTTTAGTTGCAAGATTCCACCAGGACCGACAGACAGACAACAAAAAACGTGGTAATTTATTAATAACTAGCTGTACCCGCGACTTCGCACGAGTATTCTTTTCTTTAGGTTCTAAGTACCATAATGTGCTATTCCTGGACCAATATACCAACATTTTAACAAAATATCTTCAGCCGTCAAAAATACTTTATCAATTGCTCGGCTTCTAACTCACCGGATTGAGATACCAAATACACCAGATTTAAATCAAACCCTAAGCTATCTAACAATGAAAACCGCATTGCAATCGATCCAGTAGTTTTTACGTGATACGTGAACAAACAAACATACAGACAAACAGAAAGAAAGACACGATTAACAAAAAAATAATTGCACCTTTTTTAAGCACCCAAGAGCATTTTTTTCATTTGAATTCATTTAGTAGTGTGGGTGCAATGCGCGGTCAAGATACGGACAAACAGACAGACAAAATTAAAAAGTAAAATAGTTTGGCTTCAGTATCGAATATAGAGAACCATTAAAAATATTTTTTATTACTTAAATATTAACATAACTTTGGACCCATATCCCGCAGAAACCCTTTACTTTTTCGGAATAAAACGTGTCCTCAATTTTAACCCATCATATAACTTGAGACAGTGCCAAGTTGCATCAAAACCCGTCCTTTACTTTCAGCGTGGTACGTGTTCTTTTAAATAAGTTTCAACCCCTAAATAATAACCCATAAATTTTTCGATATGTAAAGTATCATATGTCCTACCTCGTAGTACGAGCTCAAATCATACCAAGTTTCTTTTGAATTCATCCAGTAGTTCCGGCGGCGTGATGCGCGGCTAAAATACAGACTGACAGACATATAGACAAAAATGAAAAAACATACAGTTTAGGCATCTCGAATATAGAGTAACTTCCAAAAAAAACACTATATCTTTAATGTACAGAATTTGGACCCATATCCCCCAGGAACCCTTTATTTTTTCGGGTCAAAATGTATCCATAATTTTTACCTATCTTATAAACTATGTCTGTGCCAAGTTGCATCAACATCCGTCCAATAGTTTCAGCGTGCTAAGTGTTCATTTAAATAAATTTCCACCCCTATCCTGCAGGAACACTTGCATGAAAAGTATCCAATGTCCTACCTCAAAGTTTGAACTCAAATCATACCAAATTTTATTTGAATTCATCAAGTATTTTCGGCGTGGTGCGCTGCCAAGGTACAGACAGACAGACAGACAAAAAATCATAAAATACAGTTTTGGGTTAAGTATTGAATATAGAACGGCCTCCAAAAAAAAATACATAATATCTTCAATTTACAGAGTTTTGGACATTATCCCGAAGGACACTTTATTTTTCGGGATAAAAAGGATCGTTTACGCATCATATAAACTATGATTGTGCCAAGTTTCAACAAAATCCGTCAAGTAGTTTCAGCGTGATACGTTTTCTTTTAAATAACTTTCAACGCCTATCCTGCAGGAACTCTTTAATTTTTCCGGATGAAAAGTATCCTATGTCCTACCTCGAGGTATGAACTCAAATCATACCAAATTTCATTTGAATTCATTGAGTATTTTCGGCGTAATGGACTTCCAAGGTACAGACAGACAGACGGACAGACAGACAGAAAGACAAACAAAATATCTTTAATTTACAGAATTTGGGACATTATCCCGCAGGAACTCTTTATTTTTTCGGCATATAAAGTATCCTCAAATTTAACCCATCATATAAACTATGACTGTGCCAAGTTGCATCAAAATCCGTCCAGTAGTTTCAGAGTGGTAAGTGTTTTTTGAAATAACTTTCAACTCCAATCCTGCGGGAACCCTTTCATTTTTCGGGATGAAAAGTAGCCTATGTCCTACCTCGTAATATGAACTCAAATCATACTAAGTTTCATTTAAATTCATTCAGTAGTTTCGGCGTGATGCCTAGCCAAGATATAGACAGACAGACAGACAGTCAAAAATACAGTATTGGCTGCAGTATCGAATCTAGAGTAAGGTCCAAAAAAAATATTCTATGTACAGAATTGGACCCGTTACAGTTTTATTATAAGTATAGATTAGAGATCTAGTTAACATCAAAGTACTCATTTAAGTTGTAATGGACTTTATTCAATACTATTCCTCAAGTTGATTTTTAAATTGAATGCCATTTATAGATTTTAAATGCGTTGATAAATGATTGTAAATTTGGGTGGCACTGACGAAGAAACTTTTGTAATACATTGTATTATTAATTAAAGGAATACAGTGATGTTAAACTTATATTTATTGCAAAAATTACGGGCACGGCTGGATTGTATGTTAGAGAAGTATACAGCGTTATATTTTACAAAAGTAAAAATTTCTAAGATGCAAATTCCTGTTAGTGTAAGTTTATTTTTATGTTTCAGTTTTCTTATCCAAACTAGCTTAAAAGCTAAAAAACACTCCTGAACAAATAAGAACTTATGGCAATAAATTATATTCTGTTGGAATGAGGTTATCAATGCCTTCAATTTGATACCCATATTGTAAAATTGGAAGTTTTTTCAACAACAAAAAATGTTCTATGTTACTCAGGGGATGTAATGATTCTAACGATACCCCACGTCTAAATCTGTTCAGGCATTTAAAAGTTATGGTGAAATCTTTAGGATAAAGATTTCACCATAACTTTTAAATGCCTGAACCATACTTAACTTTTAAATACTTTTATCATCCTCTTAAATCCTAGGGTAGTTAGTATGTGTGTTATTTTCATTAATTCATTTAATTCATATTATGGTAGGTATGTATATTATTTTTAGTAAAGTATTTATGTATTTATGTGTGTACTGGTTTATGTATAATTATTTAAATTTTTATTTAAAATTACTTATTATTATTTTGTTTTTTATTTACTTTGTTTATTTTGTTTAGTACCTACTTTGTTATTTTGTTTAGTACCTACTTGTTTAGAGCCGCACGCCCTACTATTATTTCTTTTACGACCTGGATGACTGGTAGATAATGCTGTTTAGCATTAAGTCGTTCCTTGTACACTTTTTTTTTGTGCAAAACAATTAAATAAATAAATAAATAAACGAATAAACTACGAGTTAAGCCGCGATATCTTTCAATGTAGGAACTATTTTCACCGCGAAATTCAGCATTTATAATCACACCAATCAATTTGTCTTTCTCTTGTCTAGCCAAATCGTTTCTGAACATTGATCTATATGTACCAAATCAGTATAATTCACGACCTACTGACCAATCGACTGCACGAACACCCCTACACATAAACAGTTATTTGTCCCGTTACGTATCGTGACCACACAGTTACGTTCAGGAGCATACGGACAGATAAAAACTACTTGTTATGGTAAAAAGCAGTGGTTACTGAACTGATGTTATAGTGGTTATAGGTGATGGTAATCTTGTGGGTGTGATGGTGCGTGAATGTGATTCGACGCGCGAAGACTTATTTTACCTAAATAATGGGGTTTTATCTCGTAGTTTCTTAAAAGGATAGTCGCTTGACAAGATCTTTGCATTCCAGACCCAAGGTACTCCTGGAGGATACCCCTGGGGGTATCCTCCAACTGCCACGTTGAATTCAGACACGTTGTATGGTGTCAACGGTGTCACGGGTTATATTTACTAGTTCCCTCATGGTTTCATAACCATCAAACGAATAGTGATGGGACAGATGGAGAACAGTGACAAAATAATTTCAATAGTCTAATTTTAATATTAATTTAACGTAATTTTCCCAATGCGTGGTCAAATGTTATTTCTCTGTTCAGAAATTGCTATAAATAACTAAAATTTACGTCACATTAGCTTCACATTAGAGATAAAAATGAAGTCATATATTTGTAGGTAGGTATACATAGTTTTAATACCAAATATATACATTCAAAAGTACTGTACTAATTGACCTGGGGGTGCTACGGGTCCAAATCCAAGTTCCCGTGGCGCCCCCAGGGGTGTCCTCCAGGGGTGCCTTGGGTCCGGAATGGATCTTTGCAAAGTAGGTCTTTAGTAAATGTATTGCTATCTCCTATCCTCTCCCCGATCCCCTATCCGATAGTGAGATTTAGTAGTAGCGTTTTTGTTAGAATTGGTGTTTTGGGAGAAAGCACTTTCCACCCCCTAAATTATGGTGAGATATTTTGTTATTAGTGAATCGCTTGAATATAATATTATCCATCATTTTTTTAAAGAAAGCCTTTTGTTTTGAAAAAAGAGCGTTTTCAATTTTTCATAGTTTCAGCGCAAGGAACTGCCAGTTACTTTGACATTATTGAAATATTTAGAAAAACGAATTCTTGTAAGCTGTGTTAATTACTTATACAAAAAAATATTGAAATCGGATAATATTAAGGGGTAGATAAGTGTTTTTTCTTTTTGTATTGCGTTTTAGACTCTCTTCTTAATTGAGAATTAAACTTTAACAAGTGCAAGTAAAATAGCGATGAAGTGGTCTTGACCAATATTCAATAAAAAAGATTAAACTACATAAAATACTCGTATTAACGAAGATAGATAGGTTAGCCACCTTGCTACTGCACCTAAAAATATATTGTTACACATAAAACATTCGACGTTTCATAAAAGGCAGTTGATTTAGAGGCAAGCTTAGGCAAACGATGCAACAAGGGTGCGAGTAAAAATGTTTAAAAAAATAAATATTGGTCACTACCAATTCAATATTGAAGCACTCAAGCTATGCCGATCCGCTCGTACGCACAAGCCTCACGCATACATTTAGGTGAACCATGTTACGCCAATTGGCCGCCACGTTCAGCAAGACCTCGTTTGAGTTAATCCTATCAAGTTCTAATGAAAAATCATTCTTCAACCCTCATTTTGTGATGAAATTGTGTATCAACCACAAACAGCCATCTTCTATCCACTACATACATACTTACGCTCGCCGCCAATATTATGCTTCACCCTTGAGTTTGTCAGTGAGGTGAATCCTTCATTTTTATCATTCTTGGGTACGTGCGAATCCTATCGCTGTTGTGATTCCGCGCGGAATCCCCGACTGCGCCCGGCGTGAAAATGGGTGTTGGTGCTAGTTTCCAGCTCTAAACAAATATTTGCAGTTGGTCGTAGTCTCGTAGTGCACTGACCTGACATCGGGTGCGGTGTCGGTGAGCAGACGCACGCAGTCCAGGCAGCCGCGCGCGGCCGCGTAGTGCAGCGCCAGGGCGCCGTTGTTGGCGCGCCCGCCGCCCATCGCGCGCCCGCACCACCAGCCCTCGACCGCTAGCCGACCGCTCCTGTCAATAAACAACAAAGTGCTCTACTTTCTGTCAACAATCAAATTATATTAAATATAACTAAAACGGCTAAAAACTCACGAAAAAAAAAACAAATTATAACCTACTGAATATCTAAAGCTTCATCTACAGGCAGTACGCAACTCGGCAGCGACCGTTTTTACTTGTTTTGTGCCATGAGAATATGTCTTATTCACCGGATTCGGAACACAAAAACTGAACAAAACACCAGATACTATTATTATGCTTAGTGAAAACCATATCTGCACTAATATTTCGAAGACTTTTTTTTTTGTATGATGCTATATTTGTTTGAAATGCATTAATGCATTTCAAAGATTTTTTGAAATCAGGGCCATTATTCTCTATGAACAGTCACACGCGTAACGCGTCTCGTTGTGGAATCGTTCGGAAAAGTACGGCAATTCTCGAACATGCACAAACAATTCCACGCAGATATCTTAACGCGGCGCGTTACGTGGCCGAGTGGCAATAGAGAATAAGGTCACAGTAAAGTATTGTTTGAGCTTATAAGCTCAAACAATACTTTACTGATTTCAAAAAATCTTTCACTAATAGAAAGCAAATACCATTCCAGATGGACATTAGGCTACTTTTACTTTTTTTAAGAGGATACCCACGCGGTTTTGCCTTAGATTTTCCTACATATTTGCGTTTTGGGAGAAAACGTTTCTACCATACTAAACCTTGGATTATAACTCTTTTTTTCTTAATTTATTATTATTTTTCATTTAAACAGTACACCAACTTGAGAGACGTATTACGAGAAAATATCTGTGTTTAAATACTAATTAATTCAAATTCATGACAATTTAAAAATAAAAAGCTATAAACTGAGTTTATTGTGTGATTAATAAAATAAGATCCGAATTATTGGTATTGGTTACGGTATAGTATGGTAGAAACGTTTTCTCAGGAAATCTAAGGCACCAGTCAACAAACCTGAAAAAATGCAAGTGGGATAACAGATAAGTCATGAAATAAAATAAAATAAACTATAGAAAACGTAAGTACCATTCATTAACCTACCTAATTACATTATTAACTAATGAAAAGATATAAGATACTGAAAAAGATAACTTTAGTTGTTAACGTAATAATCTTGCTGTGAGAAATATCTCACCACAGGAAGATTATTACATTATCGTCATCATCATCAGCTCGAAGAAGTCCACTGGTAATCAGGCCCCCAATTATGGGGACACGTTTTGATGTAAGGTGATGGATGCTACACTCAGCCGTAAGTGAACGATATGCCTGTCAGAACGAGCGCATGCGAGAAGTTGTGTGAGATTTATGTAAATGGGTTATGCCTACCTTTTTGCTCTTTTAAAGTTCCATACATTCATCACTGTTTCGTCCTAGTTAAATATTAGGCCACGCATGTGGTAAGGACAGTACGCAGGGTATTAACTTCTTCACAACAGTTGTACCGCAAATTCCAGATCCACGTCACTCTCAATGCCTTTGTCTATGATGCTCTGCAGGTCACCACATTAGAAACATGGTGTACCTTCGACAAGAAGGGTACTGAGGGCCATGACGGCCGTCAGTAATGAAGATTACGATGCAAGAAGGAGGTATATTTCTTATTTATTTATGATGCAACGCAAATTCTCTACCAAATTTGAAGGATTATGTTCAACAAACCCAAATTGGACAATAATCAGGCGTCAATTAATAAGAATGACAAGTCAATATAATTTCAAAATTATGCTAAGTTGCCAATAAAATTATAATATTACAGACTTTATGCTTGGATCGAAAGTTTATGATGAGTTTAACAATGATTTGGTGATAAAATCCGAATTTAAAGATGATTTATCGAATCAAACAGAAAACATTTACAGCGAATAGTATTTTGCAGCTAGAAAATGTAAGTGAAAGTAATGAGAAACCTTTTTTTTATTAAATGAACGATTTTGATGAAAACCCTAACCTAATCCATTTCTTAGTTCAAAAAACATCAACGCGCACTACTTTCTAGTCGTGACTACAGCGCACAGTAACGGCAAGTAGTAGAACTACATTCATTTTTCGCACCCAACAACAAAATGGTTGAAACTTGAGCAGTTAGAGCAATTGTAACGCGCTTCACCTACTCGCCCATAGATGGCGCTATAATAAACTAAAACTAGAATTACTTGGAACTCTGAAGGTTAGGACAGGATGTTAGGTCTTTCCCTCAATAAAGATTTATTAATATTGCGGTTACAAAATTATTAAACGCGACCTAATATTAAGAAGCGTGACAGCGGAATGATCTTGACATTTAGGATTAGGAAATCAATTTCGATCAATCGATCGCCAATAAATATGTAGAACCTGCAAAACTAGGTTAGGTATATTTTTAAATCTCACATACCTATCACCGAGACTTAATTAAGAGATGACACTTATTTCATAAATCAGTATTATTCCAAACAGGAACCAATCTAGAACCTATTACTATCGTACTACTATGTTGTTTTGTTGGATGTTTTTTGTTTAATAGTAGTTAGGTACGCAATAATTATAATTAAAACTTTTTTTTAAACTTTTCAGTTCTTGCTATATTTTACGTGTTATCGACTTCAAGTAGCAGACACTATATCGCAAGAACCGAAAAAAACAAGGGCTGTCAAGAAATCTGTACTCCATTTGTAAGAATATTAGTCATGTTTACATTGTGACATAAATTTTCCTGACAAGTTGTATGGACACTACACCTTTTCTTCACGAAACCAGCGCGATCTGCGAGACCAAGAGGCTTCCACGTCTTGCTTATATTAAATAATCTATATCTTCTGTATTTGCTTATAATAAAACAGTAAGCAACAAAAAGTATTTGTTTAGTATCTGTTCTCCTCTACAGGTCACATTTCTCAACCGACCTAGACGAAACTTGGTATACAGGTTAAGCAAATTTTTCGAACTTTTTCGTCGTCGGGGATTTTTGTTTTTTTTTTATTTGAAAAGCAGTAACTTTAAGTTTGTCTCATAAAAAAATGGTGAAGATCTGATGAGGATCTTCGGCGTGATGAGCAGAATAGCTCCTCAAAATGCAGTAAATTTCTCACTTTTAGGTTTCTACCACTGGAATCAGCCCTTTATCTATACTAGGTAAACCTTGGTTATTAATGTTAGTTGTTCAATAAGGTAACTAGACTAGGCGCTACTGTGCACCGCTAGATTGTTTGCAAAAATGTTTGTACAGCTTACAGAGCCACTAGTTATATTCTGAAATATTGTTTTTTTTGTAAAAAAAAATGAAGACTCTGGTATCAGTTATAATTTATAGCACTAACGTTATTCTGAAAATAATTCAAATTTTCTTATTTTTACCCAAATATGGGATGACTTGGAAAATCCTGAATTTTGTTTCCTTAGTTGAGTATTTCGAGCTAATTTTGTTATTATAGATTTCGAGATACGGTTACTTACTTAAAAATATCCAATTGCATTTTTCATCCATCCTTTTTTTTATTGTAACGTCGAACTTACTTTTTTGTTTGCATTGGTAGCTAACACACTAATTTTAAGATCTGTAACTTTAACTGTTTTGGAGATATGTTTACTAACAAAACATTGAATACAAATTTTCATAACATAAAATATCCTTAGGATAGTTTCAACATACATTAAGTTTCATGTTTGTATGTATAATAATAACAAATGTTTCATACAAATGATTAACATCCTTTCTTACCCGCATAGGGGATGAATCTCGCAAAATTTCTTCTTATCCTACAGATTCAATATAACAGAAATCTCTTGTCCAAATTTCAAGTTCATTGCTTTATCGGTTTGGCCTGTCCAATGATTATTAGCATCCTGTCACTCATATATAAATATATATTTAGCAGTTACTAATCATTATTATTTTTAAAGTGTAATTAGATTAATTTATTGTTTTGGTTCTATCACACTAATATTATTAATGCAAAAGTCTCACAGTCACACAGTCTCTCTATTTGTTACCTTTTAACGACTACATTGGTGAATCGATCTTGACTTGAAATTTGACGAGGATATATTGTACATAATGCGGAAATACTAATTATGCGAAAATTTGTCCACGCAAGCAAAACTTTGGTGCGCAGCTCGATTAAAGATTTGTGTAGACTTATAGAAGACAATATGTTGTGTCGCCTTTTACAATAAATACTTTGAAGGATGGCATAACGCTGTTCCCCTGGGAGCGGGAAGGAGCTCTCGTACGGGACGCGACTTGTGTTGATACGTTAGCCCCTTCTCGGGTCAGTGGGCCAGACTTGAGGGCCGGAGCCGCGGCGGAGGCCGCAGAAGAAGCCAAGCGACGCAAATATGTATCGCTCTCAAGCGACTCTATATATATGCCGCTTGGCTTTGAAACCTTTGGTCCATGGAGTCCCAGTTCGAAACATGATGCGATGGTGGCCTAACGGTTCTATAGTGCAATTTAGAATCCAACGATACCGGGTTCAAAACCTAGACTGTGACTTTTCTAAGTTATGTGCGGTTTTCCATCGCTCCGTGCTACGGAGCGCACGTTAAGCTGTCGGTCCCGGCTGTTATTGATTAATAGCAGAGGCCCTCGGGCTGCTTGACAAACTCTGACATCAGAGGCCAGCACACTATCTCATACGACAAACAAACAAGTTCGAAACATGTTTTTAAGCAAATTTCTCCCCGCCTTGTCGACGTCGCTGGTGACAAGAGGGCTAGCTCGTTTCTCGCACAGAGGATAGCTACGCGGAAATGCAGCTAGCGTTCTTGGCACCATGCCACATGAACACCAATTATTTTTAGATTATTAGTTTAGTTGTTTGGTTTAGGTTTAGGTTTTTTGCTATTTTATATTTAAAATGTAAATCTATAATTTTAAATAAATTTCATTACGTACTTTGAAGTTGAAAAACATCGTAATAAATTTAGAAACTTGACAATAATTGATTATCTATAATTTACATTCTTCAATAATTTTGCAGAATTAAATATTTTCTATAGAATGCTAGCAAGAATTGTTTTATAATATGTATTTAAATTCCTCTCTGCTCTATATCTACCTAGTCAACTAATTGAAAATGGTTTAGGTATGTGATCGTACTTTAAAAAGCTTTGATAAATTTTGAGTGGAAATTGATCACGTTATCAGACGATATATGATCTCGTGAACCATGGATACCAAGGATTTAAACCCATCAGTGATTGATATTTTTTTTCGCATTTTTGAGAGGAGCCAATGTGACGCCATATTGAATTAAAAATAATTATAGCCTATATCACTTGGGATGATGTAAGGATTCTAACGATATCCCATACATCCAAATCTGTTCAGGCATTTAAAAGTTGTGGTGGAATTAAGAAACTCACATACGAGTACATACATACAATCAGACATGAATCCTAAAAACATTACACTTCTTTTTTGGGCAGTCGTGTAAAAATAGCCCCGAAAACATAACTTTTTTAAATCCTATCTGTCTGGATGTATGTACCCCAAAACGTAAAAACTACGGGACCGACTTAAATTCAGTTTTCACAGTTGGATAGCATAGGGTTTGACTTAAAATCCGATTTACTTCTTGTCTCAATCCGATTAGAATAAGTCAACAATTGTTATAAGTAAACCTATTTGATTGACGGCTGAAGGAATGTTGGTATAATTTTGGTTTGATCGGTATTTTAGGTCCTTGATTAACACATAGGGTACTTTTAACCCTGAGAAATGAGCATGCGGGCAAAGCCGCGGGCACTCCTTCTTTACAATCTATGAATCAAATCTTAGAATAAGTAGTACCTATCAAATAAAATTCAGCCCATAAAATGTATAGCTTCTGTGGTTACGTTTTTAAATACTGCTTGGTGGTGTGCTGAATGACACTGTGAACAAATTTAGTCACGCACGTAGATACATATTTGTTTATTACGTTCAACTTCAAGCACGTCAATACTTTAGAATTATGTACAAAAACATGTGTAATATACACGTATTTGACATGTATATTCAACTAAAGATAGCCCTATAGACATAGCCTTTTGGTTTAGCAAGCTGAAGTGGCAGTGGGCAGGGTGCTTATTCGCTATGCCACACGAAATTCCTTGCAGAAAACGTGTGACGTCATTACAACAATTGTCGAAGAAATCGTAACGCAACGCGTTACGTGTGTGGATAGTCATAGCATAGTGAATAAGGGCCCGGCCAGCAATCTCGATATAGATAGTGATTGCATTACAAACCAAAATTGGTACATATACCGATGACAATCGTTAGCTTTGACAGTTAATGTCAAAAGCTATCGACTGTCATCGGTATCCGTACTGACATTGATCATGATTGATATTTGGTAGAGACTACCAAATATCGTTATAATCGGACTTTGTGACCTATTTCGGTTGTAAAGGAATCCCTATCGATGTCGAGACTGCAGGCCCAAGGCCCCAAGTCTGTTAGCTATTGATAAAAAGCCTAGCCACTGCGATACCTCTGCGATTGTGTATATAGTGCCAAATTTGGCTAAATCAAGTGCATTATCGCAGTTTCATAGCAAAAGTTACGCAGCAGCACGGATGTTCTATAGCTTCCGAAAATACCTTGAGTATTGCCACTGTAATAATAGCTACGGTGAATATCATATCAAGCATCAGTGCATATTGTGTTTTTATAATCAAAATCTATCGATAGCAGCTATCGGCCCGTGATCGAGCGAAATAGCGAGCCAATAGCAATCGACTTGCGTTTTACTGGTTCAAGAGCTATCAGACTTGGGGTCCTGGTCATATCTGCTGAAGAACCGATAACCGTTGGAGTAGACTTATTCTTGACTGGAGGCCTCGACTGGCAAACATAATGTACGACGCCCGCCCTCCAGCTAGGTGGAACGACGACATGTACGCAAGATGGCAGGCGGCAGTTGGAATGGAAGAGCCGATGATTGGGCTCGGTGGCGTGCTTTGGGAGAGGCCTACATCCAGCAGTGGATTGATAAGGCCTGATAATTATGGCCTTCTGACATACCTATAAATATCAACATGAAAATATCAACAACAGTATTTATATTATCAGTTTTGATACAAATCTTTTAATAACTTTAAACATCAGTATGTTGTAAATACGAATAGATATAATGTACCAAATTTAGAAAACTTACAGAAAGTTACGAACACGCATAACTCAAGTAAACATAAATGTGTCAACACTTTCGAAGTCTAATAATGTGCATATGTATTTTCACATGTTTCTTCATATTTTAATAATAATAACGAGAGCACGACTCCAAGTCCACTTTTTCGTCAACATACTTTATTTTCCGTATTAAAAGTTATACTAATACGTGTTTTTTATGAAACACCTCGCGTTCTCACGATGAAGCAAACCTCAATCTTACGCTGAATATGTTAACTAGTATAGAAATATATACTTAAAGTACATACGAGTATACTATATAAATTATATCAGTATATAACAAAATGTCTGTACCAGTGAAAATAATAGCCTAAGTACGAGTATCTTAAAATAAGTAATTGAACAAATTTGTTTTTAATGGTGTCAGTCTGTTTGTTTCGCATCGAATAGGAACTAATGGGCCGATAAAAATGCAACTTTATTGGATAACTTAGGATTTGAGTTAATATATGAGCTGGTACCCATCTCTAAGCGAAAGTGGAAACCTAGAAATCGATAAAATAGTAGTTTACGGCTTAACGAATTTTGATAAAAGACCTAGAAAGCCTTCCTTTGCGTGTACCTACAGACCAGACAGCCATTTTGGAAAAATTGTGAAATCGCGGCCATTTATCAAACCTTAACAAATAGATGGAGAACACTAGTATCTTGAGTGTTGCGTTTCTGAGATATTGGAGCTCAAAGATCTTGGAGATGTTCGTCAATTGTTTTCAAAAAAATATGTGTGAAATATGTGTATACTCTATCGATTTATTAAAATTTGATCGGTGGCCGCGATATCATGTTCTTTACATGTTTGCCCAAAAAAAAGGAGTGTAATGTTATGTTGTTTTAGCATTCATGTATGTTTGTATGTATGTGAAATTATTTGTTCCACCATAACTTTTAAATGCCTGAATAGATTTAGACGTATGGGGTATCGTTACTATGGGGTATCGGTATCGTAACTATAGTTTTTTTTTTTAAAGAAAACAATGTGGAGGCTGTATGGCTCCATTTTCAAATACAAAGAAAATATTTTTTCTTTGAATTTTACAATAATATTGTAAAATTCTTATAAGAACTGCAGAGGAGTGGAATGGCCTGGCCTCGTCAGTGTTTCCGGTAAATTATAACCCAGGTGTATTTAAGTCAAGAGTGAATAGGTATCTACTAGGCAAGCGTGTTATACCTTCGACCACATCATCGCTTTCCATCAGGTGAGATCGTGGTCATACGAATTTTTATTTTATATTTTATTACGTACTAGGCAGTACGTAATAAAATATAAAATAAAAATTATCACCACCACTTCTCATCGTGAGAATGCTGTGAGAACCAGCCGAGTGAATTCAGGAAATGGGCAACTGCATTTTGTTGCGTATTATCTTATCACTAACTATTGCGATCACCAAGATGTGCCAACCCGCTAATGTAAGGTAGTAATAGAATTTCTAGAGAGCAACCGCTTGTGGCGTTAATGGGGGTTTATCTGGTCTATGCTTAATAGGAACTTATGGGTCGTGGCCCGTCTACCCACTGGCTTCACCCACTAGTGGTTGCACGGATAATTCACATTTACCCTTCCACTCACACTGCACTAGAGTTGGAAACTAATAAAAAAATGACATTTATGAAGAAAAATTATATGATGGTAATAATGATGCATGTGAAGCCGCGGGACGCAGCATGTAGACATAGTAGTTAGCTAATATTAATAATAGCTCATCCACGTTTTTTTTAAATGCGCTTTATAAATAAACCGCAGTGGCAGCTTAAGTCTAAACATTCGTTTTTTGTATAAGCACTTTGACCTCATAAAGGTGATAAAGTAATAAAGTTACTAAGTCAGTCTTTCGAATTGTTGTTTATTCACATCATAATAATATGAGTTCTGGTATTTTGGATCCTATGCTATGCGTCATGCGATGGAAGACAGGGCCTGTCCTGTCATATAGACATTTCTTACTGTCCTTGCTCGTAGCCCACCCTCTTGTAACCCAATAATCTATCTCTCTCAGAACAAACACATGGCTTGTATTAGAAAGAGAAAAATATATTTTTGAATGCCAGAATACAAGGTAACATAGTGCTTGAAAGAAGGTAATAAACAGTATTTTACTTCATTACGTAGGTGATTAAGTCGCATAATACCATAAACATTTTGAATTTAAGGTACAATGTTATTATGAAAACTATTACAATAGGACGTATAAGTTAAATTGTTAACTATTCAAAAGCTTCTGGGAGCATAATCACCAAACTTTATAAAATCTTGGGTTGAATCCTTCGCTAAAAATGTTCTAAAAGGGTATCTTAGATAATTTGTTAATATTTTAATTTATATTGGGACGTAAGCACCAATCTTGATAAAATCTCGGGTTGTATAAGTCAAGTATGAAAAAATTTCAAGAATAGCAGAGGCGTAATCACCAAATTTGATAGATCATGGGATATACAACCAATTTTTAAATCTTATTTAACTTTTACGACCTTTGCTGTAATGAAAAATTAAATATTACTCATTTGAGGCCCAAATTTTCAAAATAATGTGTTTAGCGATCCAAACTTGTGGGCTGTATACACCATTTTTTTGCTAGTATTGATATTTTAAATATACAGTTCGAAGGCGGACGAAAAACTGAATATGACTACATTAAAATCTCATTTTTGCCATATTGGTGGTTACGCCTTTTGAGCCTAAAGGTATCGATATGGGTATCAAAATGTGACTTTTTACGACATTGTGACATTTTGAGAACGTGACATTGTACGACGAGACGAAATTTAAGGACTTGATAAGCACATTCCAACACAAAAATGAACAAAATAAAAAATGTAGCTTACTTCCGCCAAAACTGTAAGTCAGACAAATGATAAATGATAAAATTAAACAATAAAAACATAAATAAAAAAAACACGCTAAACAAACCCAATAACCATTAATTTTACCATTTATCATTTGTCTGACTTACAGTTTTGGCGGAAGTAAGCTACATTTATTTTAATCATTCTAATTATGGATTTCTGCAAAGTAACGCCTGAATCTATCAACATTCCAACAGTATATAATTTATTGGCATAAGTTCATTTTAGGAAGGGCAGGCGTGTTTTTTTAGCTTTTAAGCTAGTTATTTCAATATGGTCTTGTAGGTCAAACCTCTATTATGTCAAGCTCCATGGTAAAATGTGGTAGATTTATACTGTAGGTCCTGGAATAACACATAGGTTACCGTTAATCCAGAAAAATATACAAGCGGGCAATGCCATGGGAGCGCATCAAAAAAACTGCGCTTGCGAAATCGTATTTACACCATATTAGTGAAACAGTAGAAAGGTCAATAGCACTCGCGCGCTTGACATGCACGAGTGATCATCGAAAGGTGAAATATTTGTTCGCCAACTCTTTCTTTTTATTTATTACAATGAAGTTTACATAATTACTTACATATTTATTACTTACGATGTATTTTATTTGGTAAAAATATAGCTAGATTGTGCGATAAATTGAACTAGTCGTTAGCATCAATGAATATTGATTTATGTACATTCGAATGGCACTCTCGACACATAAAGTATTTTTAGAATGCAGGATAACTTAGTAATATGATTCCAAGAATTTTAAATCTTGTTGAATGATTATAAATACTGTAAACTAGCTGTGCCCGCGGTTTTGCCCCCGTGGTAATTTCATTTAAAAGTAGCCCGTGTTATTCCAGGACCTAAAGTACAATTACTTCATTCCTCTCAAATTCGTTCAGCCGTCAATTAGTTTCTTATCGATTGCTCTTCATTTAATGATCAGATTAAGGTACCAAGTATCCCAGTTTTCAAGTCAAACCCAAAAGCTATCCAGCAGTGAAAACCACATCGCAATCGGTCCAGTAGATTTTACAACTTACATACAGACAAACTAACAAACAAACAGACAAACAGAAAGACATGATTTAAATAAAAAAGAGCTTTTCTTGCTCCTTACCTTATTTTAAGCACACTAGTTTTTTTTATTATACTTTTGTACAGCCTTCTTTCGTTCATATTGCTTTATTATAAGTTGATGCACGAACACACGCGTAAATCTTCGCTATTAGGTATTGCAAGTATTCGAAAGATCAGATAGTAAGTATTAGAAGTAGGTATTGTGATCCGAGTCAATAAAAAAAAATGAAGAATTGTTCTAATGAAATATAGAATGCGTACAAAAAAATTCGTGACTCTTCGTGAAAAATACGTGAAAGACATCTTTATCTAAATCTGTTCCTGGACGTCGATTCAGGTCATGCTAACCATAAAAATGTATTGTCATCGGAACTGAACCAACATGTAAAAATTCAACTCCGTAGGATAAGAGGAAGTGGTTCTAATTCAGCTTGCAAGATTTGACCTCAACAAACATAAATGCTTACAAACATTGCAAGTTAAATAAAAGCTTATAAAAAGCCGCGAAGCCATCCACACACATGTGTGTATTTGTGTGTGTGTCTCGTCAACATAGTGATGTTCAGCCGATGGTCGTGAGCGTTTTAGTAACGAAGGGGACAGCTACTCTGAGATTGGTTGTAATTTCAAGTCAACATCTACTAAAAGTACCTACAGATAATCAAATTTAATGTCTTCCAAAGTTTCAGTTGTATAATTAAGTATTCCATTATTTTTCACATATCCATACACACGTATTTCAAGTGTCGACTATTAAAACTCAAAAAGCGGGTGGGGGGGGCGGGGGGGGGGGGGGGGGGTGTCGTGAAACATTTACGCCCCACGTACAAATCGCGAGTTATACCGAAGTAAATATCATCAAAAACATCCATTTTGCTGATTCTGAGCGGGACACCCGCGGCTTTTCCGCGTGGTCATTTCTCTGGGATAAAAGTAGCCTATGTGCTATTTCAGTATCAAAAGAACCAACAAAATACAAAATACCAAATTTCACTCATCCGTCAAACAGATTTTTATCGATTGCTCGGCCACTATTCACCGGATTTACTTAGTATCTCATACCAAGTACCTACACAAACCCTAAGGCAGTCACAATACAGTATATGTCTTGTTTTACGGAGCAAGAATATACTTAACAAATCTAGGGGACTTAAAATAAGAAACTGCTTATATTAAGTCCCCTAGACCTTTTTTTTTAAGGCGAAATGTGCTCCAAATTTGACGATGCGTCCTCACGAATATTTAAAACTAGACCTTTAAAAACGGTTAAATTACTTTATTTATTTAGGTGTAATAAATGTTCACAAAATACTTTATCCGCATGTGGTCACCGAAACACGATTAAATAAATTTGGCTTGATAGAAAAAAAAACGTTATTTCCTAAAAAAAACACCCATTTTGACGTTCCCGTCGATGGAATGAATTAAATTCATTCAGTACCTACAACAACAAAAAATGTGTACGCCCAATAAACATTCAAATACTTCTGCGAAATCAGTTTTTTGAAAAATCGTAAGATTTAAAAAAAAAGGAAAAATTACTTTAAAAATATTAACTAAAATCGCTCCTGAGATGCAACACCTGCCCTGCTTAGCCTGCACCTTGAAGTGCAGGACAAAAAATGTGGCTCCCATAGCGCCTTAATTAAGGATCTTCTTTTACAGAGATTTTGTTACCTACTGCTTTATTATATTATTTATTATAGATCTTTACAGGAGTCAATTGCCTGGAATCACCGGTAAGTATCACATCTATTCCTCCAAAAACCCTCTCACACTGTGCTGGAGTTCAGGAGACCGTTGTGAGCTCCAGAACTTCTTCTTTCCAACAATGTGCCTAGTCTTTATTTTAAACGGACTTTCCAGGCACTGCAGCACCTTTTGTGATTTTTACTTTATTTCCACCCATTATTTTCAAATTTACTTAGTCTTAAGTAGACTTTTTGTAATTTTTTCCACGAATCGAATTCTCAACGAAATCTTTACATTCCCCGTTAGAGGGATTTGGAAACTAAGCGAAAAATTTGGATGATGGTAGCCGAATTAATTAAAGGCAAGTGCCGCGCAGACGCACGGAATGATGCGGGTTCGAGTTCCATCCGTGAACATTTTTTTTCCTTTATAAATTATTAGATAGTACAATTTATTTTGTAATGTAAAAACACAGCTTTTTCATAAATATCACCAATTGATCTGATTATCTCTCTTTGAAATTGTAACCTCCAATATAGCACTATTATTTATTCTGTGCTCCCATATCCCATAGCGCTGTCTCCGAAACCGCTTTATAAAAAACCTACCTACTTATTAAAAAAAAGTGATTAACTATCTAATCTACAAATCATCGTCGAATAAAGATAAACACAAACGCCGAGTCGTCCACGTTGATTGGGAGACATCGCATCGCTCAATTACTTATAACAAGTGTAAACAATGAAAACACTAAAATTCCTAGAAACGAACCTTGAACTCCCAAAAATTATCAAAACAATGCCCACCTGAGGTCAGTTCGGCCGCATTATTCATAACATATGGGGTAGAGGACAAAGGACCGCAACACTAATACAAAGGCTTCACGGTACGATGCGCCCATTTCCGGAGTAAAGTCTGTCGAAAACAACAACCGGCGTGGGTAAATGGTGAACTAAATTCGTAAACCAATAATTTCTGGTCCTATTGCATGGTCTCTATATGATTGAGCCTAAACAAGATCAGTTCCTTTCCCGGTTTCCTTTGTTTTCGGTCCGGTTACGTTCAAACGAAGACGAAGCCGACAATGCACCCGTTTGAAAGGTAGCAAGAACTATGGAAATAAGTCGGACCCTATACTGTATACGGTACAATTTCGTTCTTGGGACTTTACAACTTAGACCCAAGAGGCATAAACATAACTGTGCAGGACAAAATAGTATCTGTGGTCCATTGCAGGATCCGACCCAGCTTGGGACCAGACCATCAAACAAGAACACGTGCCTTGCCTTCAACCAGCTCTGTTTTATAGCTCGTTGTCAGTTCCCAACAGATGAAATTATAGGAAACAAGCAACAAATTTAGATTAAAAAACTAACAATAATAATAACTAACTAACCACGCTTTTTTTATAATGCATTGCCATCGAGGTTTGAGCTACCCTGAAAGTTTCAGCCGGATAAGCTAATCGGGAAGTGCTTGAAATTTGAGTTGCAAGACTCCACCCGGAACGACAGACAGACAAGGAACTGACTTAATAAAAAAGTGGTAAAATACAATTAAATCCAGAATTTAAAATTCGTTTCCACATTGCTTCTAACTACACGACCTCACACATGTTGCTTCAAATTTGCTAAATTTTTTACGCCGATGCATGTTCGGACAGTTTCTAAAATGAACTAAATAAAAAAGTAATCGGCGACACTTTTTTGAGTATAACGCATTGTAAAATCTTCACACCCAGGCGTAAATATAACTGAAGTATTTCAACAACAGAAAACTACGTAAACATCAAAATCATATTGCAAAAATACATAAAAACTGTATGAAAATACATCATATTTACCTAAAGTTACCGGCGCGTAAAGCTATATCCAGCGTATCGAGGTCCTCCTCATAATCATGGCACAGCTCCATCGTCGTATTCCTCGCCTCATGGACATCAAACAGCACCGTCCCTTCCCCTGACTTGTCCGTCATCACACTCCGATAGGACCTAGTCCCGAAACTTGACGTCACAGACGCTCCTCGGAGGAACCTTCTTGGAGGCACGTTCACATTCTGCAAGACCTGCATTTTAGATTTCCTCAGTCGCCGCTTCATGCACCGCCTCATCCGTAAAGACAGCATGACACGGATTCGTAAGTGCCGCTTGATGTTCTTATCGTACCGCAGTTGCTCTTTCATCTTTTTGCTTCGTCTCTTTCGCTCTCTTCGAGGAATCTCGTCAATTCTTTCTAAATGGAAGTGTTGTCTGTCTACTAATCGATAGGGCTCTAAATTGGGTGATTGTTCGAAGAAATTGTTGTTATTATTCCGCCATGCTTTGCTCAGAGACCAGTTTTCGCCGCATGTTGAGTTCTTGACACAAGATATTGGTTTCTCGTATAAATCTTCTTCCAAAGCGAACATTCTTCTAGAGAGCAGGAAATTGTCTATGTTTTTGCGGATGGTACTGTTTTGGGAGCTGATAGTTGTGTTGATCAAATTCGATGTCAACGTGTCGTTCTTTGTTACAGGGCATAGTTTAGGCAGTTCAGGGACGTCTCTGTTTTTCCTCTTGGCGATGGCCATTATTCGTCGCTTCATCGCGGACATATTCGTAAGCTCACTTTTCAAGAACGGCCCTTTCTGTCGCTTGTCTGACGTCATTTCCGGTGACCAAGTTCCGTACTCGGAGCAACTGCAGAAGTCCTTGATCAACCTCGCGAGCGCGTTACAATCGTCATCTCTAGAGCTTCCCCTTGGCATTATAAATTCGACGTTATTATTCCGTTACTTAACTGCCACTTTAATAAGAGCACAGAAGATGTTGGCTAAATAAAGTCAAGGGTTAAAGTGATTAGTCGCGGATTCAGTTCCGTATTCTCATCAGATCTCATTGTTGCGGGTTGCGTAACAATTCGACGGTCTCGGAAGCAGGTCTAATTCAAAAGTACGTGTGTAATGCTGAGTTACGGCCAGGTGGTAGTGGTACCATTTCTTTTTGTTGCCTAATCTTTAGCAAGTGGGAGTTTTAACTGTTACTTTACAGCTGCTGTCATAGAGCTGCATTGACATAGGAAATTATTCATACAAAAATAGTAGGTATGATTGAATTAAATTGTCAAATGTTTGTCTCGCTCTTTTTGAGTCTACCTACAAATGCAAGATGAACGACAGAAGTGATACAGCGCTAATGTATTTTGAAAGATATTCAAAAAACACCAATAAATCTTCAAAAATTGGCTATGCAATAAACTAAACCAATTTAAAACTATGCATGCACGATATTTGTCGATTTTCATTCGTTTCTAACGCATGTTACTAGTAACATGCGTTAACAAATAAAACTTAACAAATAAAACACTTTTGGTGTAATATTATTATAATTGATAAGTTTACTTTGATGATTTAATAAAGCGTCCTAATTGAACAACGCGCTCAAAACTCACGCAAATTTTAATCACAAACGAATGGAACAGTTCAAGCTAATAAAGATTTTTAAAAACACTTTAAATCCTCATAATTGACACTGCGATCGCTCTAATAGCTTTTTTTCGTTCAATTTACTTATTTAATTATAACCAGAAGACTAATGTATTATTAATCAGCAGGCAATATTTTTTGCAAAATGTCGTGAGTACCAGCCATTATCGTGTGTCGGGGACAGTCACTTAGGGATAATCGTTTGAAATAGTTTTGTTTTGAGTAATACTTACACATTTTTCAAGAACCTACAATAGCAAACTTTAATATGTGCCATAGATTTGATATTTTTTGTTAAAACAGTATAAAAGATGAAATAAAACCATGAAAATATCGCATCTAAATCAGTCCAGTGATTTTGAAAAGCTGGAGTTTTAATTCTATACTTAGTTATTAGTAAGTTGTCTGCAATAGATCGCTATGAGCGATAAGGCTGACCATTGTAATTATTATTTATGTAACTATTTTTTTTACTTTATGTCAATAAATGTTTGATTGGTTAGTTATATCAGTACTTATAATGTTATAGTTTAATGTATATGAAACTAGAACGCGTAAATAAATAATAATCTTATACAAATACTGAAATATCTGCTGAAACAATGTACATTTTAATAAATTAAGCAAAAATATGCAAAGTACTAATTACTGATGTAGATGTCTGTCTGTCTATCAACTTAGGTATATCGACACATCGACGCAATTAAAGCGTAATGCATAGTGATTAGTCCTTAGTCTGTGGTATAATTGGCTCACCACTACTTTCCATGTCATGTCACATGCAAATGTTACTAATGAGACATAATAATGGGACAAGTCGGTATCTAATTTATTGTTTTTCATTTTTCTAGTCTGTGTAATTTTGCCACTCGTATCAATGAGGTTTGTAGCTCTGACTTTCAATGAACCTGTACAGTACAGTAGATTTAATAACAATAAAAACATTTTTTATGGTATTAACCTAAAGGTTTTAAATTTTTCAAATAAACAATACAAATTGAAAAGAAAGAAGAACCTACAATCAAATTAAGAACCTCTTTTTTTACAACGGTTAATAAGGTTTTACACCGATTTTATAATCCGGATTCGGAAAATTCAGATTTCACAAAATTGTAAAACATGGCATAATTTTAAAACTAAAACCTGACTACAGTCGGGTTGTCAAAATCAAAGCAATAGGGGCGACGCGATAGGATCAAGGGCGGTGAAACATCCACATAACCACATACATACATACATACATACATACATACATACATACATACATACATACATACATACATACATACATACATACATACATACATACATACATACATACATACATACATACATACATATAATGTTAAACTCATTACCCTTCCCTTGCTTTGCTGTAGTCGGGTAAAAAATATGCTAGGGCTTCATCATCGGATTCATGGCGCAGCGAATGTTTGCATGACATGTAGCCAAGAAATTCGTAGTAGATATTCGCAATAATGCGAAAATTAAGATACGAGCTGCTAAAAAAAAAATACTTAACTGTGAAAGAGCAGAATGAACTTTTTACTATGACCTTGACGATTTAATTAAAGGTAGGAAGATATGGCACGCTTTAATAACAATGAATACACAATCAATGTCTTATGGTGACGATCACAGTGCAGTGACGCGCAAGATTTTACAACCAACGTTCTGGGTTGCACTCCAACTGTTATGGGCAGGCGTGGCTTTTTCCACCACCATACCAAAGTAATAAAAAACGGGACTAGATACAACTACAGGCAAACACACCCACACTCCTATACTCCTAAAGTCGTGCATCATGTTCATCAACAACAAAGATAGAGGACATAGCAGACTAGCACGAATGAGAGTCACTGTTAACACGACGAGCTACAAATACCGTTATTCCGTTTGTGACTAAGACAAAATCCCAATTGTGTGCGTTGCACCTAATTTCTGCGGTCCACACCCGAGAGCTGGTACCTTATCCACCCACGTTTAATTAGATCTATGAACCTTGATGAATTATGTTTCAACACATTTATTAACATCATAACAATAAATGGGTCTGGAGTAACAAAGCCCTCATACCTACTCGGCCCGCAGGCCCAGTTTCCACCCTAAAAAAAAAGTGTTTATATAAAAAGTTTCGCGTGTAGTTATATATGAAAGAACAGTAAACAACAAAAGTTAAATAAGATTTAAGATTACAATGGTACCTTGCAATAATATTACAAAAAAAAATAGGAACGGCGTCATCAATCTGATTAACTTGCAATAAGTCATGAATCTTTACAGTAAATAGCAATAAGATTAAGATATTAATATGTCCAGTTGTATAATAAGAGCATTTAAAAACTCGTTGGCTATGAATAACATAATCACACTATAGTTACTTAATCGTTGATTAGTTACGCAACAGATTTAATTAGAAATTATAATTAAACTCCCGAGATATAACGTATGGTAATTAGAGGTTTCTTTTTGTTTCATTGTGAGTGCGATTGGTTTTAGCATTTTAACATTGTGCAATTGTTTGTGTTACGTAATTAAAAAAATCTTAATTCATTTTTATAATTTTTAATTATTTTTCCGTTCTGAGTTTGAGCTTTTAAATCTCCAGTGACCATGGATTTTTCATTTGTATTTTTCCTAAACCGAAAAGACAATAGACGCTGAAGACATCTTTAATACATAAGATGTACGGAAAGGTTTCGTAATTAAAGATATTATAACCCAACCTAACAAAAAAAAACCTAAAAATAACCGAAAATCAAACACTGGAAACTTTAGTTTTTAGTAGAGGTAAAGCACAGTCAATAATATAATCCTAAGTCCTAATGTAAGTAAACAAATAAAGTTTTGTCGATATTGATCGTATAGTTAATTCGTGATATATTTTAGTTTGCTAAAATAGTAATGAACAGGATATTAAATAAAGCCTCAAGCACTGCTCTAATTATAATTTGCAAACGTAATTACAACTAACTACCTGCCCTGCAGTCAGTATTTTATAAAACTAAATGAGCATTATATAAATCAATAAAACGTATTTTAGGATAACACCTGACATACGTTAATTACGTCGAAAACCTAAAATACCTGTCACGTAATTAATACCATTTGCAACAAATCGTTCCCAGGTTTTTACAACAATTTTCTATCGCATACAACTCAGTAATTTCCCAACAGTGCATTGTGATCAGTATATGAAACTATATCCTATTTAAAAACGAAATCGAACGAAACGGGCCGTAACTCATAACTACACTCGTAACGTATTACATTTTATGTAGGTTTATAAGCAAGAGATATTAAAAAAGTGTACCAAATATTACATAAAAATCTAAAACACGTTTATTCCAATTTAGACTAAGTCACGATCCCTTTAAACAAAACTTTAATGGGCCCACTTAATAAACGCATAACCTCAAAGTATTACAAACGTAATAATTTAAAAAATCCATCAACATCTCCGAGGAATTTATTACGCAATGCAGTTTCACATTCACTCTCACACGATAACGTTACTAAAATGTTAATTCACTTTCATACACGAAACTGGTTTGAAATAATACGAGTTCTATGAACCATTCAGTTTGGCGCCAAAAGATTGACACTTGAAAATTTTGACGTATAGCTTTTTTTGTGATCGCGTTATGGCACGCGCCGTGTTTGGATCGCGACGCGCGTAATTACTTATGTGCAAGTACAGTTGACTATGTCGAATTGCGCGTGTAGAGCGACTGGCGCGCGGCCACCGGCCCCGGTCTTTCTCCCATTCCTACATAAATGATGTGATGATCCAGTATGTTGATGGTAATAAGCGTTAGTAATGACGCAGTGGTTCATTGTTGTCATTTGACAGCTGTTCACAGTGACGCGCGCCGGCTAACCGGTTTCCTTTCCGGTCATTGCACAGGTGAAAATATCGATAAAAATAGAAACTCACGAGAAATTTTACGTAATTATGTAAAAAAGCTTGCAGTAAGGTTCACTGTACATGACCTAACAAGCTGACTTATTTATGTAGGTAGACAGTAAGCTCGATTTAAAATCACTTGCTTTTTTACGTTTTCATCAATCGATTAGTGCGAAGCTGATTAGATGCGTCTTAAATATCTTTAGGCGACCAATAAAACTAATCGTAACAAAGTGTCGAAGTTTAAATTAATTAAAATGTTCATAATGATTCACAAGCTATAAAATTAATCTAACACATACTTAAAGCGAACTCGTTCAGTTATAATATTTTGTTATTTATTGACTAGCTGCACCTCGCGGTATTACTCGCGTGAAAGATGATAATGGATGATGATGATGATGAAAAGTATCCTATCCATCTTAAAAATAAATCTGACTTCCTTAAACCCTAGATTAGATATCGGTTTTTAATCAGATACGTTGACTCCTGCCGTTATTAACAATATATATTAATTATTACGAGGAAAACAAATCAAATGAGTGGTGTCACAGGCTGTCACTTTGACACCCGTCATATTGACACATACAAACACATACATAAAGTGAAAAGTAATAATAATATTGTGTTAGCTATTTATGATACAGATTATTTAATTCAGCAAACAGAACTTTTGTATAATATGTACCTAAACAGGTTAACAGGTATCATAATTTATTAATTGGATATTTTCTGTAATAAAATCATCTTTATATAAGCGATGGTAGCCTAGCGGTATAGTAGTGCGAGTTAGAATCCAACGATACAGGGTTTATATTTACTTTTGTAAGTTCATGCTTCATGCTCCGTGCGGAGGGCACCTTAAGCTGTCGGTCCCGGTAGTCGTTAAGACATGTCAGAGGCCCTTGAGCAGCCTGACAAACTCTAACATCTAACAAAGGCCAAAAAAACTAGTGTAGGCACTGTCGTACTTCATAATGGGGACACTGTACGAACTCCAAAACTAGTCTCAAAAAGATCTATGTATATAATGCTAATAACTTATGAAGAACGACAATATAAGTGCGCTACGAACACTAATAAACTTAAGTGCTAATATTCACTGTAATTTAACACTAATAGCCATTTATTAAAAACCATATTTCGAGAATCCTACCGCATTAGCAAAATGGCTACAATTTAAGCTGTACTTACTTAACTTTGGTTAGGAACCCTAGTCAAGATGCTCTCTTAAGATCGTGCAGCCCATCCATATGTCCATTGGTGTGTCCGTCTGTTTATGCCAAGAACATATTCATGTCCATATAACTTCTAGATTTATGAAAAGAATCTCAGTTTAAAAAAATCCGTGCTTGCAGGGCAAGTTAAGCTGTTTTTTTTTTTATTTTTTTTTTTTCATGGGAGGTTTATCAGTATTCTGATAATGTCACCCCCGTAGGGCAGATCACATAATATTATGCTTTAAATGCCTTTGGGCGGCCTGACAAACTTTGACACCAGAGGCCAGCACTACTTCATACGACAAAAAAAAACAAAATTAAAAAACTTGTTGCACCTGCCATTGTCCCTATGGATGTAAAGTGGGTATTCAACTTTTTTAGCGCTCTTCTTGTTTTTTTGTGGTTGACTAGGTCTTAAAAATTCATCCAAGCCAGTATATAAAAGTGAAACGTCTGTTTGTTTGTTTGTTTGGGGAGTTTTAACGCCAAACCGGCTGGACAGATTTTGATGAAATTTGGAATGGAGATAGCTTATACTCTGGAATAAAACTTGGGATATATACTTTTTATCGCTGTAAGGAACGGTTGCTATGGAAACGAAATAATAACAAGTCTGTCAAAAAACATCAAGAGCGTTGGTGCTATACTTTTGCATAGGTTTATAATATCCTAGAACAACCTAGGATGCTTTTTTCGCGATAACTTGTAATCGCGGGCGAAAGCTAGTATATAATATATTTTTTAACATTATTGTGTTTCACGTGTGCTGAGTGAAATATATCCCTCGAAACTCCTTGAAAGTTTGGCCCCCTGTGATCTACTCGTAGAAACTTGTAATCACCCATCTAGTGGATCAGTCCCTTCGAGTTTGTTGTTTACTGCAAAGTTATTGCTTACTATTCATAAAATAATCACTCCACAAGCTAGCTAGCAACCATTTACATAATCTCAAAATCTCCCCGGAGACCTTGGTGATCTCTTCTCTATCGGGCGTATTTTTCGAAGCACCGTAGACAGTAAGGTATCCTTTCAAACTAACTTAGAACAAAGCATTTTTGTTTACACGTGGCTACTAGGAATACCCTTTTTTTTTACTATTCGCCGTAATCAATAGAATAAGCAGTTTTCTATTAGTCTTTTGGTTTTCTAAATCTTCTAGAAAGTAGTACAAACGGAGACGTAACCAAGTGTCGCAAGTAGGTATGCTGTAATTGAGATTGTAGATACCTTGCTAATGATTACATTATGCAAAAAGAGTGAGTAATGTGATTTGGTACTTTTTCGAACGGCGTCAGTTCCGTTCGAAAAAGTACCAAATCATTAGGTTAGGTTAGGGTTTTGATGGATTACCTAATTTTCCATCAAATGTTAATTTTCAGGGTTCCGTACCTCATAAGAAAAAAGAAACCCTTGTAGGGTAACTTCGTTGTCCGTCCGTCTGTCTGTCCGTCTGTCTGTCTGTCTGTCTGTCTGTCTGTCTGTCTGTCTGTCTGTCTTTTTCTAAGGAACACGTGGAGACGTCACATGTCCTCGTATCACAAAAATATATACCTAGCAAATACTTCCTAGCAGGTACATGAATTTGTAAGGACTAGACTCCAAATTGGTCTCAAGCTAAGGTCTTTTTTTTATACTTTTTTGACCTACCAAAATAAAGTTTATACCAGTAAAAAATTTGAATAAACAGTAATTTTTACTATAGTTTTTTACGAAATCATGAAAGACGAGGAAAATTTAAAAAAATTAAAACAAAGCTTCAAAGTGTTTTTTCGTGTTTTTAAGTGACACTTTTTTCACGCTTTCTTCGAGTGTGAGTACCCTGAAAGTTTCAGCCAGATAGCTAATCGGGAAGTGCTCGTAATTTGAATTGCAAGATTCCAGGACAGAAATACAGACATAGATACAAGTGAAGTAAAATAAAAGCTTTTAAAAATGTAGATGTTTCTGTATGTCATTAGAGTAACAAAATTGGTCATATTTTGTATCTTCATAAAAACTAATAAAGTAATGAGAAAGTTGCGAAAGAAAAGTGTAAATTTTCCTTTTGGTAGCACAAATTAATATTACATCTGGTATTTCTGGAACTTCAGCAAAAGGTATACGTACTTGTGTAACAGAACGCGTTGAAGTTTTTTCTTTGGGAAAACTTAAAATTGCGAGCAAATATACCCAATCGCATTTTAAACACTAGCAACATTCAGATACAGTTCGCATGAAGGATCTTTGGCCCAATTCCATAACTTGGCTACAATCGGATTATCACTTTTTTCATAGCAAATTCGACTCTATCGCAAGGCATTAGTGGTTGCGAGACTGAGAATTCGATTGAAGCCAAGTTATGGAATCGGGCTGCTTGTCCGCTCTGAAAACAAGCTCCGTGAATTTAATGTATGTTCAGCCAGAAAGAGAAAGAGAGCGAAATGAATGACTGAGATAGCCTTTGGCCGCATATAGTCGGAGGATCAAACAGATTGGTTAAATAACAATAGTATTGGTGAGTGCCAAGTTTGCTTAAAACGCGTAAGAGTGAGATGCGCAGATAATTTTTTCTTACTCCGTGTACGCGTTTTCCCGTTGTTGCCATGTCTTTGCATAATTTTGTGGCAGAGTTCTCTTATTTCCTTCTTCTAACTGAATTATTTTAATAATCATGGTCCGCACACAAATGTGATTTAACTGCATGGACACTGAGCTTACAATTGTTTTGTTTTGAACAATTTACAACTTTTTTTTACAAAAATTTCTACATGTCACTTTTTCTGGGCTTCGTAACTTACGAATGTTACGAAGCTCAAAGTATTTATTGTAAATAGGAAAAAAAACACTTTTACAAGACAAAACTTATGAACAAAGAGACTCAAAGTATTTATTGTAAATAGGAAAAAAAACACTTTTACAAGACAAAACTTATGAACAAAGAGATATCTATAAAATATTATAAATACATCAATTCAATAAAATTATGTAAACTAAGTATGCTTTGAGTTTGTAAAGGAAACCCTTTCATGTGCCGACTCAGAGTTGATTCTCGCACAGAAAAGGACTTCTGACTCTACCGGTGCTTCGGAAATACGCCCGTTAGAGAAGAGAGCACCAAGAAACTCTACGGGATGTAATTTCCTCAATTATTCAGAAAATTTAATTAATACATGTAAATTTCAAACACAAAAGATAAAAGTGCTGATGTAACGTCCTAATACAATAACACTGATAATAAATAATGAAAAAGACTAATGAGCAAAAAGGCTGGACCAGTCCCCACAAGCAGCACCTGTTCACAAGTATGGCATGTGCACGAGATGCCGCGTTCCACTTACAGCTTACTTCATGGCGCCCAAGATTCATTACGCGCACTATACCAGCAACATTACACACGTCAAAGAATAAAAAACCAGAAGCGCAACTCTATTACGTGCCCGAAATGATAGCAGTAGTAGTCGAGAATGTTGAGATCACATCAGTTCCTCATGTGATGTCCATCTAACCGTTAATGGTGGCTAGTTCTATTATACTAATTTCCGTAATATTGCGTACTGCATGTTGTGTACCTACTGGTTACAGTAGGTATATAGTTTTATATGCGTAGTTAGGAAACGTGTGTTAGTCTAATTCTGTTTTTTTACCAGACTGCGCAACGCAATGGCCTGGTAATATGTTTATCAGCCTAAATATGTTATGTATGTAAGTCTGTTCCTTTTGTGCCACTTTATATACCAAAACGCGTGGACCGTCTTTTATTATTGTTACGTAAATTTTTATCAAAATAAATGTTGTGGACTTTTGAAATGAGTGAAACTTCTCAATGTTTTTTTTGTGGATTTTTTGATTCTCTAATATGTCTCCAAGCTTTCTGAACCGATTTGGATAGATTTTTTTATGTTTACCTGCAGTGCAGTATCCTATAAATTTCATCAAAATTGGTTAAGAAATTTCTTTTTTTTTTCTTTTATGCTGTTTTACCTAAGCCCGAAAAATCCTATCTGTACCTGAAATCTATAAGCAAATATGTTAAAATAATATTCAGTAATCGCAAGAGACAGCAATAAATCACGCATTCACGCTTGACGGCGCGCGCGCACGACAGCATTGAAACGGGTGCGCAGACGCAGCGCAAAAACCACCAAGCCCACAAACTATGTGTAATTATTTTTACAAAGAAAGTCACGTGATTTTAATCGCAAGTAAGCACTGAAGTGGGCCTTCACATATTTTTTGTACGTAATAAAATTAATAACTATACTTTGGCTTGGTTTTGCATCCGCGTAGAAAGAGCGACCTTGATTGCAGGAAACGTTTTTTTTTTAATTAGCTACTTTTTTCTTTTTATGCTAGATGCGGCGTGCGAAAGGAACGTCTGGTCACCCTTACTTACTGTGACATAACGCATCTAATCGTTTAATAACCTCCCTATATCCAATGTTGCAGTTTTTTTTTAATTGACCGAAAGAGCGCTAAGCGCGAGCGAAGCGTCTCTGTTTCAGCTTCGGCAAATTCTTTCGTATGTCCGGATGTCTGTCCGGATTTTCGGCTGTTCCCCTACATGTCGCATTTCTCAACCGATCTAGACGAAACTTGGTACGGGTATACAGGTTAAGCGAATTTTATGAATTTTTTATTCGTCGTATATTTTCGATTATAGAGTACTTCCCCCAAAAAACGGAAAAAGGGGGCTACTGAATATCTCCGCCATATTAAATCCGATTTTGATGGATCTTTTTTATACTTTAAGTTAGTCTCATAAAAAATTGGTGAAGATCTGATGAGGATCTTCGGCGTGATGAGCAGAATAGCTCCTCAAAATGCAGTAAATTTCTCACTCTTAGGCCAGTGGAATCAGCCCTTTACCTACTAGGTAGGGATTGATGGAGCCCTTTGGTTATTAATGTTAGTATTACAATAAGGTAACTAGATGGCGCTACTGTGCACCGCTAGATTGTTTACAAAAAAAATTGTACGCGCGGAGTTACAGATCACAGAGCTACTAGTTTACTTGATTTAATTCATGTTATATTAATAAGTGTTACGGTAAAGTCATTATTTCTAGTCGCCTAAAAACAAACTCATGTAACTACAATAGTGTGTTTAGAACTGATTTTGAAGTAAAGTGACAATTCATATCCATTGATTTGGTTTTGTGACATAACATTTCTTCGAACTACCAAAAAAGGAAATATATCACTGAAAATAAGTAAGTATCTAACAAATAGTAGTTATCTTCTTAGGTATCTACATATTTTAAAAGCTTTTAGTTAACTTCTCTTGTATGTATTTCTGTCTGTCTTGGAATCTTGGAAGCTTTCAAATTTCGAGCACTTTCCGATTAGCTATCCGGCTGAAACATTCAGGGTAGTTCACAAATCGACGAAAAAAACAAAAAAATATGTAAAAAGAGTCAATGCATTAAAAAAACTCGTAATGTTTTTTTTTATTTTTTCTTATTTTTGTAGTGTTGTGTCGAGTTGCTTTTTCGTCTGGTGGTACTGGTGGTAGTTTACCATACAAATTATTGTATGTTGCTTGCTGATATATAGAGTGCTGAAGACCGAGCTCAGTGGCGTGCATTAGGAGAGGCCTACGTCCAGCAGTGGACAAGTATAGGCTGATGATGATGATGTTGTTGAGATATCAGGGGCTAAAAGCCCAAAACGAGGGATTAAAACCTACAATGTGAGATAACCAGGTTAAGAGGCTGTCATATGAAAGGGTACGTTTCAAGACTAGACTATCTTAAACTTCATAGTGCTTAAGTTTTTTTTAATTATTATTGTGTATGATAGGTTCTATTGGCCTCTACCGGCCTCTACAGTTTCTCCGGACGAGAGAGGCGGGCGCTAGAGCGCTCCGCCGCAATGCGTGACGCAGAAGGAGCACGCCAAAGTTAAAATTTTGACGACCAGCACAAGGGCACCCAGGGGGTACGAACCTCGGCTAGGACGGTCGTCTCGATTACGGAGATCGGGCTAAACACCCCTGGATCGCTAGTGTTAGTAGTGATCCAGGGGGCCCTGACAAAATGGCTAGGAGCCCTTTGATTGATTTAAATAACTGACCACTGATTCGGAATAAACCTTCGAGAAAAATCGGCAAGAAACTCGAAGGCGAAGAATAACTGATTAGTTACGGGACTTTCGACCTCGCCGGTGACGACGGTGTCTATGTCTAAGTATGTTGATATCCCTCGACGGGTTGTCAAAGGAGGTAGTATTGGACGAGGCCGTCATCGCCAATAAAATAAATAAATAAATATATTTGGGACAATTCCACACCAATTATCTAGCCCCAAACTAGGATAATACCCTGTAATATGGGCACTAGATAACGGATAAACATACATTAATACGAATATCACATCCATGACTCGGAAACAAACATTTCTGCTCATCACACAAATGATTGCACCTTGCAGGATTCGAACCCGCGACCGTTTGATTTCGTTCCCAGGGTCACTAGCCACTAGACCAACCGGCCGTCATAATTTGGCTGCGGATGGCTCAAGTCAAGACGTCGCGAGGGCGTCTACTAGTCTACTGTCGTGTCAAGTAATTCGTGGCTTCAACTCTAAAATGAGTTTATAATAAAGCAGTAAATTACAAAAACTCTACACAAAGAAGATAATAAAATAAAATGGTTCCGGGTTTACTACGGGGCGATTGCAATGCGGTATTTACAGTTAGATAACTCCCTTGATTTAAAAACTACCAGCCAAGTGCGAGTCGGACTCGCGCACCGAGGGTTCCGTACAAAATTAACTTTGCCGTTGAAAACTGTTGTCCCCATACCGACATAGGTCGCGGCCAGTTTACCAAATGCATTTTTTTTGTATCTACAAATTTACGGTTTTTGGGGTTTTCCCGTTACTTGTCCTATAAGACATTGCTTCTTGCCAAATGTAGTGTTCTAGGTCAACGGGAAGTACCTTAGAAGTTTTGTTTCTTATGCGAGTGTCATAATATACGGCTAACGTATGTCTCTTTTGATTGCGTAGACTTAGAAGTTTGTTTTATTTTCACAGCTCCAAGGGATTGCAGTCCTAAGAATTTGATATTAATTTCAACTTGATACCATCCGCGTTCCTGAGAAAAGGGTCTTCACAGTCAGACAAACAGACAGACAGACAGATAGATGGACAAACAGACAGACAGATAGACAGACAGACAGACAGACAGACAGACAGACAGACAGACGATCGGCAAAGCGCCACCCTTTCATGGTTGAAATACCTCGCACAAGAACGAAGCGTTACGCTTCTTCATTTATTATAAGAACTGCAAAGGAGTGGAATGCCCTGCCCTCGTCAGTGTTTCCGGTAAATTATAACCCCGGTGTGTTCAAGTCAAGAGTGAATAGGTATCTACTAGGCAAGCGTGCTACACCTTCGACCACATCATCGCTTTCCATCAGGTGAGATCGTGGTCAAACGATTGCCTAGTCAGTAATATATAAAAAAAAGACAGACAGACAGACAGATAGACAGACGGACAACGAAGTGATGCTGTAAGAGTTCCTTTTTTGGTTTAAGGTATGGAACCCTAAAAACCATTTGACGTCTGAACGAAGTTTGATGGTACTTTTGATTCTGGAATAAATCACATACCTTAGGGATCGACATAAAAACTGGTGTACTTGGTATTTCAATAACATAAGTAGAAGCCGAGCAATCTATAAAAAACTATTTGACGACTGAACGTGGTATACATTGTACCATATAGATATATTTGGGCTTGGTAATATATAGCAGTGTCAGTGTATTGTCAGTGTTTCCGGTAAATTATAACCCCGGTGTGTTCAAGTAAAGAGTGAATAGGTATCTACTAGGCAAGCGAGCTACACCATCGACCACATCATCGCTTTCCATCAGGTGAGATCGTGGTCAAACGATTGCCTAGTCCGTAATAAAATATATATATATATATATATATATATAGTCATTTTTCTAGGATAAATGTGTACTATATATATATATATATATATATTATATATATATATAGTACACATTTATCCTAGAAAAATGACCATACGGACAAAGCCGGCGGTTATGTTTTATTTACAAAGTCATCTCTGAATGCAGCCATTGTCCATTGTCTCAGGAATATAAATTGTTAGCAATATAGAGAAATATTGTTTTGTTTATCAGGAATCTCCTACGCATACGAACGCATCCTAGAAGCATCTCAATTATTTACTTTTACTCGGAGACGTGTAGTGTGCGTAAGCATCAAATGCATAGCATAACGAGATGAAATCGATAGTAAATTCAGTTGAATTTTGTGTTGAACAGCATCTCGTAAGTCAATAATTATATTAAGTTAAAACGTATTTATATACTGTTAAACAATAAGTATAAAACAAAAAATTATATTTTTGAATATTTTTTTTACGTTTTTATATTTTTTTATAATTTTTTTTCTCTTTCAACAATTTTTCGATTTTTTATTGCATTGTCATTGGTTTGTGGGCTACCCTGAAAATTTCAGCCTGATAGCTAATCGGGTAGTACTCGAAATTTGAATTGCAAGATTAGGTACAGGACAGACAAAATACATAGATACATATATACATGGATAGATACAAGAGAAGTTAAATAAAAGCTTTTAAACAACAGCCAAGTGCGTGTCGGGAACGCATAGACTTAGGGTTCCGTGGCATGGCAACAACACAGTCCAACAATGAAAACTGCATTGTAATAATTCTGTAGTTTTTAAGATTGGATTCGTATTAAGCTCTAGAATCCTACTTGTTTCAGTATTTTTTAGAAGCTGTCCTTTAAGAGGTCTGCAGCAGCAGTTCTGTCAAGAAAATGACACTTTTAGGGCCGAATATTTCATACCCGGAACCAATCTGTCAAATAAACATTGTAATTTTTTTTAATTGGTATTATCACTTATGTAGTGGTTGTAGTACGGTCATACATAAACCGGTTTTTGTACTGAGTTTTGGTTACCACAAGTACCGCTCGTAATGAGGCTCTAATATAAATGTGCAAAATTTCGACTACCTATGTAGTTAAACTGTGTGTGAATAGAATGCCCGTGACATACAGACAGATGGATAGAAGAACATGGAAAAACTAAAATGTTTCCTTGTCGGCCTATGGAACCCTAAAAATTGAAACAAAACAAAAAGAAAGATAAACTTAAATACCAACATTTCGACGCATGCATGTGTCTCTGCCATCGGAGATCTCTGCTTCCGGCGGAAACTTTCCAGCAGCCATAACAAAAACAGCACAAGTACTATATACCACATCACTGAGTTGTTCAAACTTATCCACGAACCACTGCACTATTGCCCCACAAATATTTTACAAATCCATGGTTCAAGATTTCCAGTCTATTGATTTCTTCAGAAGCGACCGAGTTGTTACAGACAACTAAACAAACAATGATATTGATGTAAACATTTCTGTATGTCTTTGCGTGTGAAAGCATGATGCACAAGTAATGTGCGCAAGAGTTGTTGCTGATTCTCGAATTATAATGGGGTTATGGTTGCCACATCTATTGAAAGCATTGTAGTAAGCATGTATTCAGTTTCGTAGGCTTCGAAAACATTTATTCAGCAGTTTTTGAAAAAGCGAAAATAATTATCTTTCGTCTTCCCAATGGAAGTCGAAAAATGTTTTTACCTGACTATGGCGAAGCAAGGTAATGAGTTTAACAGTGTATGTATGTATGTATGTATTTATGTATGTATCTATGTATGAGAGTATGTGGATGTTCCACCATAGCGTCGCCCCTATTGGTCTGATTTTGACAAGCGAGGAGAGAATCGATTCGTCTTCAGGTATAGAGTGTCATTGGCTATATTTTAAATTTTATTCAATTTTGACAATCGAGGTATCTATCGATTCGTCTTCAGCTCAAGAATGCCGAATGCCATAGGATATTTTTTACCCGGGTTTTAGTTTTTGAACTTATGTCTTGTTGCTAAGCTATTCAGAACAATGTGAAGGATGTCAAATAACATATAGAAACTGTGAAGAACCGTCAGACGCATATATTTGCAACTGTTCAGCTCTTGCTTGAGTCAGAACCAAACCACAAATGAATACGGCTTCACAACCACAAAATTCTTTCAACGCTTTTCGATCGTTATTTCTACCGTTTAGAATTCTTCGAGAAGTGATTGAAATCAAGAAGTACTTCCGTCTCTTCTTGACCACGTTCAGTGCATATTGATCGAAATGTAGAGGCTTGTCAAACTGTTATGCTTATTTGCGAATATATTATGGTCAATTTACGTGCAAATAGAACATTCGACACTAGTTTAAAACCACCACTCTTCTGGTGGCTTGCAACTTATCATACAATACACTGTCATTTATCGTGTATGGTCTATCTGTAGGTAGGTAATAGTCCGTCTCTAATAGGATACCATGATCTCTAATAGGATACCATGATGTGCTTTGATCCACCTGTGCTCATCTAGTCTTGCCAAATTTACTGCCGACTTCCATTTTAGTCTAGCAATTTGCATACTCGACTACGGCACGACGTAAAGTTTAGACTACCCATGGCATCTTACACCAAAGGAGTAGCTTCAAAGTTTGGTGTACTTTTGTATTATAAATACAACATCATCAAGAAAGGCGACAACCCTAGCAGGGGCGCTGGTGTCGCTGCGAAACGCACGGGAACATTCTCAAAGCATAATAGGAGGAGGTTTTATAGATCGTTTTCTATTAGCTTTTCTCTGTAAATCACAAGCGTCTATTGGTTATTAGCTTTTAGAATTTAATACAGCTTTCGTGTTAAGTATATTTTTCATCATCAGCTATATTTGTCCACTGCTGGACGTAGGCCTCTGCTACACGCCACTGAGCTCGGTCTTCATCTCTCCTCATCCATTTTCTTCGAGCCGCTTTTCGCAGGTCGTCATTCCACCTGGCCACAGAGCATCATACGCTACGTTTGCCTAAACGTGGTCTTAGAGCTTTGGCGGTTACCTTGGTTCTCCGTCCGATATCTTCATTACGAGTTTTGTCCTTCAGAGAAACTCCAAGCATAGCTCTCTCCATAGCTCGCTGAGCGACCTTAAATTTGTGGACTAGTTTGACCGTGAGTGTTCACGTTTCAGCTCCATAGGCCAATAATAAGGATATTCATAAGCAATTGGAAATTGTTTTACTCATTCAATGTTCAAAGTGAAGCGTCTGTCGTCCGGCAGCGAGATGGGCTGTGACGAGATTGTAAAAATCGGTCAAACCTAGATCCGATTGGCACAGGACTAGACGAATGGCGTGGTAACAGAGTGGCCTATACCCACCAGTGGGAAAATAAAGACTGTGTATGATAATGATGATGATTCAATTTTCAAGTCTTTTAAACCCGACTATGGCGAAGCAAGGGTAATGAGTTTAATGGACTATGTATGTACATATTTTTTTTTATTACTGACTAGGCAATCGTTTGACCACGATCTCACCTGATGCAAAGCGATGATGTGGTCGAAGGTGTAGCACGCTTGCCTAGTAGATACCTATTCACTCTTGACTTGAACACACCGGGGTTATAATTTACCGGAAACACTGACGAGGGCAGGGCATTCCACTCCTTTGCAGTTCTTATAATAAATAAAAAAGCGTAACGCTTCGTTCTTGTGCGAGGTATTTCAACTATGAATGGGTGGCGCTTTGCTGATCGTCTGGTCGTACGGTGATGGAAAGGTGATGGGGGAATCAGGTTGTGCAGTTCTTGTGCACACTCTCCATAGTGCAATCTCTAGAATACCGCCAGGCTTGCTATCTCACGTCGATGCTCCAGACTTTGAAGCTTACTCTTTACCAGAGTGTCATCCCCAATGAGCCTGATAGCACGTCTCTCAATTGAATCCAAAGACTCGAGCTGATACTTGGCAGAACCGTCCCAGAGGTGGCAGCAGTACTCCATACAAGATCGGACCTGTGCTTGATAAAGATTCAAAAGCTGTCGCGGTGTGAAGTACCGCCTAACCTTAGACAAAATACCAAGTTTTTTTTGCAGCTGTCTTGGCTTTGGATTCAATATAAGACCCAAAATTCAGGTTTGATGTGAGTTCGACACCCAAAAGCTCCAAATGGTCGCCTATTGGTATTGTTACACTTTGGAAAGACGGAGATCGGTGTAGAGGACTCTTTTTAGCAGAAAACAAACACGCTTGCAAATTATGTGGATGTTCCATCATAGCGTCGCCCCTATTGATCCAATTTTCATAAGTGAGGTATCAATTGATTCTTCTTTATCGCAAATTTGTTTGAACTTATGTCCTATTAAGTAGATAATTATGAAATCTTTTTATTAGATAATGACTCATCTAATTTGATTCAAATACAAATTACATGACTTAACTTTGGCTGAATGCACAACCCATCAGAAGTCGTAAACCAACCTCTCCTCATTAGCTATAAATTATAATTATTCTCTTTAACTATATGGCTTACTTGAAAACACACGTCTTTCTTATGCAGTCTGAAATAAAAAATTAACTGACTCTATATATATATTTCTAAACTAGAATCTCACAGAACTATTCCTTAGCTTTCGTAAAAAATAGTAATTTATGTACTATAGAACGTGTTTTTATTGAATAACTGCCTATAACGGATATGACATAAAATTATGTAGTTAATTAGCATTTCTTTCTCCTAATATTTGCATATTACCTATGATACAATCGCAAACAAGTTATTGCCAGTGTTTAATAATATTCGCGACATTTTCGAGCCGAAATTTTACTTTCGATCTGCGTCATTTCGTGTAGATTTTTAAGATTATTGGTTGTAATAGGACATTTATCTCAAAACATCGTTGGAAATCCTACATGTCCGAGTTTCGATTCGGCTCGATGGCTGTTTCATATTATTAGATTTGTAATCTGGAAAGAGTCGGTAAACAGAAGTAGTTGTATGTTTGTCGTATGAGGTAGTGCTGGCCTCTGATGTCAGAACTTTTCAAGCCGCCCAAGGGCCTCTGACATGGCTTAACGACTGCTATTAATCAATAACAGCCGGGACCTACAGTTTTACGTGCCCTCCGGAGCACTGGATGGAAAACCGCACTTAACTCAGAAAAGTCATTGGTGCGGAGCCTAGGATATGAACCCGGTATCGTTGGATTCTAAATTGCACTATAGAACCGTTAGGCCACCATCGCTCTCTCCTCACTCATCACCAAAAGTAGTTAAAACTGAAGACGTCCTCTCAATGCGAGTTAAAGTTTAATGCACTTGTTATATTTTAAACTATTCCACCTTATGTATCTATTCTATACTTACTCTTAATAGAGTAGTAAAAAAAGCCTGACAGAGAAGATAATAAAAAAAAGTCTACGAGACTTAACAATAATATAGCATTTTTAATAATTGTGTATTCATGTTCAATTCCTTATTTTATTCGCGCATCACGTAAAAACTACTGGACAGACTGTGATGCGGTTCATTGTTGTATAGCTTAGGTTTTGACTTAAAAAGTGGTGTACTTGGTATCTCAATCCGATGAGTAGAAACCGAGCAATGGAGTAGTACTATATATTTATTCTGTGGAAATAGATAAAAAACGATTTGACGTCTGAACAAAGTTATATGAAATTTTGCATATTGTACTTTTTGGTCCTGAAAATTACACATAGGTTACTTTTGACCCAGACGAATGACCACGCGGAAAATGTAGCGGGTACAGCTACCTAGTATAGTTTTAAAAGTGCGCTTCTTTGCTTTTTGTACATAGTTCGTATACTATTTAAATAAACTTATTATTATTAACTTACTTAAACTCAACTAACTTAATATAACTCATACTTTTATAACACGGAAAACACCCAAGGGAATCAAGACGGAAAACGCCCAAGGGAACCAAGACTAAAACTGTCAAGAAAACCAAGACAAAAACTGTCCAGTGCAAGTCAGGTGCGGTTGGGCTTAGAGACCACGTTATTTAATTTTTATGTATGTATCCATTTGGACCTTTGGGGTACGAAACCCAACGGATAGTGTTCAAACGCTACCCTTAACAATTCGGATCAACACACGTACATACATTTATGTCAACATACGCCTCAACTTGAAAACCTACATTTCTTGAGTCGGTTGAAAACGTAGACGCGAGTATATACCTGTTGAAAACAATACTTCTCCAACTCCAGCGCCACCATGTGAGGGACTAGCGAACTTCATAATTTCCGCGCGCCTGAGCGTGTGCCGCCGCGCCACGTGCCGACAATAGGCTTATTACACTATCGTTACGATGAATTGTGGTAGGCTAACGGTAGATGGTAGCTCAGTAGTCGCGGTTTAGTATACCTATTTGGGAAGTAAAAGATTCAGTTTAATTCTTTTGTACACGATTGAAGTCCAAGATAAAATTTGTTTTCAATGCGATTGAGTGGAAAACAAAATCCACACCAATATACAAAAGTGACAGTCTGTTTGTTTGTTATTATTAAGAGGAAGAAATCACCAGTTCCACTGTAATCCACTGAACTGAACCATTTATGGATTTGATTCTACTTTTTACTCCACTAAATATGCGAAAAACGTAAGCGAGTGAGCCAGGCAGTTATATAATGCTGTCTTCACCTTCAACATTGAGATTGCGCATGAAAAATAGCGCAAAAATATGCGCAGCGACTAGCAGGCAACTTCCGAGACACATAGTTACTTCCGCTGCGACTACTGTATGTAGAGATTGTAATAATCACGTTTGAATCCTGGTATGTCCTTAAGTTACATAACCCAGCGCTTTCTTTTCGTCTAAATCTAAACGACAAGTTCATCAAGTTACTACAAGTGACATGTTACGCCAAAGACAGCTTCCAAGATAAGCCTATAAGCATCAATAATCGTTGGAAAGTGAACTTGTACCACAGCTTTTTGCTTCACCAGGTTTGATAAATAAGGAAAGGAGAAAGCCTGCGCTGTTTCCAAGAAAAAATACTTGTATCATCGGTTTGAAAGCAATTACTTGAAAAAAACGACAAAAAATGGGTTCAATAAAAAAACTATTAAACCAATTTTGATGAAATTTATATGGAACCATACTTTAAGTATTAATCATCGCAATCGGTTCAGGAATCTCGGAGAAATGAGTGAAAATACATTAAAAAATGAGCCGTGGCGGGACGCCTCGAATATCACCGAGCTGAGGCGGAAAGAGCCGAGGAGCCAAAAGTGGCGCGTCGCCATGCCTCGTGGCGATCGATCGCCACGCCTATAGTAGGTCATACTCCAGTTCCGCACCATTAGATGTTTCACATCAAAAACGACAACTTGAGAACCTCCATATTTTGGAAGTCGATTAATTTATTATTTTATTTTCTTCGTATAACATACAGTTATTGTTATTATATTACTGATACTAGTTGTGCCCGCGGCTTTGCCCGCGTGGTCATTTATCTGGGTTAAAAGTAATCTATGTGTTATTTCAGGACCAAAAATACCTTTAAGGTGCATTTCTTCAAATTTGTTCTGCAGTGTGTTCTGTTTGTTTTTATCGATTGCTCGGCTTCTACTTATCGAATTGAGGTACTCGAGATTTTAAGTCAAAATCTGGTGGCAGTAACTTTTTCTGTTTATTTACACACCTTACCACAGAATAACTAATATGACAATACCAAGTAGTCCCTTACTTAAATAAAGTTATATGAAATACTACAAATGCAGCAACAAAATTACACAAACATAATCAAGAAACACCATAATATCTTGTTTAGACAGAGCTAACAGCTGCATTTGTCAAGTGCGTAAGCGCATATATCCGTAACTGACGTTCCGGCAGTGATGGCTAAAACGACTAAGTACCTACTTCAGATGATACCGACCAATCAGATGTTTTTGCCCTAATCACAAATAAGTCACAGTGGCCTGATTGGTCGGTATCCAAAGTAAGTAGTAAGGCAAGTCAGAACGTCTGTTACGGCCTAAAGTCTTAGCCGAGTAGATACTTAGTCTGAGTTCCTAGTAAACGCAGTAATCCATTAGTAATGTTTAGTAGGTCAGTGAGATGGTGGATTGTCGCCGTAATTATTGCAATTTGCAGCTTTCATGTGTTTTCTTGGAATTTCTGTTGTTTGTTTTTTATCTACGTTTATACGTAAGCGTTGTGTAGTGTGATAGCGGTAGATCCCGTAACATCGGCCAATGTGGATCGCAGAGAGTCGTATCCACTCGCGATCCGTTTTTAAATAACTCATTTAGTAGAGCAATAGGAAGGTATCCCCATACACCACAGGTTCAAGTCCTTCTTCATGGCAGTTATTTTCATTTGTATTTTTTAGTTATGTTTTAGCACACGCATATAATTCACAAGGAGATCTTAAAGTAGCATTCTCTACCAGTTATCCTAGGGGTACAATAAAAATTGTGACGGTATTAATACGAGTAGAAAAATGTGCTTAACTTGTATTCTAAATGTTTTTTTTTACGTAAACGTATGTTGCTCTTACTTAAATATATGCGTATGGACCATTCGATTTTTACAGGACTGAGTACCGACATAGAAGTGTAGTGAACCGACATAGAGACGTAAACACAAATAACCCAGACAGAAACGTAGTATGTACAATTATTTGTTCTGTCACAATTAAGAATAATTATTAAGTTTTCACTTGCTAACAGTTAAGTTTCTAGTCATAAACAATCATCACTTTCAGGTATTTACAAATATTTGATGCTATTTTCAACCTTATGCCAAAGGATAAAGTGCTTTTAAATTTCAACTTTCCAAGTCAACAATATAATTTTGATATACTCGAATAACGGGAAATTTAGATCATTATTTAGTAATGCTTATTTCATTTAAATGTGCTTCTTCTTGGTTTATTGTATGCAGTGACTGTTTGGATGTACCTAAGCATTAAACCTTAGAACTTTATTTAGATAATACTTGCATCAACATCAGTAGGTAGAGCCGTTTTCGTATAGATGGTATGGTATGCTGTCAAGGATGTGACACGCTTCCGGAGAAATCCGTGTTGAAGTTTGAAGACTTTTTTTTAAATCCTGTTACAGTTTGAAAAGCGCGAAAAGCGGAGAGGTGATTTAGATATATTTATTTATTTATATTCCTAAATTGAAAATTATTTATGATATAAGGGATGTATACAAACGCTTTTCAAAAGATTAGACATATTATTTCATTCCATCCTATCTCAATAAGAACTAAAATTATGTTATTTTATGGGTGGAATTAAGACTTCAGTGACTATAATTTTATTGTGAGAAAACAAATCCTTATATAATATAAATATACCAAATTATATTAATTAAGTTATACGTTAAGATTGAAAAAAAAAAATGTACCAATTGAGAGCTGAATCTAGATTTCCTATTAGTCAACAGGAAGTATTTCCTTTCTGACTCGTCGAGCTTCGGAAATAACCGGTATATGTATTAAAACCTATATTATCACATTGTCACTGGCAATGGCAATTTTATGGCCATTTATCATCATCATCAACCTATCCTAGTCCACTGCTGGACGTAGGCGTCTCCCAATGAACGCCACTGAGCCTGATCTTCAGCTCTTCTCATCCAGCCGCTGCCAGCTGTCTTTCGCAAGGCGTCACTCCACCTGGCCGGCGGGTGCCCCACACTAGTGGTCTCCACTGTAAAACTCGTTTTCCCCAAAGGTTGTCTGTTCTGCGAGAGGTGTGACCAGCCCATTGCCACTTCAGCTTTCTTATTTTCTAGGCTATGTCGGTTCCTAATGGCGATTGCCTTCCAGGTATTTCGATCCCCTGCAATGATCACAGTTTGCAAATTGCCCAGAAAGAGCATGACATACCTAAACATCCCCATTTTGAAAAAGCTCTTAGGTCAGTCATTGGGGGTAAATAAAAAACTTTGCCCTACAAATGGTGGTGTAGAAGATGTTTTGATTTGTATTGCTTAGTTACGAAGCAATAACTAAAGTTAAAAAAAGAGAGGTGGGAGGAGCGTTAGCCACCATCTTGAATTGTAGGTGCCAACATTAGATTTTTCTTAATAGTTCTTTAACAGTTAGCTTTATGGCAAAAGTGTCTAAAAAAGGTATAATTCAGATAAAATTTGTAACATTTTTTGCATATACAGTTGTTCTGTAAGTCTCATAGGTAAAAAGTTACAAGAAGCGAAAAAAAAACTTTACTAAAAATGGTCCAATGCCGGAACAATGTATATTCTTAACCACTGAAAATAGAGACTTTATATTTGGAGAGTGTATTTATAAAAAGATAACAACATACACGAAAAGATGAATAAAAAAAACGCATTTCAAGGGGTTCAAACAGGGGCTCAAAGTTTTAACAAAATACCTCTCTTTGAAGACACTGTTGACATTAGACAATCGAAATGTGGAATGTAAGCACCCGAAACAAAATAAACTTACACGTGACTCGGGAATTTTCAAAATTTTCGAAAAAAAAGTACAGGCTCAGTTTTTCACCAAAAATCAAAATGTTCCTAAATTTTTTAGAAAAACTGAGCCTGACCTTGCAAATTTCTCTACTTACTGGCCTATCTGTTTCTCGGCTATAAATGAAACTAGTGCCAATGGAAAGAAACAAAATATACGAAACTAAAAGTGTTCCATAAAAAAGTCACCTAAGTATTATACTTTCTCAGATATTTGGGTTTGAAAATTACTTTTTTCGTCTGATGAATTCAATGACACAGTCAACTATTCTATCCTGCGTCAACCCATAGTTGCAAGACAAATTAATCTAAAATAATGAATAATGATTTTTGAACTCAAATATCTCGGAAAGTATATCACTGAATACGTTTTGTGTCTTATAATTTTCTCTATCCATTGACACTACCTTCATTTATGGCCAAGAAATCGAGTTTATTTCAAACTGCCTGTGTTTAGGAGTGCAAAATACAAAAATGATAGATTATCTTTGAAATGTGTCGCAATAAGTTTCAGATAAGTACGTAAAACGTATTAGTGTGTTGTCCAACTAACTTTGAAGATTAGAAGGAAACATCCGAAGATGCGCAAGAGAAGCTCAAACGTTATTATACCGTTTCAACTCTGCCCTGTGATTAGGTATAATTAATATACTTATGTAACATGAGAGGGCGTTTGTGTTTCACGGAAATAGTTAACTGTTGACCCTTGGTTTAATGTGTTTACTAGCTTTTGCACGTGTCATTGCTTGCGCGATATAACATTGCATAAGTAATAGGACAAAACTTAAAGGTTAAGTTTGTATTAGCAATAAAAACTTAACTTTAATTAATTTCTTCTTTTTTTTCTGATTGCACAATTGAGTTTAATCAAACAATAATACGTTAATTTCATAAACAATAAACTTCAATTAAAATTCTACTCTTTCACGTAGACAACATTGCTTATTTAATTAGCGTACCTAGGTTACTAGCTTCTCTTCTCCAGTGGACATATTCAAGGAGTAAAATTAGCAATAATTCCCTGTCTTTTCTCGTGGTGCGTTCTAACTTCATTCTCTAATTTCATGAAGGTCGGGCCAGCCGTGAAAAGGTAAAAAACAGTCATCCCCTAATTTTCCATCCTTAGAGGTGGAATATATTCATGAAATTTAAATGGAACTACCCCTGAGGCATACCCTATCCATTAAAAGAAGATTTTTTGAAGTCGATCCACAATTGCCGGAGATAGCGCGTAACATACATACAAAAAACATGCGGGTCAAATTGAGAACCTCCTCTTGAAGTGGGTTGAAAATAGGTAATTATAACAGATCGTTAAACAGTTTACGTAACATAATTCCTCGAACGGTTACAAACCCGTTTATCTGAGCATTGAATAATCAGCCCTTATTAGGTTTATCTATTTATTTCAAAGAGTATGTAACCTCGTTCGTTGAATATTCTTTCCAAAACTTTATTTTTATACGCTTTATATTAGCTTCACTTGTATTGTTTGTATGTTTGTATCAGACTCCTTTGGACGCTATTTTGACCCACTTTAAACGGTCAGATGTCATTCAAATTTTTCACACCTGTCAAAGACCGATGACAATGCAAAAAATCGAAAAATAAAAAAAAACGCTCTTATAAATAAACCAAACTAAAAAGTAGAAAATAAATAATAGTATAAAAAAACTAAAAAAACACGCTTTATATAGAAAACCAAACTAAAAAATAGAAAATATTTTTTTTTAGTAGTGTAAATAAGAAAAAAATGTTTTATATAAAAAAAGCGTGGGATGCTTTTTAAGATATTATCGAAATGATAGTCCTTCTTCTCATATCTGTCAATGAAATATTTATAACTATTACACGATTTTTTTGATACTTTTTTTCTTATTTACACTATTAAAATTTATTTTCTATTTTTAGTTTGGTTTTCTATATAAAGCGTGTTTTTTAGTTTTTTTAAACTGAACAAAATAGAAAATATGTAGCTTACTTAGCTTTCTTTTCATTTATATTATACAATAGTTCAATTTGGGTAGGGTTTGTTTAGCGTGGGGTTTTACTTTTGTTTATTTTTACCATTTATCATATATTATTATTATATATTTTATTATTATATATTTATCATATATCATATATTTCCGTGCGTAAAATAAATCTTTCCAAAACACACAACTCAGGTTTTCACTGCTTCATAAACAGATTATTTGTTTAAGAAAATAATAAATGTATAACGTAAATACGTTATTTCCTCTCAGTTTGAGGTTATCCCATCTGACCAGCTGATTTTATATCAACCGGGCCGATTTTACTCGACTCGAAAAAAGGAGGTTCTCGTTATTCGATAGTAACTTTTTTTGTATGTTCTCTCCTACAAGTTCTCTCATATCCTCATTGGCGAAGGAAATGTCAGATCGATTTCGTTTTTTTATGGGGGGCAGTCTTCCGTAGTGGCCACCAAAGAGAATGTAAATACTATATAAAATAGTTTACTACGTATTATTTTTGTAAATTAAATCGGAATCGCTTTTTTAACTAAAAAATATATTAAAATTTCAATACCTACTTATTGGAAAATCCGGAAAATTTAAATACCTACTTATTGGAAACTCCGGACGTGAGAGTTCTGTAAAAGATACTTATTACTCGGTGCCTAAGTTGGAATGGCATCTGCCTGCCATTCGGATAAGTGGCGTTGCGGTTAGGTAATAGCGCAATTTATGTCTGAATGCTCGACATTCTGCGACTGCTACAGGAAATATTGCCAATTTCCAATACATAAAAGATATTTTAAACATTCTTTTTTTACATTTTAAACGAAAAAAGTTTTTTTATTATGTTGCACAGCAGCTGCGGATTCGTACCCTGTCCGTAATCCATATTTTCATTTTTGCTAAGCAGGCGTTACTGCTAAAATCATAATATTTTCATAAAAGAGATTGCATTTCGTACGTAAATCAAAATCGGCAACAACAAAGATCAACAATGAAAATAGCATCGCAATTGAACTATATTGTTTTACGAATGGAGTCTGTCTCCACTATCGAATTTGTACAACGTTACTGTGGGCGAAAGTAAGCGTTAACTTTTTTTTTAGTTTTCTTGGCTAGTAGCGTTGTTTCCTGCAATTTGTTTATGATGTTCAATTTATGATCAAGAAAATATGATCTCACGAGTCGTTAACAGATCTAATGTAAGTCAATGCGCACGAGTTGCAATCTAGAGATGAATTCTGATGTCCGTTATGTGAAATTGGGTCCAATATGCGTAGCTTTACTCTACATAAAGCTATCAATCAATATTATAGAGACAGCATCTATGTGTACCATCCTACAATTAGTGGGGGCCGACGGTAATATATCTTATTGAGATAGTCAAAGAGTACCCGTTGTTAGGAAAGGCAAATTTGACAGGTAAATTTTAACGTATTTTGAAGTGGTTTCAGATAATCAATCTTCAAGCACATTAATATAAATCATAGTTTGAAAAATTTACCCAACTTTGTCAAGGATCTAGCAAATATGTCCCAGTTTGTGTCGTTATAGGCTAATTATTCAGCTAGCTTTTGTTCATGACTTCGTCCAAGCGGATAGATAGATAGATAGATTGAAAACTCTTTATTGAACCACACAAATAAAAATCTCAGAAATAAAAAAAAACAAAATTAATAATAACGTGTCACAATGGGCGGTCTTATCGCTCAGAGCGATGTCTTCCAGACAACCGTGCATGGAAAGAAACACGGATTACAATTTATAGCGATAAAATGGAACCTACGTCGTTCTCCAGGGTTAAAACTATCGCTATATTAAGTTTCATCAGTCTTAGTTCGTGAAAATATGACACTTTCTAAGTGACAATATTCTATTACATCTAAGAAGATATTGAAGAATGACTTACATTCGCTTTTTGAATAATATATTTAATTTTTTATTCCGACTGTATAAAGAAACAAAAGCTATAATCAAATAGACAGGCTTTAGCAGAAAGTTATGGGGTCTCAATAATGACAGGTCACGCAATAAGCCAAGCCCCGTCATTATCTATGCAGTAGTGTGGGAATCATGAAATTAATCTTAGCAAAGAAATGCTATGTATCATTAGTAAAAGGTAACATGACTTTGCTGCGAACACAATTTCAGAAAACCTGTAATTTGATCTGATTGTTGAGAAAATGACTAAATAACCAAATAAAATAATAGTTTAAAAAAACTAAAAAACACGCTTTATATAGAAAACCAAACTAAAAAATAGAAAATAAATTTTAATAGTGTAAATAAATGTTTGAAAAAGAAAAATATGATTTATTTCAAAAAAATCATGGGGTGCATGGGTCAATAGTTATAAGTATTTCATTGACAGATATGAGAAGCACCCCACGCTTTTTTTTAAATAAAACTTTTTTTTCTTATTTACACTATTTTTTAGTTTGGTTTTCTATATAAAGCGTGTTTTTTAGTTTTTTTTAAACTATTATTTATTTTATACGTTTTAGTTTTTTTTTTATTTTATTGTTTTTTTTTTCGAATTATTGCATTGTCATCGGTCTTTGACAGGTGTGCAAAATTTGAATGAAATCTGACCGTTTAAAGTGGGTCAAAATAGCGTCCAAAGGAGTCGGTTACAAACATACAAACATACAAGTGAAGCTAATATAAAGCGTATAGAAATGAAAAATGGACCACTCTGGAGGTTTACCATCTCAATTTAAAAAGAAAACGTTTGAGGAATCCCGTAGATAAGAATTAACACATATAAAAAAAAACTAATCCCTCTATTTGGAAGTTGATTAAAAGTCTGATTGGCCTAAATACCTATAGATTAAGACTCCTAGGTCTATTTAACCTCTATCTATAACACAGTAGGTACCGTGGCATACTTATTGACTGACAGAGATCGCACACCGGTGGACCTACAGAAATATTCCTTGAGTATCCAAAGAGGTGCACTCAAAATGATTTGTCGAAATGTCATCACTAAAGGGCAAAGTTTTTATGCGGGCAAAGCTGTGAGGCGCAGCCACACTGTAATAACTATAGATTTGAGCTTGATATAAGCTGGGGGAAAGTTAGGGGACGGCATTACAAAGCGGTTGTAAGTATGAGATCTTTATTTATCAAAATAAACGGCCGTAAATATGCAGCCTCTTCCGCTAAAGCAATAAAAAACAAGTTTTCTCAAGTTATGAAACAGTAAGTATCTAGAAACGACCTGCGCGACATTGAAAGTTCGCAGATGCGCGTGCGCCGGCCGGTGCCTTGAGATCGACGGGTTCCTTTCTAAAGTCCTAGATCTGTTTGGGTAAATACTTAGTGATTTACTTTGTGGCATTCAACTCATAGGTGATAGAAATAATAGCACTCAGTTTTGTAATCCACATGCAAATTGCATTCAACAACAAAGTTTGATGGACTTTGCTATCTTTGTCATTGGTACCTGTACTTGAAGCGTTGGCTCAGTTTGTTTGTTTGTTTGTCGTATGAGATAGTGCTCCCTCTGGTGTCAGAGTTTATCAGGTAACCCAAGGGCTGCTGACATGACTTATTGACTGCTATTAATCAATAACAGCCGGGAACGACAGCTAAGGGTGCCCTCCGAAGTATGGAGCGACGGAAAACCGCACATAACGTAGAAAAGTCATTGGTAAACCCTAGCCTAGGAACGAACCCGATATCGCTAGATTCTAAGTTGCACTGTTGAACCGTTGTTAAGCGACCATCGCTTGGCTCAGTGAATATTAATAACTAGCGACCCACACCATTCGAACAGTGTGACTTTTTTCTATCAGTCTATACATATAATAAAGCAATATATATGAAAAATAATTAAAAAAACTCCAGGTTAAAAAAAAACAAAGCTACTGAACAAGGATATACCATTTTAAAAGATCGCGTCTGTTATTAAGATTATATAACATTTATTTAAAACATGTATGTATGTTTGTTTGTTTGTTTGTTCACGCATCACGTAAAAACAACTGGATCGATTGCGATGCGATTTTCACTGTTGAATAGCTTAGGGTTTAACTTAAAAATTGGTGTACTTGGTATCTTAATTCAATCAGTAGAAGCCGAGCAATCGATAAAAATATTTTTGAAGATTGAAGTAATTTTGATCAAATGTTGGTATATTGGTATTTTAGGTCCTGGAATAGCATGCGTGCGATGCCGCGGGCACAACTAGTATTTGAATAAACATCCCGTTGAAACATGAGGAAAATTTCAATTTGAAACCGCATCTTCAGAAATCGACTTACGCTTATGAAGCTTGGGGTAACGAAGTTACCCCAAGGAGATCTAAAGTGGAGTGGTCGCGTTTAGGTACCTACAAGTCGTGTAGGGCGCCAGCCGGCCGACCAGGGCCATCACTCCGACATCGACAGCGATTGCTTTACAACCGAAATCGGTCGCAAAGTCGGATTATAACGACATTTGGTAGTCTCTGCCAAATATTGATGTCAATCATGATCAATGTCAGGGGGGAAATTCTCACGAAGTGATATAAATATCACAATATATATATATCGAAAAATGTATGGGTTTTTCGACATTTATCTACTGTGATAATTATATCACTTCCGTGAGGATCGACCTCCAGTACAGATATCGATGACAATCGATAAATATAGCTTTTGACAATAACTCAATTCAATTTCATTTATTTGCAAGAATATAGTGTTTACATAGATGACAATTATATACAAGTGGTCCAGTACATTCTACCATGGTATTTATGGTGTGCAAATATTATACAATTACTACACAATCATTTAAAAAATTAAAAAACTCAAATAAAATAACTATTAGACTATCATAAAATCACCCTGTGGTGAACTTCAATATTAGGTTCCTTTTTAATGAATGTCAATTTTTTATATATGTTCAATGTAATAATTAATGTCAAAATAGATAATATTGAATTAAAATTAAGTAACAAAAATGTAATTTAAAAGAGATAGATTAATTAATCAACTTATTAATTTCATCTATTTTATCATTGAGAAATTATAGAATAGTATGCTTTAATGGTCAAAAACTGCTTCAATTTATTTTTAAAAATATGCGTGCTTTGTATATCTCTGATGCATTGAGGAATTTTATTAAATATTTTTGTTCCCAAAAAAAACGTACTATTCTTAAACTTTGTAGTTTTACAACTGACTAATCTTAGCCTATCCTTATGTCTCCTGCTGTTTAAAGTTTCGTAATTATTGATATTTTTCTTAACAAGCAGAGCAGATTTGAATATATATAGCGAAGGGAAAGTTAGAATTGATAATTTTTGGAAATATTGTTTGCAAGAGACTATTTGCTGCAATTTGCATATTGCTCGTATGCATTTTTTTGTGCTTTGAAAGCCTTTTCCCTATCAGTGGAGTTTCCCCAAAATAAAACGCCGTATTTTAGTGTAGACCCCACACATATGCGTGATAGGCACTAAGAAGTGCATCTTCATTCGCAACTTTTCTAAGCATGTATAGAGCATACGAAAACTGATTCAATTTGGTACATACATGTGAACATGTGCGGCTTCCATGACAGGTTTGCGTCAATGTTAATACCTAAAAATTTAGTGCATTTAATTTCTTTAATTTGTTTACCTTCATAATTAATGTTTAGAATGTCAAATTTAGAATTTTTAAATGTCATGATATTTGTCTTCTCGATATTAACTTTTAGATTATTAGAGCGTAACCAGTCAATAATAGATGATAAAGAATTATTTATGTCTATTTCATAATCATTTGAATTATTATCCGTAAAAATAGCCGTACTGTCATCTGCAAATAAAACCATTGGATAGTTTCTAATTTTGGGAAGGTCATTTATATATATTAAAAATAAAAGTGGTCCTAATATCCTTCCTTGCGGTACTCCAAACCGCACAGTCACTACAATTTGATAAATATTTTGTTTCGATTTTCGTATTCAAATCTAACCTGGTTATCTCAGTAGCCAGTTTCCTTTCAGTTAGGTAAGATTGTATGAAGTTTAGTGCGTTTCCTCTTACTCCATAGGCTTCAAGCTTCTTAAGTAATATGCTATGGTATACATGGTCAAAGGCTTTAGTCATGTCCATGTAGAGGGCAGTGACTCTTTTTTTTATTGTCCAAGCCATTAAGAACTCTTTCGAGAAAATTCAAAATGGCCATATCGATGGATTTCTTTTTTCTGAAACCTAGCTGTTCTTTAGCAACTAAGTCATTTTTTTCAAAGTATTTATTGATGATACTATAAACAACTTTTTCAAAAATCTTGGAAAGTACAGGTATTAAGGCTATGGGCCTACAAAATCTCATGTCCTCTTTATTTTGTTTTTTGAACAAAGGAATTACGATTGAAGTTTTCAACTTATTAGGAAATATGCCACTTTCAATGCTTAGATTAATAATATAACTAAGTACAGGTGATATATACTTAGCTGACCGTTTTATAACCTTGGTACAGATGTCATCGTACCCGGTACTATTTGTGTTTTTTAGGGTTTTTATTATTTCCATAATTTCATAGCTGTCTGTTGGTGCCATGAAACATGAATGTAGTTGAGTGTGATGAATTTTCTTTTGTGTGTTATTATTAATAACTGAACCTTTTTCAATTTCATCTATAAAAAAGTCATTAAAAGACTGGGCAATTTATTTTGGATCAGAAATAATTTTGGTGTCTGTTTTTATTTGTAGAATTTTCTCTTTTATGTTAAATTGCTTATGTTTATTTATAATATCCCACACAGCTTTAGATTTGTTGGTCGATTTAACTATGTGGTAATTGTTCTGTGCTTTTTGTGTTTGTTTAATGACTGCTTTTAAACTTTTAGAGTATCGTTTAAATGTCGTTTTAGTAGCTTCGGTCGAAGAGTGTCGATATTTCTACAATAAACATCGTTTTCGTCTTGCGCAGAGTTTAATACCTTTGCTTAGCCACTTTGGTCGACGTCAACGTCAACGCTAACCATTGTTCGTCAACTGTCAACGCTAACCATTGTAATCGGTATTTACCGATTTCGGTTGTAAAGCAATCAATATGTGTCGAGGCTACAGGTTCAGGTAGAGTGACAAATTGCGAGAAACGGCTAGCAGGGACTGGGTGGGAAAAGCTGAAGATCGGGCTCAGTGGCGTTCACTATATAGGCTAATGTTGATGATAATGTTGATTGGTACCGTGTTATTTTTTGACGCGATTGGATATTTTGTTGTATAATCATGTAGTGATAGTGATAAAATACCTTGAAAGAAATCTGGGGTTAGAATTAAAATATCCCCATCCCCATTCATATAAAAAGTGAAACATTGTCTGTTTGCTTCTTTGGGCGTTTTCACGCCAAAATGGCTGGACCGATTTTGATAAAAAAATATTTGTACACAACTGATACCAACATTTAGGTTACTTTTATCCCGGAAAACAGAAAATTGCTACGGGAAAACGGGAAAATTTCGATTATTCGCTTTCACACAAAACAGCTAAGATGAAAGTATGAATATAGGTAGATAGATAATGTACAATACAGAGATCAACATAAAATACATTTATCCCGGAAAATGGAAAGTTCACACGGGAAAATTTTGGTAGGTCGATTGTTCTCGCTTTCACATCAAAACGGCTAAACTGATTACGATTACAGAATGCCTCTTGCCACTTATCCCCATCCTCGCTAATATTTAAATATGTTTTATTATAATTTCTGACATATGAAAAAATTATAAAGAATTAACAGATATGGAAAAAAATGACATCCCCCTACAATTTCTTGGTGCTCTCTCTTCTCTAACGGGCGTATTTCCGAAGAACCGGTATGGACTGGAAATGGAATTATACTCTTGTGACTACAAGGGTATAATTCCATATCCAGTGTGAGATTTAACTCTGTTGGCACATGAAAGGCAAATTTCCTTTTCAAACTCAAAGCATACTTATTATAGTTTACATAAATTTTAGTGATTTGTTCTTTTTATACTATTTTATGTATTTCTCCTAGTTCATTAGATGTTAATTTTGACTCGTAAAAGTGCTATTATTTTGCCTATTTACAATAAAACACTTTGACTTTGAAACGTTGTCTGTTTGTTTGGAATGCTATCACGCGATAGCCGCTGGACCGATCTAATGATTAACGAGTTAACTAGCATAGAAGGAACTGCAAAGCCATATTATCCCACGTGTTTCACTTCGCGGTTTATGACCACCTCATCAAGTTCGTAAATTATCACTCTTTGACAGCTTTTAAAATTCATAATGGAGGCCGCAAGGAAAGAGGTGTAGGTACATAATAAACCACAAGTAAATGTCTCTTGACTATTATTTATTCTATTTCTTTGGTACAAAACAACACACTAATGTGGTTGCGGTGACCGTAACGATCCATGCAAATTGAAGAAGAAAATACTATTGGGTACATTATTGAAAAGTCGGGATAACATGACATCTGATGAAGGTTGCGCGTAACATCTACGTCTCCCTTGAAGTCCCGAGTTCAGAATTCAATATATAGAAACACTTGCGTGTGTTCTATGTTGATTATGATTACAGAAGCCTAACATAATATACACCTAACACCTAAGTACTTTGAATTTGAATAGATGTATTATCAATGTAACACTATGTCTATATACTCGTATTTGTATGTTTAGCCCCCAAACTCAAAAGAGATGTTATAAGTTAATGTGTGTATATGTATCATTGTATCATAGTCTCAAAAGAATTGACCGATTTTGATGCGTTTTTTTCTGATTGAAAGCTGGATGTTATCGAGATTCTTCTATAATTAGCTTTATATTATTCTTTTTTTTTTTTTTATTTATGCTTGTTTTTACCCTTCCATTACCAGAAGCCACGCAGAAATATTTCAGTCATAAAATTAAATGCGAACAAAACCTATTAACCCGCCTGGCACAGTGGCTGGTGTTGGCGAAACGTCGATTTCATAACAGGAAAGAGATAGACAGCATAGGGACCTACTTTTACATTTCTTTCTATTTTTTAATGCGCTGCCTCTGTTTTTTTTTTTGTTCCTCCAGGATGACTGCCAAAGAACTCTATACTTATACAACGAACGAAAAAAATAATTGCTCCGTGTACTTGTCATTTATTTGCTAACTTACAGTAGTCGCAGCGAAAGTATGTGTCTCGGCAGTTGTCTGCTAGTCGCTGCGCAAACTGCTATTTTCAAGCGCAATCCCAATGTTGAAGATGAAGACAGCATTGTATAACTGCCTCGCTCACTCGCTTACGTTTTTCGCATATTCTATCTCGGTCTTACTTTATGCTGTTTTATCCACACAGCAGTACCTGCGCAATCGTTCACAGAGCCTAACTTCACAAACATATAGATTGGCTGCGACTACTGTATATTATATCTAGCTTTCGCCCGCGACTTCGTCCGCGCGGACCACAGTTTATCGCGAAAAAAGCATCCTTTATTCTTCTAGGATATTAAAAACCGATGCAAAAGTATAGCACCAACGTATTGTATTCTCTTTGGCACCAACACCGCTCTTGATGCTTTTTAACAGACTTGTTATTATTTCGTTTCCATGACAACCATTCCTTATAGCGAGTAATCGACATTTTCCAGTTTTCCCGTGGAAACTTACTATTTTCTGAGATAAACAGTTTTCTACGTGTTATTCCAGGGTATAAGCTATCTCCATTACAAATTTCATAAAAATCCGTTCAGCCGTTATCGCGTTAAAACTCCCCAAACAACAAACAAACGTTTACACTTTTATATATTGGTGTGGATTTTGGGCTCTTGTTTCCTCACACACAGTAAGACACGGTGGATTTTTGAGACGGGACAGTAAGGGCAGGTACCTTAACCGTTATAGTTACAGGAAAACGTCCCTATGAGACCATCCATAACTTTTTGAGATATTCTTCTTTGAGTTTTTTGAGATATTCAGATTTTGAAAAAAATGTACAGTCAGCAAGAACATGGTAATTTTACACAACACAAAATCTTTTTTTTATGCCAATCGATCCTGTTTCTTATAAGGATCAAAAGTGGACCGACTGAGGTTTAGTAATCAAATTGCGAAAATCTTTTCCCATACATTTTGTACGAAATTATCTTATCCGTAATACCTACAGGAAAACGTTCTTATGAGACTCCCGTTAACGTTTGGAGATATTTTGACCTGCATTCACAGATTTTTGAAAAAATGAACAGTGGTCAAGAAAAAGGGCATTTTACAACAACAAAAAAATGCCAATCGCTCCTGTTTCTTACAAGGATCAAAGTCTATATCTGACCAACTGAGGTTAGAGCCGCCAGTATTTTTGAAAAGTTTGTATTCGGGCGATGTCAGAATTTTATTTTATTCATTTCGTACAAAATGTATGGAAACAGTTTTTTTTGCAATTTCTGGCTTTTCTAGTATTCTAACCTCAATTGATCCAGTAGAGACTTTTGATCCTTATAAGGAGCAGGATCGATTAGCATCAAAAAAAGTAAATTGACTATTTTCTCGATGACTGTTTTTTTTTAACAATACCTTTGAATGCAGTTCAAAATATCTCTAAAAGTTACGGAGACTCTCTTAAGAATGTTTTCTTGTAGCTACAACGGTTAAGGTAATGTCTTACAAAATGTATGGGAAAAGTTTTTCAAAATTTCCCACATTTTTAGTACTCAAACCTCAGTCGGTTCAATAGAGACTTTTAATCCCTATAAGAAACAGGATCGATTGGTACCTGCCCTTACTGTCCCGTCTAAAAATCCACCCTGTATATTTTATAAGATTTATTTTTATTTTTAGGATTTCATTACAGCAGCGATTCCAATAGGCTCAGCTAACATTGTTGTCATTTAAAATTCACAATTTTAAAAACGGCGCGACGTGACTTAACACTGCACGTCGAAGCTGACTCATTTAGCGGAGTGTGCGCGCGCGCATCGTATGGAAGCGAACTGGAGCGTGTGCAGTTTTTAGTTCGCAGCGTATGGCGCAATTGGCATGAAACTGACGGCGGATGGGAGGAAAGAACGCGGAAATGCACCTGTTGGCAACTAAACTGAGTGACGAAAAAAAAAAAGTGACGAGTTCTGCTAAAACTGCCGAACAATGCGAGTGATGTGCGAGCTGCTGTCAGGCGAGCAGGTTAGTGAAAACAAAACATGTAGAAGTAACTGGCATGCGAGCTACTATCCAACTCGTACATGCCAATAACTAGTAAGATACGTTCTTACGGTATTACTCACACTGCAGCTACTCGGCAGGCTGACTCACACGCTAGCTCGCAACGTGTAAACCAGCCAGTGAGCGTCCATGTTTCAGTGAAATTAAATTATATCTTTAGAACTCAGGCCAACCTTCAATTACCTAACTAGATGGTTAATATTGCGTAAGGTCAAGTCACCCAACCACCAACTTACATCCCACCACTAAAATATTCTCATTAACTAACATTTCAATATCGCGTACAATACGGCCCGAAAATTAGAGGCTTTCCGCACAATGATTTTTAAAGTAAGCCAGCGTTATCTTACAAAGCACCGATTTAGACAAGAAATTAACATATGTTCACTACTAATCTCGTTTTGTGGCCAATTTACCCAACTGACCGAAAAGTGTGAGAGGTTCTAACATTCACAGTAGTAAAATGTTGCAGTAATGAATTCGGGGTAACTCAGTTTTTTCTTATTGCAATATTAATGTTTTATTTTATGTAAGGTTTCCATCGGTCCGTGCTTCGGAGGATACGTTAAGCTGTCGGTCCCGGCAGTTATTGATAAATAGCAGTCGTTAAGCGATGCTGGACTCCCTCGGGCGGCACACACGACAAGTGAGATTTTTTTCTTTGTCCGCGACTTCGTTCACGCGGAAAACAGTTTATGTGAGAATATCCTATGTCCTTCCCAAATTTCATCAAGATCGGTTCAGCTTTAAAAAAGGCAACAAACAGACAGAGAGACAGAGTTACTTTCGCTTTAATAATATTTAAGAACGGCTAAGCTTTTGATATCTTTTTGCTAATAATTTTCCCCATAATATTTATTTGTTTATTTATTTATTAATACGGCTAACACCAATTACATTAATTAAAGTTAATTATAAATGTGAAAAAGAAACATGTCAAAATAATTCTAAAACCAATTACAATTAGTCACGAATAATAATAATTACAAATGTAAAAAGAAAAAATAATAAAAGAACAGATTTAGGTCAAAGTAAAACTAACAAAAAAAAACAAACAAACACAATATCATACATCATTCTCACAGAACTTCAGACACACTGACAATAATATATATTTCCATTCGTCCGCAAACAGATCACTTTCAGGATTGGCAGCCAGGAGAGCGTTGAGCGCGGAGAGGGTGCGCGGTAGAGGGGAATTGGCGCGCGCAGATGTGCGGCAGTGAGGCACGTCAAACAATCTGCGTCTCTTGCAGCTCCTGTATCTACTACAATAATTGTTTGGGGTATACAGTCGACACAGCTCGTCACTGAGCTCAAGAGAGTCTATTTTTCCATGCAAAATCTTACAAGTCGTCATCATCTGAACATTTGCTCGGCGAACTTGCAGAGAGTTGTATCCCAAGCAACCCAGAAGGAATTTTGTGGGGTACATGAAAGGGTAGTATCCAAACATCCGCTTACACAGAAACCTTAAAAATGCTTTTTGCACTTTCTCTAGAGCCAGTGCATATGTAGACTCATGCGGGCTCCATACACACGCACTAGTTTCAAGCTTGGTTCTTACAAGCGCGTTAAATATCAACCGGACCACATTGTCCTGGCGGAAGTCTCGAGCATTTCTTAGAACGAATCCTAGTCGTCTAAATTATTCCTTCGCCAAAGCATCAATGTGGTCATGAAACGTGAGCTTACGGTCAAAAGTGACTCCCAGATCCTTCATAACAAGCTTCCGGGTAATGTCCTGGTTGTGAATTATATATGTATTTAAAGTTGATTGGGTGCCACATTCGACCGAAAGTCATAACGTGACATTTAAATACATACTATATACATATATACATACTTCTATATGGTGTGTCTCTATGATGTTCGTATGTCTTTCCGCTTTCTGCGTTTATTTGTTACCTTTAACCACAGAATAAATAATAGTACAAGTATTTAACGCAGAAAACAGTTTAAAGTACTGAACCGATTAAAATTCTGTTGTATTGTTCGTTAGACCTATCTTAACTTATAAGATGGTAGCTGAAATGCTTACTCGTATTTTTCATCCACCAGGGGAGGACGGAATAATGACAGAGCTACTGAAAGCGGGTGGAACACCGGTACTTAAAGTCCTTCCAAAGCTGTTTAACTCCGTCATCTTCGAGGATACTACGCCAGAGGCGTGGCACAGGAGCGTAGTGGTTTTGTACTTTAAGAAAGGTGATAAGAAGAAGTAAAGACCCATTTCGCTGCTGAGCCACGTCTATAAGCTATTTTCGATAGTATAGTTACAAACCGTCTCGCTCGTAGGTTTGACGATTATACGACCTTGAAATAGTTATAGACAGACGAGACGAACAGATATCGTTGTGACAACCAACATTAAAGGACGAAAAAACTGTTATGTACGATAATATCAAACTAACGGTTGTTTAATCTAGGTTTAATGGTGCTTACACAAACACTTAATTATTCTTTATCACGGGCGCAATTTTGTATTTATGTTACCTAATCGCAGGATTTATGATACTTTTATCATTAAAATACAATTATCAAGCAAAACACATTTTTATTTTACAGTTGTGGCATAATGATTGTTTGATTAAATAGTTAGTCTCATTATCTCCGATCGGCTACCATTTTGCGTCTATAAATCATTCAGACAACGCTCTTTTGGCTGATGAATAACAAGTCCGTTTATTATGCATAAGTACAACTTGTTAGTCTAGTTATATTCTACCTCTTACGCTGCATGTCATACTTGCAGTTAATCCGCAGCCTCAACCGAACTACTACCACTAAAGGGTATGTCCTGATGGTATCGATTGCAATGAGATTTCCATGATATATTTTCTTAATCAGTAAGTAATCACTTTAAATTGTTAGTATCGATTGAATAGGCATGAAAGTGGGGCAATACTAGTTGCGTAATACCAATACAAACAAAAATAATCCCTTTACGAGTATACTAGCTAATGTTGATTGAAATTGTAGGTTAGAAGTTACGTGGTTTAGCCACGATCTGTCTGCTATAAAATGTTTCACTACCTACGGTTGTTTCAGTAGTCCATACCAATATAAAAAAGTGAAACGTTGTCTGTTTGTTTGTTTGGGGAGCTTTCACGTGATAACGGCTGGACGAATTTTGATGAAATTTGGAATAGAGATTTCTTATACCCTAGAATAAAAGATAAGGTACTTTTTATCCCGGAAAATTGTAAGTTTCCACGGGAAAACTGGAAAATGTTGATTACTCGCTGTAAGGAACGGTTGCCAAAAACTTTATAAGCATTGGTGCTATAGGTAGGTACGTAATTTTGTATTGGTTTTTAATATCCTAGAAGAACATAGGATGCTTTTTTTCGCGATAAACTGTAGTCCGTGCGGACGAAACCTCGGGCTAGTAAAAATAAAAACAGCTATGTAAATTAAAAACATACAAATAAAAACTGGGTGCAACGGAAGCTGTAATTCAACTCAGCCAGTGACGGTTTGAATTATTAATGTCATTTGGATAAAATAACTCGGGAAACTAAAACTTGAAGTTGAGTTTTGGGCGGAAAATGAAGTCGATGACGTTGTTTTGATTTGTTCTCAAACTTGTGTTTATTCGAGTGTTAATGTGTAAATAATAGGTATTGGTGAAATCTATTTCTATACTTATAATAAAGCATTATGAAAGAATTAGTCTGTACAAAGAATGGTCTAGGGTACATAAAATAAGCTACTGAACAAGTATTTATCGGTTTGTCTGTATGTTTGATCACGCATCCCGTAAAAACTACTAAACCGATTGCAATGCGGTTTTAATTGTTGGATAGTTAACTTAAAAAATGGTGTAATCGGTATCTCAATCCGACGAGGAGAAGCCGAGCCATCGATTAAAACTTTTTGACAGCCGAAGGAATTTTGATCAAATGTTGGTATATTGATATTTTAGGTCTTGAAATAGTACGAGTACATAGAGTACATTTTTTTAGGTAAACCTAGAGAAATGACCACGCGTGCGAAGGCGCAGGTACATCTAGTGTTAACCATAAGGTGTTCGTTAACGTGCTCGAGTTTAGGCAAATGCAAAATAAAGTGCCATTTCGTGTCCGAAACTCTTTAGGAAATTTCAGTAAAGCTCCAACACTTTACTTAAACGTGACTTTAGCTGTGACTTGACTAGACTTTTGACTACTTGACTGACTGGGACTCGATATATTGAGTATTTCTTGAAAAAACATACAGCTTGTAATATGTTTATCTTTACTTGGCAATGGCTAAATGCTCAAACTGTGCTAATTTGTTCCCTTGAGGACCAAATCGGAATAAAGAGGTTGTTTTGCTTTTTGTTTAGGACAAAACGGTAAAAAAAATAACTTTGGAGCAAGACAACTTGTTGGCATCGCCACTTCATGCGTGGGTTTACAATGAACCCCATGTAGAGCAAACAAAAACCGCTACGTGTTTTTTTTATGTTCCAGTACAACTTTTTAGGAAGCCGTATGATATATGAGATACTATCTTCAATCAATGATATGGCAATTCCTCATTTAGGCAAGAAACAGGTCAAACACATTAAAAAAACTTCAAAATCAACCCCTATTTGACGGAGATATCGCGTCATAAAGTGGATGAAAGTTAATAAACTCATCCCCTAATTTTCCACCCTTAGAGGTGAAATATTTTCAAGAAATTTAAATGGGACCCCTGAGGCATACACTTGTCAAAAAATTGAAATCGATCCCCAATTGCCGGAGATATCACGTAACATAACATACAAAAAAAAACATACAGGTCGAATTGAGAATCTCCGCTTGAAGTCGGTTGAAAATAGGATCTGACCTTTTATCTACAAGGAGGGATATCTACGTCTACAAAAATCCAAATAACCGATAAATACGATATAATCTTCAAAAGATTAGACGCAATCCTAGCTCCCTCCGATTAATTGATTGAAAATTCAAGCTATTGTACAGCCAGCATAAAAAAATGTGGTTTAAGTCTGATCTAAACGTGAATTCTGTCGGCAAATTAATGCAATCGGACAGCAATTTGTGGTGAGCAAATAATGGCATATTGGGCAGCCCTAAAGTTATTTGTAGACAAATAACATATTTATTGTACAACAAAAATATACAGAATCAAATTGACTAAAACTCAAACTTATGAATTGCAATTAATTTGTATTGTATAATGTACCTACAGTTACTTATATAAGTAGGTAGGTAATAAAAAAAAATATCGTACCGTTCCACTTAATACAAATGTAAATATGAATTGAAAATTGCACCTACATATATTTATATTAAAGTTAAGTATAGCAATACAAAGAAAAAAACAGTCAGCAGTGGTCGTGAAAAATATATATAAAAATAAATCTATTTTGTTACATAAGCTATATTTATTTTATTCAGCTATTAAACTCTATTCAACAAATATATATATCAACAAATCCACGCAATTTCCTTGCTCGTGAGATTAAAATAAAAGAGTTTCTACAAACATTTACTAATCCTTTACTGTTTTTCTACTATGACTTTGCAAGTAAGTGCGCTTTTATACGCCAGTAAGCGTAATTCATCCTCTTCGCTTATACTCGTAATTTACACTGATTCAGCTACTTTCAATTCCAGCTTTCAAAACTAAAGCAAAAAACGCATTATGAAAATCCTATTTCAATATTTACATGACACATTTGAATATAATCAAAACTCACCCGTAAAACCGATAATAATCCAAAAAGCACAACACTGAAGTTCACTACACTATGAAAGTTTCAGCCATACTTTGTTTAACACCATTGCCAAGGTCATTTAAAAAAAACTTTTTGACAGTTACTGTAGTCAAATTCAGCCAATGGCATAAATAAACTTTTGACTATGTAATCGAGTTCATGTGATTAAAAAGTAAAGTTTTTTCGAGTGGCGCGAGTATGACCTAGATGACTGGAAACGCGCGCGGCGCTGTCTTCGACCGCTGTTCGAATGCGTGCGCGCAGATATAATCTCTATATGGCATATGGTATTACGTAGCTAAACGGTAAGGTTTTGCTCGTGTTATGGCATTACGGTAATATTTGAATTGTTGACGTGCTAAGCTATTAACCGTTTTTATGCTTTTATTTTGTCATTAAAACCGGTAGCTCTACACCAAACGCAGGTAATTATTTTGAGCCAGGATGATTTTCATACATTCAGAATTATTAGTGAAAAGAATTTGTGACTTAACACTTTTGGCAAAATATTTAGAGAGAACTAAACTAAACCCTAGACTAAAACATTTAGTTAGTTTTTGATGAACTAAAAATGTATTGGCGTTCCCAACTGGGAATACCGTTCCCATCAACTGCATTCCATTTGCTGGAACCTACTTTCTCTCAGAGAGATAGGCCATAGTCCACCAGGAAGACTTACGTAAGTATATTATCGTCTGCCACCATTTCTCGTACATGGAGGCAGATAGCCTTAGGAGTATTCCATCTCCGTATTTCAAAAACTTAGGGGCATTTAACCATTGGGTGTTACCGTATGCCACTGCGTGGGGCAGTGATGGGGGCAGACAGATCTCGTAAGTATTACATTTTCCATACATTCCATTCCATACATACCATACCATACCATACATAATATATGTACCTATATTATATATACATACATACATATATATATATATATATATATATATATATATATATATATATATATACTACATACTACAAATACATAAAATTTAAGTGTATTTTGTAATATCATAATAACAGCCTTTTACTAGTATATACGGTAAATATAACAAAAAAAAATTGTGTTTATTTTTTTTCTCGTTCTTCCTGTCAGTTTATTCTAGCTAATCTCCGAAACGGCTGGAACCATTTTGACGGGACTTTCACTGGCATATAGCTGAGTGTTATTATAAACGCTACTTTTATTTTCGAAAAAATATTAGGATTCCACGCAAAAAAATTTAAACCATTGAATTATGACCACGCGAGCAAAGCCGCGGAGTCCGATCTCAAGTTTCGGAATCGAAAACCATTCGATTTTACATGCCCTAGTGAGGAGCCGACTATGGTGTTTTTACTACTTGTTTTTACTATGTCAGGTCACATTGGTCAAACTAAGGCTGGTGGTGGTTGCTTGTTTTACCCATTAATATGGGTAAAATATCTCCCCTATTACCTCTTTACGCTACGTCATAAACTAATGCTATCCCTTACCTATACGCTCATAGTAATTCTATTGGTATAGTCTTTCTACGCTTAGTAGATTGTTATTTTCGTTTGTACAGACCGTAGACAGAGAAACCAATAAACACTTGGTTGTCGTGCCACTTGTGAGATAGAACGATAGGTGGGTGCGCTGCCATATCAATACTTTTACCCTGATTTTAAGCAATCTAAGATTCATAATTATATTATAGACTAGATGCTCAATGCGCGGGCCGCGAGCGGCCCGCAAGTGTGTTACCCCAGCGAGTTTTAAAAAAGAGGCTTGGTTTTATGTTATTGCAGTTAAAAAATTATAAGAAACTGTAGAAGCCCGTCGATAATTATTACCAGCCTCTCTCGGTAATTTTTTTCTTGTGACTTTCTCTAAAACCCCCAAGCCATCAACCCCCTCTCCTATGCCATTTCCCAACCGCCATACCCCTCCCCAACTGCCAGACCTCCCACTAAACAACTCACCAACTCTCCAAATCACTCATTCACACTCCCACATACTTCCCACGCAGTTTTTTAAACCAAAGGAGTTTGAATTACGCTTACTTCCCAACCGGTTTTTTAAACCAAAGAAGGTTGAATCATGCTTAATGGCGTTAAACTTTTTAACAGTAAGCGTATTTCAACCTCCTTGCGATGAACAGAATAATAATATAGACTGTGCTCTAAATAAAATGGTACGTCAATACAAAACATTATTGCAAAGAGAAAACAATGCATTATAGTTTATGGAGGAAGTGTAAAGAATCGTTCATCTAGAGCACATCTAGTTTTATGTTAACATCTAGGTATTAAATTAATTATCATCTAGCTTTTAAATTACGCATTGGTTACTTAAAATTTAATGAAACTCGCAAGTTTATATAAATGGTTGAATATTAATACGAATTTAATTTCCATCCAACATTTACAAACTAGTCGGAAACAACTCGCATCCAAGAATTGCAAGACAAACAAACAGATAAACAATAGCGATTGTGGCGTGATGGCGATGGCGCCTTCACAAACTGAAAATTGAAACCTTGCAGTTTCAAAACAAAGATGCTAAGTTTGTGAATGATGAACTAATTTTCAGAAAGTAAGTCGGAAGTAGGAACCTCTGGAAAACAGAATAGGAAAGCCTACTACGAGGTGGATCGACGACCTGGTGCGAGCCGCTGGGTGATGATGATCCCTCATCATCTTCATCATCATCTCTCAGAACAATAGGATCTATCGATCCTTTAATGAATAATGTACTACATAGAACACACATAGTAGATCAATGGGCCCAGATATCGAATTGTAGATCCAATTTTGAAAGTCTGATACTACTGGAAATTATCTTTTTCTGTGAATCCATTGCCCAGATCCATGACATGATTGAGTTTTTTCTCTTTAGATTAAATTTTGAAAGTTCGTAATCAAATATCACTAGTGGCTCTGTGATCTGTAGACCTCGCACGAACTACGTTTTTGAAAACAATCTAGCGGTGCACAGTGGCGCCACCTAGTTACCTTATTGTAAAACTAACATTAATAACAAGGTGCTCCATCAATCCCTACCTAGTAGGTAAAGAGCTGATTCCACTGGTAGAAACCTACAAATGAGAAATTTAATACATTTTGAGGAGCTATTCAGTAGCCCTCTGTATACCAAGTTTCGTCTAGATCGGTTGAGAAATGCGACCTTTAGAGGATAACAGCCGGACAGACATCCGGACATACGAAAGAATTTTTGCCAAAGCTGAAACAGAGACGCTTCGCTCGCGCTTCACGCTCGCGCGGTCAATTATATATTTAATTTCTTTCTCCTTTGACGGGATCAGCCTGGCGAGCCTCCTCATAACTCCGACTGCATCTTATCACACTAATATTATAAATGCAAAAGTTTGTATGCTTGTGTGTGTAGGTGTGTATGGTGTTTATATATTTTTTCTCCTTCACGCTCAAATGGCTGAACGGATTTGGATGAAATTTGTTACCAGGATAGCTTATATCCTGGATTAACTCACTACTACACACTACTTTTGATCCTGACTTATGGAAAAAAAAAACATTTTTTAACCTTTTGTATGTCAAAGTGATAGGTGTCAAAGTGACAAATGTCAAAGTGACAGTTGCCAAAGTAAAAGCTTCAAAACCTTAGGAAACTAGGTGAGATTTAGAAAAAAATAACTTTGAGCTTTTGATTCAATTTGGCTAAAAGTTCTAAGATATTTGAGCTTTTGAATCAAATTTGATCAAAAATCTCTATTTGTATGGAGTAATCATAATTATACACATAGTGATACTTTTACATTTGTATCATTCCATGTGTATAATTATGAAACTAAAGATTATTTGCCTCATCGATATACGAGTATATCGATGAGGCAAATAATCTTTAGTTTCTTGATTATGAAATACTAGCTGCGCCCTGCGGTTTCACCCGCTTGGAATGATACAAATGTAAAAGTATGTAATAAGCCTCTTTTTATTTTGTTCGCAGTCGTTTTTCTTTTTAATAAAAATCTATTTCTGTATTCAACTTTTTAGTTTACATTTTTAAGAATTATATATATTTGGAATGGTCTTTTAGGGACCTTCATTTTGATACCTCACTCGAAAGGTTTAGGTATTTTTTTGTTCCGTCGTATATTCAAAACGGCAGCTAAAAGCCACCATAAAAGTATTAGTTTTCTTGACACTTCATAATATCCTATGAGTAAGGTATGCAGAGAACGCAATAATATGCGGTTATGTTTGATCCTATTTCACTCTCGTGATTATTTCCATGGTACAATAATATACAATATACTACGATTATTCCGGAGAACCAAAGTTGTCGGCATAGCCCTTATGATTAATAAGCTGAAGTGGCAGTGGGCTGGTCATTGTGTCGAAGGACTGATAAGTTGATAACCGTTGGGGTAGACGTGTTCTTTAGTGGAGACCGCGACTCGGCAAACTTAGTGTAGGGCGCCCTCCATCTAGGTGGAGCGATATACGCAAAGTGTGATACAACATGTCATGAGATGATGTCACGTTGTTTTATACAAAATATATATGTAGTTAGAATTTTTTCTTTATTTTTTCCATTTTGACTGTTTGATGATTGTGCGACATCTCATTGTCACTTTTATATTTGTAATTTACATTATGTTTTATTATATAATTTCTGACATTTGAAATATTTATAAGTATTTACAAATATGAAAAAAAAACCTCGTATAGAGTTTCTTGGTGCTCTCTTCTCTAACGGGCGTGTTTCCGAAGCACCGGTAGAGTCAGAAGGGTGTTTCCTTTTCCAGTGTGAGATTGAACTCTGATGGCACATGAAAGAGAAATTTCCTTTTCAAACTCAAAGCATACTTAGTTTACCTAATTTTTATTGATGTGATCTGTTTATAATATTTTATGTATTTCTCCCTGTCCATGAGATGTTAATTTTGACTTGTAAAAGTTGTAAATTTATGCCTATTTATTTACAATAAATCCTTTGACTTTGTGTCTGGTAGCAGATGGAAGAGAAGGGCCGAAGATCGGTCTCAGTGGCGTGCTTTAGGAGAGGCCTGTGTCCAGCAGTGGACTGCCATGGGCTGATGATGATGATGATGACTCTGAGACGAATCCAATGATTTATTCTCATTTATCAAAATTCTTCAAGCTGTTTAGACTGTAGGACACGCCAAAGGAACATGGATATATACAGCCTAAAAACATTACCCTCCGCAGGTAAAAAATGAATTACTCGAGGATTTAGCTGTTTAATTTGGAAAGTTCAGTTTTTTTCCGAACTGGGATAAATATTTTACAAAATCGGCGGTTGACATAAATCCTAAATTTAGGCAAAAGAAACTGTTTTGGGAAGTAATTTTTCTATGCAAATCAACAAACAGATCCGGTGGGGGAAGCAATACAGATGCTATAGGTATTTGTTAGATACACCAATTCGGTTGGCAATGAAAACGACTTATACAGCAGCTAAAAGAGTCGCTACTGCTGCCGTGGCCGCATCTGCCATCGCTCCGGTTGTCACGTAGTTCAAACTGCTATCTACCGTAGACCATGTAGAGGGTGCACCCTCTAGGAAAGTCCAGTAACGTCTACTTTCTTTCACTGTGACACTTTCTTGCAAATAGCAGCAATTTCTCATGCACGCTATATTGTCGGCTAACTAACCTGTTGTGCATACATCGTGATAGGGAAAGAAAACGGTCTAGAATATTCTAAAAGTAGTCCGTTCGCTGGGCCGAGTGCTTATCTGTAGAGAACCATCTGTTAGAAAACCAATAATTGTTTTAACTTATAGGAGATACAAAGACAAGGAGCTCCTTAAAAAATAATGGGCGGTTTCCGTGGTCCGGCTCACGCACATTATTCCGTTTTCTAGCAGGAACTACTTTCATGGGGGACATGACCCGCTCCCACCCATTCTGGACCTATGTCTCCTTGAGTATTTTTAGATCAATTTGTTTTTTTGATATGATTTGTATTTCTATTTATTTCAAATATGAAATATTCCAAAATATCCGCGCTCGCGCTTTTAAATGGTCTATTTTCGTTTTTGCGCAATTTGAAATTATGTTTTAGTTTTGCACTAGTAGAAATAGCTGAATTTATGTTTCGCTCGCGCTTGTTCCCTAAGAACATGGAAACATTTTCCCGTTTAAAATTTACAAAAAAAAACTTCATTTTTTTACATAATATAAAAAGAACACAGTCGCTGCACTTATGATTTAGGGTAGTGCATAATTTTCATGTCATTCGGGACAGTTTTGTTTCATTTTACACTATTAAAATCGCTTATGAGCACAGTACCTAAAATGAAAGATCATATCACGTCAATTGAGAAGCAAATTGACAATGCCTAAATTTTGTTATTGCCTAGATGTTATTTCGTCTACAAATTGAAATGATTAAACAGCAAGCACTATGTGCAGAAATGACGCTCGCTTGATTGAAAACTCTTTTTTTGTTACTCGATGCATATGATTATACAATTTAAAAGTTTACAAGCGACCCGCCCCGGCTTCGCACGGGTGTAATTTAGAAAAAAAGAGGTGAAAAATGTAAGGTTTCGCACACTCGACCTTCACTCCTGCCGTGAAAAATTATCTAACTGATGGTGAAAACCGCATCAAAATCCGTTGCGTGTACAAGAAATAGATCTAGATCTATTTCTGTGGTTGCGTGGTTTAGGAAGATTTAGCGGCCAAACAGACATACAGATAGACAGACGCATAAAGCGACTTTGTTTTATACTATGTATTGATGATTGATGATTATGACTACCTAGATACTGGCTGGACAAGATATTTGAAACAGAAAATATTTTAATATTTTAGTATATCGTGTGTTTCCTGTTTCTGCCATACGTTGTAATTATTTTATTAATTTTTTTTGAAATAATAATCATTTTAATATGAATAACAACGCAGCAAATGCAAAAATTCAATTTGTTAGTATTAAAGTTACCACATATATATACACATATATAGGCATTCTGCTTTTAGGCAACAAAAATTATTGTCACGATATGTTTTAGGCATTGTGCATAGTGATTGACTATTTAGAGTCCTAATCATTGTAGGCAATTTGCTTCTTAGTCAATCGGCGTGATAGGTATGATTGCATCAGTGGCATCTTTATGTACTGATTGACGCCAAAAGGTCATTAAACGATTCGCAATTTATTAAGTAGTAGCACATTTTTAATTTTAGCATATTTTTTTAGTAGCATATATTTAATTAGTAGAAAATTTTATAATTAGTAGCAATTTTCTTATGTTCCATTTCAATGTTTTATCATACTAGTATTATAAATAAGAGTAATAAACAGACCAATGAGAGCTTAGAGCTTTCAAAATAAATACTCTCTTATCGAGCGGAAAACTTCGTATGCGCGTGCAGAACTCCAGCATACATTAGAACTGTCAGTCCATACAAAACTTTCATAAAATGCATAAAAGCGCCATCTATCTGCTATCTTTAGAAGTGTGTGTGTGTCCGTTCATTACTCCTTCACGCTTAAACGGCTGAACGGATTTAGATGAAATTTGGTACCAGACATACTTTTCATTATCATCCATCATCATAATTCCACGCGGGTGAAACCGCGGGGCGTAGCTAGTAAATTATAAAGAGTTTTTTTTTTTTTTAATTCCTTCACCAATACAAAGCTACACTATTCCCGAATGGCACAGGGTACGCGAGTGAAACCACGGGGAACAACTAGTATTGTATAATTTTGGAAAACGTCCAGGCTGGATGTGTGTGTGTGTTGGATATTTCCTTCAAATCTGATGAACTTATAATCTGGATGCGATGAGAAACATCCGAGAAATAAATAAAAATGTTTAGATGGCTGAACTTTGATTTGGCACTTTTATCCCAGAAAAATAACCAGGCGGGCAAAGCCACGGGCACAGCTAGTACATTATAAAAGTATCATTCGATAGCTTAAAATCCTGAAGAAATTAGAATCTCGATGCCATGAGATAAAGTCGAGAAATTGATAAAAATGTTTTGACGGCTGAACTTTGATTTGGCACTTTTATCCCAGAAAAATGACCAGGCGAGCAAAGCCACGGGCACAGCTAGTACATTATAAAAGTATCATTCGATAGCTTAAAATCCTGAAGAAATTAGAATCTCGATGCCATGAGATAAAGCCGAGAAATTGATAAAAATGTTTTGACGGCTGAACTTTGATGAAATTTGCCATTTTGTACTTTACAGGTAAGTTTATTCCAGAAAAATTACCACGCGGGTGAAGCCACGAGCACAGCTAGTAAATTATAAAAGTATAATTTGAATGGACATTTTTGGGACATAACATGCAAGAATCCAAATCAGTTCTATACTAAGTAGATACGCAAAATAACACGTATCATTTGACGTGCAAAGTAGTTAAATCTTGATATTTATTGTCGTTGGAAAGCGACCTTGCCCCAACCAGTCGAGTTCAAGATGATGTAGTCACGGCTACCGAGATTAACGATACGACAAAAGAAAGCCATTTTTATGATTTATGTCGTTTTAATTGATGAGAAATGAGAATGTATTGCTGTTGTTATAATTGAGTTAAGTTTACTATAAAAATGAAACTAGTCGTTTTTTCAACGTCTCGTTACTTTTTGACGTTTTTTGTATGGCGTTTATGTCAAAAACTGACGGTCAGTAAGCGAAAATGGTTCGTTTTAAGATATAGGAACCGGACATGCCAGTCACTTCTCGTTACGAACTCTAGGGATTGACCATGACCACTCCACTGCTTTTTTGATGTTGTAGGTCCAAACTAGGAATGATACCAATTTGTCTTTTTGTAATAAAACTAATCCATACCAATATATAAAAGTGAAATATGGTCTGTTCGTGTGGTTGTTTGGGAAGCTTTCACGCGATAACGGCTAGACGGATTTTGATGAAATTTGGAATGGAGATAGCTTATACCCTGGAATAAAACAATAATTGTAACCTGGAAAGTTGTAAGTTCCCACGGGAAAACTGGAAAATGTTGATTACTCGCTGTAAGGAACGGTTGCCATGGAAACGAAATACGAGTAACAAGTCTGACAAAAAAATCAAGAGCATTGGTGCTATATACCAACTTTTGCACAATGAGATATATTTTTGCATTGATTTATCCTTGAAGATCATAGGATGAAGAACATAGGATGCTTTTTTCGCGATAAACAGTAGTCCGCGCAGACGTAGTCGCGGGCGGGAAAGCTAGTTTTAAATATACAATAGTTTAAATAATCTAGGTTTACTTTTAACAAGACGTTAAAAATATCATCTATACAGCAGTAAGTAAAACTCTGTACAAAAAAAGGAATAAAAATGGTCTGGGGTGCTTAAAATAAACTATTGAACAATTTTATATTTTTTTAAATCGTTTCTTTGTTTGTTCACGCAGCACATAAAAAATACTAGACCGATTGCGATTAACTACACGATTATTATTTATTGATTATTGCGATTTACTACTAGATTGATTGGTTTCATCGTTAGATAGCTTAGATTTTGATTTAAAAACTGGTGTACTTGGTATTTCAATCCGATGAGTAAAAGCCGAGAAATCGATAAAATACTATTTGACGGCTGAACGAAATTTAGTATTTTGTGCATTATAATGGTCCTGGAATAGCATAAAGGTAACTTTTAACCCAGATACATTACCAGATATTAATTATTTACGTGCAAAGCTACGGACACTGCTGGTTGACTTATAAAGTCTCGCTAAAAATCGTGGGACTTGCCTACAAGGGGTTAATTCCGGTAGGCCTTTGGGTCCCTTATCTTTTGCATTCGTTTGCGCCTTTACTTCTTGGGACACTCTGTACACGACTAATTTCGTAGCTAGTTGAAATTGTCGAATTGGCCAACATGCTAAGTGGATTTATGCGCAAACGCACGTAAAATAAAACATACCGCAGGCATTGCTGCTTATCTTGTACTATCAGTGAAGAAAGAAACATCAAATACTTTGGCAACAGCTTTGAAAGTAGGACATTACCGTTCAATGTAAGGTTTACTACCTGCAATTAGAAAAAGAAATGGGGCTTGAAGCCCCATTAACATTGCAAACTTCAATAAATACGAAACGTAGTTAATTTCCACCCTTTCACTTAAGACTACAAAGAGATTGCATGAGATACTAGTACATCAAAGCAGCACGGTATTGTACTTCTGAATAGTTTTGATTATACTACCCTGGTAGCCTAACGGTTCAATAGTGCAAATCTAACGTCCTGGGTTCGATCCTAGGCTTTTCTAAGTTATGTGCTTCGGAATGCACAGTTTGAAATGTATGAAATAAAACAATAATGTTTTTATGGATGTTTTAGAATGTGTTTTAAACAGGTGTGATTATTGACCAGTGTTTTAAACCTTGCCAACTTAAGATTTTCAACTATACCGGATACGATCCTCGGCTCCGCACCAATCATTTTAAATAAATGATGTACAGGTTTCTCGTTAAGCCGTGTCAGAGGCCCTGGGGTGGCCTGACAATCCCTGACAACAGAGGCACAAAAAACAAAACTAAATACATTCACACTACTACTACTATTCATAATTAAGTTTTGCCCACGACTTCGCCCGCGTGGTCATACATTAAGCCTATCGGTTCTATTGACAAACCATATACTTATAATGTATTTTTATAAAATAAAGTTATAAACCACCACCACGCCGCCGCCACGGACACCATAGAATCTATTTTAGAGGACTGAATCAAAATCCATCGAGTGTTAGGTTCTTCGGCAAGTAATTACGTTTTTTTTAAGGACACTCAGCGAGCAATGGAGAAAGCTATGCTTGGAGTTTCTCTGAAGGACAAGATTCAAAATGAAGACCGACGGACATAGGTCTAAGGATAAGCAAGCTAAAGTGTAAGTGGGTTGGCCACATTTCCACAAGAACCGATAGCCGTTGGGGTAGAAGAGTTCTCGAGTGAAGACCACTTTTAGGCAAACGTAGTGAAGGACGCCCTGTGGCCAGGTGGAGTGACGACATGCGAAAAGCGGCTGGAATAAAATGGATAAGGAGAGATGAAGACCGAGTGCATTAAGAGATTTCTACGTCCAGCAGTGGACAGATGATGATGATGATGATGATGATATCATCTTAATATCCGAAAGAATAATTTGTCTGTGAATCTAGAAACACTAGAAAGTATTATTTGTCAACACGCAACGGTATCAGAATAAAATTATAAATAACTAGGCACGTCAGTCTCAAAATGTGAAGTTTACAATTCCAAAATTATAATTTTTAATAATTCACCCACGCGTAATCATAACTTTCGCATAAAGTTGCTCAACAGGCTTGGCATTACATATTATGACCACGTTGATCCAATCCGAAACCGAAAGTGAAAACTATTGGCTTAGCAATCGATAGCTAATGCTTTCAACGAGAGCTTTTTGTACAGACGACGAGACAAGGTTTTACGACTTTTTATACGACTGCCCAAAAAATGTGTGTAAAGTGTCTCTGTGTCTGACTTAACCGATTTTGTTCCAGTTTTCACCAAGGCGTAGGTTGAGAGGAAGGTTTTAAAGTATAATTCATAAGTATTTACATAAAAGTCGGTCTGAAACGGTATTATAGGTACAAGATTAAGACAAGTGAAACAAACATTTCGAAAGAGGCTTCTTGATTATGCAGTTACAACTAAGTGGCACCGTGTATTTGTAACTTAAAGACTCGAAATTATCTAAAGTAATTCACTCAACTTTTAAACGAAGGAAGGTTTTTTTACTATACAAATCACAAGATGTCGCAGCAAAGAGAATATAATCACTACGTATACCAAGTATTTATATACTCTTTGACGTATACTACAACGAGAATATAAAACCTACGGTAGAGTATAGTACGTTTTAAGAGGCGGGACCTCCCTACTAGCGAATGAAAGCACTTTGGCAGAAATTTATTAGCATCAATGCATCCAACATTACTAATATTAAAGGTCAGACGTTCGCCTATCTTGACAATGCTACCAACCTAACAACATAACGGATAGAGTAGTGCTTGCTTGCACGTATTCTTGGTTTAATCGATATCGATAAAACATGCATACCCTCGTCGAGGTTTCATATTAATGAAAGACGGTTCCAATAAACCCAACGTTGTTTTCTCACAATGCAACAACGTTGGGCTTATTGGGTACCTATTGCAGCAGCTAAATGTGGAGCCATGTAATAAAAAACTTTGAAATAAAACACTTTTGAACAAAGGAAAAGTTTATTTATAATACTTTTTACAATGTAAATACGAAAATGGATTTTGCAAACATAGCTAAGCTTACCTACTAGTGCTTCACTCTGAATTGAGACCTTGCGATTTACCTACTCTACCTTTATCTCACGCACTCATACTCATAAATATATGTTACGACTAGTCTCTATAGGAATGTATGCTAGATCCTCATTTTCTGCATCTGTAAATAAACATGTTGATTAATGATAAGGAAATACGTTATAGGCAGCCTGACCCAGCCTACGATAGCTTTATAGATAGTTAATAGTTCTTTGACCTTGTGCATCCCTAGTGTTAAAACAATATGAAAATACAAAATGAATATAATGTAAATTATCATTTATCGTCACGTTGATGGGAGGTGGCACTAAGCAATATCAAAATTAATGCTTACCGGGGCTGATCAATAGGAAATTATGCCATAAATTTCCTTTGTTCTGGTTTTCGCGACTGGTGCGAACTCCAACTAAAAAAAAACATCTTCTGTAGCTTTTCATTGTTGGTGGCATTTTAAAATTATCTTATAAACCGGTTTAACACTATAAACTGATGATTCTTCAAAGAAAATACAAAACAGCACTTTATTAACAATAATATGAATAAAATTCAAAATTCGCAGAACACAAACTTTTTTTTTTAATTTTCTTACCAATTTCATACAAAGAATATATGTTCACAATACACATGCGAGAAAGAGAAAGCAAGCTGTGCAAGTGGGATGCCCCACAAACGTAGACCACAAAGAGATTGGACCAAAGATAATAATATTGTCATGATAGGACTCTATAGTTCGTTACTTTTGGTTCGTTCATTGGGATCTGAAAAACAAATGAACTTCACTGTTCTGCCAAAGTCCATACATTTGAGACAAATTTGAGAATTTCTTCGTGGTGGCGATTCGTGGCCGCAGTCGGGCGCTGTCGCATTTGCGCTATCGCGAAGAAGTTCGTTTTTCAGATCCCAATGAACCATCGAGAAAGGTAGATTTCACATTTCTGACGTCATTGCAATAAATGAACCAAAAAGTAATGAACTATAGAGTCTAATAATTACAATATTACTAGTCTTTCGTCCAATCTACCTAGAGTAGGTAACACAAGTTGATACAAAACAGACTGTAATCAAACTAGTAAACCATCTAAATACGTTCCAGTTTAGTATTTATCGAACCTGTATTTTTTTCAGCCAATGTCCCACATAGGGATTGCAATGCTGGATCCAGCAATCCCGTATTCCAGCTGGATCCAGCACATTTTTATGCTTGCTGAATCCAGCATCTGGTGCTGGAACAAGCGGTGCGGATCCACAAGTTTTTTTTTAACAAGAAAATCACTTTCTTTTCACGCGGAAACGCCACAAAACTTTACGTTGCCGCTTTGTTGCGCGGCCGAAGCGAAGCACGCGACGTTGCCGTTCTGTCGCCCTTATGCACATGTGCACATGCTATATACCCCCTCTCTACACTGCATCCACTTTTTGTTTTGATTTCAACGTATTTTACAGATGACTTTAGGATCTAAGTAAACCAGTGTTTTCACGGCAAATAAGTGTCTTCGTTGCTTCGCTGTGTTTGTGAAAATTAAAAAAAAAACTTTGTATATCCATAACTGGTGGATCCGCGCTGGATCCAGCTGGATTTGCTTTGAACCAGCATAAATCCAGCTGGATTGAAAAAGCCGCTGGATTGCAATCCCTAGTCCCACTGCTGGGTCATTGACCTTTTTTTTCTCAGAGAGAGCTTAACAAATTAAGAATTAGGTTGAAAGCAAAATATCAAAAGTTCTCTTTAAGTACCTACCTATGTAAAGTGAACATGTTAGTACTACTTTTGTAGCTGCCTGTACCAAACAATATTACGTCCAAAGGGTATTAATATTCATAACTAATTTGATTAATTTTTACCTTCCACTGGTACGACAAGCATAGGGAAATATTTCTATTATGTCATGACCGGAAATTACTACTAAGCCACGGATTAAATAAAAAAATGAGATTGAACTACAGAATGCGGTCGCGTCTCTCGGATTGGAATGAGGTTTACTGGTTACCTAAGATGGTGTGATTATCTACTTTGATTGATTGTTTTTAGTTTTGTTTTTGCGGGATCGTTTATAACCTATCTGCCGCGGCTTTGCTTACGTGCAAACTATACCACCACAATGTAAAAAAAAACTCGCATTAGTGTACCCTCTCGGTGTTCAAGAAATATTTCCTTCAAATTTTGAATCTCTATCCACTTGTTTGGGCTTTGCATTGTCGGTCAGGTATTTCTACTGTTTTAAACGCATCCTGCATGACAAAGTTTTGCCAACCATGGAACAAAGATAGATATAGAGCAATTTAAACTTCTTTAAAACATTTTGTATTTAGAAATATTTAAATTAAAATAAAAGCTTTCATGGAGTAGTCATGTAATGTCACGAGAACCAAACGTGTGTGCCAATTTCATCCCGATATCTTCAGTGGAAGAGGGCGAAATATTAATTGCAAATTCCAGGAAATACATACAAGTGAAGTTAAATAAAAGCTATTAAAAAAAATTACAAATACCAATTATTTTTTTCATATATTAGTTATTTTCACGACTGACTAACCTTCACACTGCTCTGTCACACTGGTGTGATGGTTAGGAATAAAATTTACTAACCTTCATACTGTTTGTATAGCAGTGTGAAGGTTAGGAAATTTATTTCCTTACGTTCACACTAGTTTGTACGATAGGAAGTCACTTTTGTCATTTTATCGTTTGTTTTTGCGACGTTAATAATTTTAAATTACCGATTAATAAGAAAAATCCAAATTAAAAGCTTAATTGTCACAAATATCCATGAGATTTTGTTTTATACACACTTTTTTTGAGTTCCTCTATGTTCGTCCATGATTGTAGGTTATAGAGTTACGGAAGTATGCAAATAATTATAGCGGTTGTAGAGCAACCAGCGGCTCAGTGGCACCTTACAGCTTCTTTGGTGAGAACGGGACCCCAGGCAAGCTACAGCTAATATACAGATTATATTTTTACCTACCTACTACTACTTTATTATCTTGATCAGATAGTTTCAATTAACTATATATAATCTGTAGTTAAGTAGGTAACATCCAAGGAAGTTATGTGTACTTACGTACAACTGGAATACAACTATATATGTGGCCGTACGGTCAACCGTTTCATCATCGTCATCATCAGCCTATGTTAGTCCACTGCTGGACGTAGGCCTCTTCTGTGAAAGCCACTAAAGAGCCGAATATCGGGATCTTCGGCTCTTCTCATCCAGTTTCTGCAAGCTGCTTTTTGCAAGTCGTCACTCCACCTGGCTGGTGGGCGCCCTACACTACGTTTGCCTACACGCAGTCTCCACTCTAGAATTCGAATAGAATTCTAGCTGCAGAAATCCTTGGTAATTAATTACAGGTATTTATTGCAATAACTATGTGACGTTTGAAATACAAAACCAGTTGTAATTTGATGAACTGCCTGCTTGTTTCCGTGTTCATCACTTTATCCATTCACCTTTACATTAATTGATCCACTTTTGCTAAACGCCATCCATCATCATAACTTTCAAGGTCTTGAAAATCTGAGATGTTTTAGTTGAACATATATGTTCAACCAAAATATATATAATTATATATCGTATTATATCGTCATCGTCATCGTCGCTATTTATTGTTCTCAATTACAAAAGAATTCATAAGCTTCTTAATTAAATGAAAGACATTAATTATGACTTATTTATTAATACAAATTATTTATTTCCTCAAATAGTAACTAAAAATATAGAACCAAAATTATTTTTTCAATTTATACTATCAATGTCGGAAATCTTTTTATTATAAAATGGAAATTTACAACAGTGGCATCTAGCGTTGAGTAGCAGCATGGCTAAAAAGCTACACGTGCATCTTTAAAAATTAGAATGTCACGTCATAGATGGCGCTATATTCAATATTATTTATAGCAAGGCAAAGAACTTCTACGTATTTCTATATGTTCATAATGTACCGTCATAGATGCCGCTTTATTCAATGTTAGTTAAAACGAGTCTTTTATTTTAGTTTATTTAATTCACTATGTACCTATACTACAGAATACCTAATAATACTTGACCTATACCCTTAACCCCTTATGCCCTTATGCCTTACCCCACTCATGGCTTCATAAGTGACATAAGTATTACATTTTATTACAGTGTAATATAAAAAAAAAGTATCATAATATGCATTTATTCGTTAGACGGGACGTATTTTTTTCATCTTTGGTAAGTGCAATATGTTATACGTATTAAAGATTATGTGCAGCGTGTCTGGTCAGTGAAGTGAAAATAAATTATCGCCACATTTGACAGTGGATAAAATATATAAAATGCTGAATAAAAACTTCAAATAAAATCAATGTGAACACTTTGAGTGTGTATTGCGTTCTCACTTTTTTTGTTTTTGTTCTAATTTAGAACCGCTTCTATCAAAATCCTTACCTGGATTCGTATGCATTCTACCCTAAATACTGTCTGTCATATTTGGATTCGTATGCATTGCTCTTTCTGCATGCGCGTCCATTTCTTTTCAGGAATGAAAGTTTCACGCTTCTATGGTGCGTGCCTCCAAGCATGTAAATTCTATATCCAAAGTCGCCAATGGTATAAAAGTATTTTTTCCACATGGTAGACCTGTGCATTGTAAACGCTTGGTTGCTGTGGTACCGAAGTAATGAAAGGTTTTTGGAACTCCGACATCAAGCCGAGTTGATACTCCCACAAGCAGAGTTGATACTCCAACTAGCAGAGTTGAAACTCCAATAAGCAGAGTTGATATTCCATCAAGCAGAGTTGATACTCCAACAAGCAGAGTTGGAACTCCAACTAGCCGAGGTGGCTCTCCATCCAGCTAGCCCGATTCACCGATACCTACTAAAAAGTCTCGAAAACCTGCCAGATTCAAAACCTGTCCCTGAATTCTGTACAAATTGATAACTCCGATCATTTCCTCATGTGGATGAAAAATCGACAGTTATGCCAAAACTTTTCAAAGTTCAGTTCATTCAGCAAGTGTGAAAAATGTGAAGCCTATTTGCGCTATAATGACAAAAGCTAAGAAAAATATTTCCATAGAGTATCATTTATAAACGCATACGAAGCCACATATGGATGAACGATCATTTACCGCAATGCATACCAAGCCATACATGGTTTTGTGCTGTAATTTCAGCAATAACCATTGTATTATTTTTTTCGTTTTTTACATCTTATTAATACATAACTACATAATTAATACATAACTACATAATTAATACATACTAAAAGAAACAATAATTTACAAAAAAAAATGTACCTTCCTCCTTCATAATTCATGCAGTAAAGGGTTAAACGTTTACCCAAAAAGACCTCGTATACAAAAGCATGTATTTTGCAATCTTTAATCATTGTTACAAAAACACAATAAGCAATTATTTAACAATCTTGTCGATACGCAAAGTTAGCTTTCCAAGTTGATTGCTACGATTACAAGGCGGTCAAATTGAAAACTGAGTGAAAATTGTTCGGTTACGGTCCAAAGAGAGAAGAAATAAGCGCTTTCAACGGTAACCGCCCTTACCATTATAGAGCGATTATACTTCCTCATGAACGGCTTAACAATATAATAGAGTGTGATTTGGCTACCTAAGGTAGTTCTTATCTCTAATCTAATCTAACTACTAAAATATAAGTACCTACATACCTAGCGATCCATTACAGTACGACTAGACGATCGGCAAAGCGCCATCCTTTTATGGTGGAAATACCTCGCACAAGAACGAAGCGTTACGCTTCTTCATTTATTATAGAACTTCTAAGGAGTAGCATGCCCTGCCCTCGTCAGTGTTTCCGGTAAAATATAACCCTGGTGTGTTCAAGTCCAGAGTGAATAGGTATCTACTAGGCAAGCGTGCTACACTTCGACCACATCATCGCTTTCCATCAGGTGAGATCGTAGTCAAACGATTGCCTAGAACGTAGAATTAAAAAAAACTACGTTTACGTAGTTAGTGGGTATCTACCTACATAATAATATCAATAATATAAAACATGCTTAGTTTACCATGGGATCTATTGTGGTAATTACTAATGTATTAATAACTGTATTGAAGTTACCGCACGAACGAGTCAATATTATGTCGACAAGAAAAAACAAATTTTATAAATTTTGCAAAAAAAATACATATTTGGGTTTATTTTTTTCCAAACGATTTTTTTTCCGCGTACTTATTCGTATTTTAAAAGTAGATGTTTTGCATTTAGTAGAAACTAGATTTCGCCCGCGACTTCGTCCGCGCGGACCACAGTTTATCGCGAAAAAAAGCGTCCTATGTTCTTCTAGGATATTAATAACTAATGCAAAACTATAGCAGCAACGCTCTTGATGCTCTTTGATAGACATGTTGTTATTTCGTTTCCATGGCAACCGTTCACAGCGAATAATCGTCATATTCCAGTTTTCCCGTAGAAACTTACCATTTTCCGGGATAAGTATCCTATGTTTGGTCTCTATATTGTTTAGTAACTATTTACAAAGTTTCATCAAAATCCGTTCAGCCGTTATCGCGTTAAAACAAACAAACAGACAATGTTTCACTTTTATATACTGCTGGTGTAGATTGGTGTGGATTGTAATGTATTAGGTTAGATGGGTAGCCTGTCATGAAATGAAGAATTATTTACCCACTATCAAAAAGGTTTTACCTTTACCACCACTTGACCATCCACATCAATGTCTAAAAGTGAAACGTTGTCTGATTGTGGGGAGTTTAAGTATTATCTGCCTATTAATTTGAAATGACAATAAAAAAAATACAAGAGACTCCAAACCATGAAAAAGTAGCCTACTAAGCGAGAATACACTGTATAAGCACATAGACTCTCTGTATATAGACTGTATAAGCGAGAATAAGTGAAAGGAGTGAAAAATTAGATCTGAATATGTGAGAATGATATAAATGCCAACTCGTTGAAATCCTTCGTCATTGTAAACAGTGACATATCAAACTTCACGGTATTATTAAAACAAGAATGTTAAAAATACGGATTCTACACCAATGCGAAAGTGAAGCACCCAAGATATGCCGATCCTCTCGTACGCACAAGCCTCACGCACACACTTACACCGTGTTATACCGCTCGGCGCCACATCACAGCAAGATCTCGACCTTATTAGTCGTGTTAATTATGTAAGTTCTCATAAATAATAATAAAAAATGCAGTCTTTTTTGATGAAATTGTGTATCAACCACAAAACACTACAAATTATTCCCTCACACATACGCAGCCGCCATTTGCTATGCTTTACTCGTTTGTTTTGCGGTGTGGTGTTCTTAGGGTACCGTACTTCAAAAGGAAAGAAGGAACCCTTATAGGATCACTTTGTTTTCCGTCCGTCCATCTGTCTATCTGTCAATACCCTCTTTCTCAGGAACCGTGGAGGTATAAGGTTGAAGTTAATATCAAATACTCAAGTCTGCACTCCCTGGGAGCTGTGAAAAATACAAACATCTAAATCAACGCAATCAAAAAATACGGCTGCCTATGCCACATATTTCGATATTTTCGACACTCGAAGAGAATCAAAACCTTGTTACAGCAAGTGTAAAAGGAAAAATCCGAAAACCGTTAAGTAGTTAAATCACAAAAAAATAACTTCTTAAAAATTATTTGAGGCTAATTCCGTGACGGAAGAACTACATATTTACATATCTACAAGTTGTACGGAACCCTCGGTGCGCGACTCCGACTTGCACTTGACAGGTTTTTTAAACCTTCATGCGTGAACAGTAGATTAATTTTATTTGCGACATCAAAACCAATCGGTTCGTTACAAACATTGAACTCGCCCTACTTTTCTTTTTACTTGTAAACAGATAAATATTTAGATTTTGATGTACTTACCTACGCTACCTATAATACGCATCCTGACGCGGAGTTTCGAGTCTGTTGAATGAATTTGTTCGTAAATGTGTCCTTTATTACGGAATAATAGTACTATAATAGTACTAGGTACGTATCTCTATCCGTTTATCGATATATTCCCAACTGCCCCATTAACGTCCCCATCAATGGGGCCGATGGCAATTTAAATTACCATCGACCCCATTGATAGGGATGTTACTTTTGATATACATTTGACATACCTTTAACATACTTTTGACATAATTTTCACATACTTTTGAAAATTTGTAATTCATTTCACATACTTTTGGCATACTATTGACATACATTTGACATACTTTTCACATACTTTTGTAATTCTTTTCACATACTTTTGGCATACTTTTGACATACTTTTCACATATTTTAGACACACTTTTGAAATATTTTTGACATACATTTGCTTTAATATACTTTTGTAATTCTTTTCACATACTTTTGGCATACTTTTTACATATTTTCGACATACTTTTGACGTACTTTTGACTTGCTTTTGTAATTATTTTTACATACTTTCGGTATATTTTTGACATAATTTTTGTAATACTTTTGACATACATTTACATACTTTTCACATTACTTTGACATACTTTTGACATATCTTTGACATACTTTTAACATATAAAAAGACCTAGAGAACGTAGGAATGAAATCGAACGGTCGCGGGTTCGAATCATGCAAGGTGCAATCATTTGTGTGATGTGCAGAAATGTTTGTTTCCGAGTCTTGAATATATCTATGTATGTTTATCCGTTATCTAGTGCGCATAGCACAGGGGTTCCTAGTTTGGGGCTAAGTAATTGGTGTGGAATTGGCCCGAATATATTATTATTTATTATTATTATATTTCTTTTGACATACTTTCGAGATAACTTTGACTTACTTTTGACATTCTTTCGACATACTTTTGACATATTTTTGACAAATTTGACGTATTTTTGATATTTTTTTTTATATTGTTCTTTTTTTACTTTTTACGTACATATTTCCAACTGCCCCATTGACGTGAAAATTCCCAACGGCTCAATTTTCTATTTGATAATTGGGTCGCATTAGTGTTTTTTTTGTTGCATGTTAAAATTTCAAAGTTTCTGTATGTGTATTTACACTAAAATTGAGTGTAAGTACGAACAGAAGGAAATAAAGGGCCAACTAGTTCGAGCAAATCAAATACAGATTTATTGAAAATAACACTTTTCTTTAAAAATTCACTATGCAGGGATTTAAATTAATAATATTTATAAACTGCCACATTTTTAGGTACTACAATAAAACAACATTAATCACAGCCATATTATACAATTATTTTTCTTACAAATAATATCGAGGTATTTATTATGACAATTATCATCACATTTTTACAATAATTCTTTTGATATAAACTAAGCTACAAGAAGTTCAACTAAATATTATAATATCGCAACAATCACAGCATATTTTACAATCATTTTTCTAACGAATAATACCTAAAGTACAACATGAAAGGCTTTTATATCACAGTGATAATCAAATTTGTACAATAATTCCCTTTATAAAAATTAAAGGTGGTAAAAGGTGTTATACTGTTGTTTTATACTATTTAATGAAGCACGTGCTTAGTTAAATAATATTTCATTTCATGTTGTACTTTAGATATTATTCGTTAGAACAATAATTGTAAAATATGCTGTGATTGTTGCAATATTATAATATTTAGTAAAACTTTTGTTCCTTAGTTTCTATCAAAATAATTATTGCAAAAATGTGATGATTACTGTGATAATAAATAGCTTGATATTATATGCAAGAAAAATAATTGTAAAATATGGTTCTGATTAATGTTGTTTTATTATAGTACCTAAAGATATGACCGTTTATAAATATTGTTAATTTAAATACCTGCATACCTAGTGAATTTTTAATGAAAGTGTTATTGTCAATAAATCAGTATTTGATTTACTCGAATTAGTTGGCCTTTTATTTCTTTCTGTTCGTACTAACATTCATTTTTAGTGTAAATACAGTCAGAAAGTTTGGAACAAAAAACACTAATGCAACTCAATTATCAAAAAGAAAATGGGGCCATTGGGAAATTTCACGCCATTGGCGTGGATAATGGGACAGGTGGGAATTTAAATTCCCATCGGCCCCATTGTTGGGAACGTTAATGGGGCAGTTGGGAATATATCCATGTATCTATCTATACTAATAATAAAGCAATAGGAACGAAATAGTCTGTACAAAGAAGATAATTAAAAAAACATGGTTTAGGGTACTTACAACAAGGTACTGAACAATCATTTTTTTAAATCGTGTCTGTTGTTTGTTTGTCTGTATGTTTGTTCGCGCATCACGTTAAAACTACTAGGCCGATTACAATGCAGTTTTCACTGTTGGATAGCTTAGGTTTGGCTTAAAAACTGGGGTACTTGGTATCTCAATCCGATTAGTAGAAGCCGAGCAATAGATAAAAATATTTTAGACGGCTGAAGGAATTTTGATCAAATGTTGGTACATTGGTATTTTAGGTCCTGGAATGGCACACAGAGTACTTTTATCTAAAGAAATGAACACGTCTGCGAAGTCGCGGGCATAAGCTAGTACTTATAATAAAGCAGTAAGTACCATCATATCTGTACAAAGAGAAAATAAAAAAAAATTACTAGGTTACTTAAAATTGGTTACTGAACAAAATAATATAACTTTTTTTTAATCATGTTTGTCTGTTTGACTGTGTGTCTGTATGTTTGTTCACGCATCACGTAAAAACTACTGTACCCATTGCGTTTCATTGCGGCTTTCACTGTAGGATAGCTTAGGGTTTGACTTAAAAACTTGGTATCTCAATCCGATGAGTAGAAGCCGAGCAATTGATAAAAACTTTTTACAGCTGAAGGAATTTGATCAAATGTTGGTACGAGTATATTGGTATTTTAGGTCTTGGAATTAATACATACTAGTAGATTCCTTTTAACCTAGAGAAATGACCACGCATGTGAAGCCTCGGGTACAGCTATTACAGGTATAAATGTGCGAAGCAAACTTGAAAAAAATAAGATGGCGAGCGGACCTCGATGTCAGCCTGCAAAGATAAATTTCCTAAGGCCTTTGACTGGTTCTAAATAAATGAATTGTTTCCATCTCGGACGGTTAAATACTCGTATTTCGTGTCCGAGTCGTCGTACATCAAAAACAATACCTACTTACCTATAATTTCATTCCCAAATTGGATGGTATGGTTATTGAAGACATCCGAATTTTCAAAAAAGTCCCGGCTTATATTATTTTTTATACAGGTAGTATTCGTATATTTTACCTAAATTGGTTTAATATAGTTATATTTGTATTTAAGCATTGTTACAAAAGCATCCTTTCCCTTTTGTATCTCAAAAAATTCAGATCACTATAATACTTACAGGATATAAATCCGGTCGGGGGCCAAAAAGTCGGATATGTCCAAACAAATCCGGGTGTATAAAACAATATAACCTACATGTAACTTACATATAGCCGATTTATATATAATTGCTCCAATTAATGAACCGGACCCCCGATTATTTTCTCCGGAAGAATCAGCCAACAAAAACGGTGATCAATTATACCTACATCATACGCACATACATAGTTATGAAGCCGTATCATTATGTATTAGTAAATAATACGTAGACTGCTGTTGTCGGTAGCATGCGATACAAGGGGAAGTACGTTTATATTGATTTATGAGAAATCCATAATGTTTCCATGTAACTGTCGAAGTTATACTTTACAATTCCATGATTTTATTTTACTGCCTACTTTCGAGTCGGGCTGACGAAAATCAAATGTTTGATGAAGATAATTTTTCCTGTTGTATTTAACAACTAAAGTTATTGTAACTTTTAAACTTTCGCGATTCGAACTCATAGTTATAGGTATATATAAACGGGACTTAATCGCGCTGAAAGCTTAATATTTATTAACCTCGACGTTTCAATCAAGTTGCATTGTTCGTGGTCACGAGAAGACTGAAGTAGCGGGTGTCAGCGTCGAGAAGGGCGAGCGTTATCTCCAACTACCCGCATTTGGTTTTGTATAAATTCAGAATTGTCACGACACACGACACTAACGACATCTGCAGATTTCTTCTGACATAAACCAAGACGCGAACACTTGCTTATCTCGGGATTCCAGACGCAGCCAACTTTAAACCATCCTATCGGTTGAAATTGGGATACTTTTTAATTTCAACCGCTTCACGTACAATCCTGGAGTAGCAGTGACGTTCCGTGGAGAGGATCTTCGGGTCATAGAGTTTTATCCAGTGATTACTTCAGTCTTCTCGTAACCATAACTAAAATACAATAAAACCTGACTACGTACAAAATTATTGAATACGACCGTATTGACACATTGACCGTACAGCTCGTATTGAGTCTTCTCGTGACCACGATCAATGCAACTTGATAGAAACGTCGAGGTAAATGAATATTAAATTTTCAGCGCGATTAAGTCCCGTTTAAATATATAACCATAACTAAAATTATTATAAAAATACAATAAAACCTGACTACGTACAAAATTATTGAATACGAGCTGACCGTGAGCTGACCGCCCGCAAAAGTAATCACTAATGTTATATAGGCTAAAGTTTGTATGTATGTAAGGGTGTGTGTGTGGGCATGTGTGTGTGTGTGTGTGTGTGTGTGTGTGTTTGTTACGCTCGTCACGCTTAAACGGCTGAATGGATGTGGATGTTATTTGGTATGGAGGTAGCTTTTAGGCTACTTTTTATCCCGGAAACAACATGCACGGTTCCTGAGGGACGCGGGTGAAACCACGGGGCGCATGTAGTATTTATATAAATTTTAATGTTTCTTATTTACTTACTTAAGTAACTTTACTTTAATAGTTCAATTGCAACATTATTTATTAACTTGAATAATCTATAATTGAAAATGTTGTAAGAGTGTCTATGACAATACTGTTTAGTTAAAAGAATTATACATATTTGAAATGGTCTCTTAGAGACCATCATTCATTCATTTGAAAGGTTCTGGTCATTTTTTGTTCCGTCGGAAATACAGTATCGTAGCTGTACGCCGCCATATTATTTTCTTGACATTTCATATATCATAGAGCACTCTCGTGATCAAGACAAATGCAATGATACCTCATTTATCAAAATCCGTTAAGCCGTTTAGGCTGTAGGACGCGCCTAAGAAACGTACAAACAAACAAACAAACATACATACAAACCCAAACACATCACCCTCCGTGCAGTATGGTAAAAATATAACGACATAATTCCAGTAAGGTCAACCGGGGTAATGGCGCCTATGGGGCAAATGCGTTTTTTTGAAATTACTCAATAAATATTCAAAATATAACAACTTCTACCAATTCATAATTATTTTTACTAAATTAATTACATGAATAACCGATAGAGGGCGCTTTACGTCATCCAATCGCAATTTCAGACATTTTGAAAATCACGTGCTTTCTTTCAAGCGGTGCTGCGTGAGATGAGTGATCATAATCATGTTGAATCCGCATTTTCCTTGGTTTACCGTTTTAATTTAATACTGCATGTAAGCACTATAAATTAGTTTGTCGTTACAAATAGTTATTTTGATTGAAATCGTTTCATTTTTACAGAAATGATAATTGATAATTTTGAAGTTAAGTTACGATTTTAGAGGTAAATGCGTCTACTGTTTCGGGGATATTGCGTCTGTATGGCGCATTTCCCCAAAATACAGTTATCATCAACCTTTATTGATGAATGGTTTTAAATTTATTTATAAAGTCTTTTTGTGTATTAGCATTTCTGTAGAAGACATTCTGTGATTAACAATCGAGTATGCAAGCTTAGCTTAGCTTTATATTAAGCTTAGAACTAACCAAAGGTTTTAAAAAAAAACAGAACAACATTTTTTTATATAACTATTTTGTAACATTCTTCTAGGATATAAGATCTCGTAAAAAATATCAAAAATGCCTGGAAGCTAATCAGTTTAAAATTTATTCAATAAAGTCGCATTTGCCCCACCACGGGAAAATGCGTTCAAAATTCCTTTTATTAAAAAAGCAATAACCCCTCTTCATATTATAACTTGTGGAAGAAACCAATGAATGAATCTTGCACACAAATAGTTTTCGAATACTCTTGTGTTCAGGAATTATCTATTAATTTCAAAGGTGATGTGAAATGAGTTTTTAAAATTGTAACGAGTAAAAATGTGACGCAATTGTCCCGGTTGACCTTACGTCTACATCTACATACTAATAATATTATAAAGACGAAAGATTTGATTGATTGTTTGTTTGTTTGTAATGGATAAACTTATTAAAAAAAACTGATCCAATTTTAAAAACTCTTTCACATAAAGAAAGCTACATTATCAGCGAGGAACACAAGCAGTACTTTATTTTTCAGAAATTAGAGTTCCTTCAAAAATTGCAATAATGTAATCGGAGGTATCAAATTTTGCAAAAATTTCGATTACTTTGTGTATGGAACGTTGCCATGGAAACGAAATCACAGAACATCTAATAATCATTGACGTAGGAAATGTTCTGTGCTAATAATACACAAAATAATAACAAGTATGTCAAGTACATGAATAATAATGCAGTTGTCTATGGTCAAAAGTACTGCTGCCAATGATTTTGAATTACGCTTACTGGCGTTTTTTTTAGAAGTTACTACGGGTATAAAAATGATAATAGTAAGAAAATTGCCGTGGGGGGAGCGCTACCGATAAACTCAAAAAATACTAACCAGATGTTTCACGACAAACAAACGGCCGTGCGCCCTGACACAGCCCTAATCGGTTTTTAAACCAAAGGAGGTTGAATGCGCTTACTGGCGTTAAACCATATAATGAGAAAAGATTTGTTTATTGTATGTTTGTTTGTTTGTGGTAACAGCGTAGTATTATTAAGTGTTCTGTGGTAACAGGACGCACAGAGCAAGATCAGACAAATTGATGTTTTTATGAACTTTAGTTCAGTCTAACTCGCGATGGACTCGCGTGGCGTAGACATTTCACGACAAACAAACGGCCGTACGCCTGGACAGAACCCCATCCAGTTTTTTAAACCCAAGTAGGTTAAATAATGCTTTCTTCACACCCGGACTTTTAAACCAAAAGAGGTTGAAGGAGGCTTACTGACGTTAAACCTTTTAATAGTAACCGTAATTCAACCTTCTTGCGTTAAACAGAATAATACTATAGACAAAATGGTAGGTCCGTCACTATAAAACCTATAAACCGTAGACGCGAGTATGTACTGTTCTTTCTACGCTCTAAACAAAACATACCTTGCAAATCAGTACCTACATACTCGCGTCTACATTGCAAATGCATTAAAGTTCATGGAGAAAGCACAAACTAATTAGAGGAGAAATGGGATAGGAAGTAATAGCACAGAATAAATAATTGGTACATAATAGCACAGATAATAGTAAGGAATTGTTGTTACATTTAAGTTTGTGTAAATAAAGTGCGTAAGGAATTGTAGCAAAATATTTGTGCAAATTATGAATTTAATGTAAGGAATTGTTGTTATGTAATATTTGAGCAAATAAACATTTTGTGTAAGAAATTGTTGTTGTTCTACTTGTCCAAATAAAGTACCTACTTACTAATTTTATCTTTCTATATATCTACCCGTGCGAAGCCGGGGCGGGTCGCTAGTATGCAATACGTCAATTGTCTTTACGCGGGTTTTATTCCATCGTAATATGACGAAGTAGCTTTGATTTATAATGTTGTTCCAGTAAAACACCTATGCTGTGGTTTAAATTGCACGACTAAGCGCTTTGTGTACTGTCAGCGCGCATAAAGTCGGATTAAAATGCGCATTTATTCTCCACGTCGGACACGTGACGTCAGGAGTGACGTCATTTTGGTGTGCACGCTACGCTCACAAAAAAGAGGTAGAGCAGCGTATGCGGTAACGTCAAATTCAATTGACATTCTGTGTTGATATGTTGTTGGAATTCCCGCCAGACCGCCAGTACAAATAATAATGATTATATTCTTTTAGCAGAAGAAAACGAATTCAACAGAACTAATAGAGAAATGAGAAAAAGGAAAACAAAATAAAACAACAGTAGGCAGAACAGCTGACTCAAATGACTTACGCATGCAATCGTCGGTTTAATTTGTTAGCGTGCATACGCTGACCAACAATTTAAACCAATTGTTAGCAGCGTTTGCAATCTCAGCACTGTAAGTGCAATTTAAACCACACTACTAGTACATAGGTAACTATCCTCATAGCACTAGCTAAAGTGGCCGGATAGTCTGGATACCGGTTAGTACCGGATATCCATTGCATATCTAATCTTTAAATCGGCTTTTTAACCCTCGAACAAAGAGACGGGTGTTATAAGTTTAGGGTGTGTACCATTGTGTGACACACAGTGGTATACACCACAGCTCCCAAACGAATGGACCGATTTTGAAATTGGGTTTTCTGTTTGAAAACTGATGTGATCAGGATGGTTCTTAGCTATATGGGGAGGGGGAGAAGGAAGATGAGAAAAGGGGGGTGAGAATCGTAGCTTCCAAACGAATGGACCGATTTAGCTGCGGTTTTTTATGTTTTAAAGCTGGGGTAAACGAGATGGTTCATAGCTAATAAAGGGGAAGAAGGGATGGGGAGGGGTGAGAATCGTATTTTCCAAACGAATGGGCTGCTGAAAAAAACAGGTGAAAGTTGAGGTAAACAAGATTTTTTGTCGTAAGAATTGACCCCGCTTCATAATAAATAAAAAAGGGCCCTGCTCTTGTCGGCGGAGTAATTTCCAGCGTTCCCTATCTTCAGCCAAAGCTTTGACTTCCCAATACGACATGACATTTATCTTCTCCTTTATTTGATCTGTAAATTTCCTTCTAGGTCTGCCTCTTCCTCTCTTCCCTTCTATGATAGTTTTTATGAAGTTTTCATGTCACATAAGGTGGCCAAACATCTTTCCCCTTCTCCTTTCTATGGTCGCTATTAAGTTTCGTTTTTCTTGGACGAGACTGAGTACTTCTTCCTTCGTCTTTCTTTTAGTCCAGCTAGCTTATGTTCTCTTACGCCTCCAACATTACATTTCAATTGTGCTATTCTGACACGGCTCATTACCAACAGAAGAATAGATTTAGGTCTTGAAACACTTATAGCATTTATAGATACGTATTTAACCACCTTTTTCTAATAATTACTGCATTTTACCTGGGAATCGGATATTAACCTTTTGCAAGACGAACGCATTCTACGAGCATCGAAGCGCAACGCTGCAGTTGCATCGGAACTATCATCGGGGACAAAAGTGTTTAAATTCGTATTTTATTATTCAAATGAAGGCTAGAGTTCACCAACATTAGAACCTTGGTTGAATACAGTTTTCTTGAAAAGTGTCTAATTTTTAGTTCACTGTAGTTTAACTATGTTTCAAAATTCAAATGCTGGTGAATCAGCGTAGATAGCTATGTTAAAAACGTTAAAACAACATGAATTACGCGTATTTGTTGCGAGATAGCATTAAATATATTCCTATTCGAAAGTACATTTCGTGTTTATTTTGTGTTCAAGGATTATTCTATAGTGTTTTACTATTATCTGCATGAGTGGCCAGCAAGGGCGGATCCAGCCTTCGAGTCAGGGGGGGTCACACTGAACGGGTTCCAAAATTATACAATACTAGCTATTCCCCGTAGTGTCAATCGCGTAGCCTATGCCACTCGGGAATAGTTTAGCTTTGAATCAATTTTCAAAATCAGGCTATAGTTGTAATAATCTCATACAAACCAACACAATTTTTACCTAAAATTTCGAGCCACTTAGGTATATTTTTATTGTGTTATGTAAAAAACGAACGTGTATGATCTATGATTACGAAACATGCTATAAAACCAAGAAAGCGCGAGCGAAGCGAGCGCGAAAATTTTGAGCTACTCATACATTTATTAGTGTAGTTACATAAAAAAAAATGAACGTTTATGATGAAATAGCATGTGTACAAAATATAATATATTAAAAAGAAAACGCGAGCGTAGCGAGAGCGAAAATTTTGAGCTATTTCCATTATATTATACGAATGTGGAACAGAATATACCATTTAACAAACGCGTAGCGTAAAAAGTGTAGCGTACGCGAAAATGTTCGGTAAAAATTAGACATTAATGGAATTCCTCAGCTTGCGAAAATAGGTAATATCACAAAGGTGCGAGCAAAGCTAGCGTAAACATTTTGAACTATTTGTGGTCGTGCGTATGACATAAGATGAAAATTACTATGGATCCACAGAGCAGATCGATATATAAACGCAGCCAATAATAACAAGGCGCGAACGTAGTTAGCGCGATAATTTTTAGTTATACTTGAAATGTTTGTTTTCCTTCAATAACTAAACAAGATGCGCTTTATCCTTCATTCAACAGGCAATAAAAGAACAAGGGCGCGAGTATAGAGAGCGTGAAAATTTTGAGTAATTTCTATTAACTTTGTGTTTCATCAAAACATTATATTATTATAAAGGCGCGAGCGTAGCGAGCGCGGAAATTTTGAGATATTTCTATTAGTGGAACAAATAAACATAATTACAAAACATACGAAAATAACAAATGGAACTAAAAAACCTTTGGTTGAAATAAGCCCAGGGGGGTGGGTCATGACCCCCATGCCCCCCCCCCCCTGGATCCGCGCTTGGTGGCCAGTCTAGTGCCTTTATTAATTGTTTATTAAACTAACTAGCTGTGCCCGCGGCTTCGCACGCGTGTTCATTTCTCTAGTTTAAAAAGTACACTATGTCCAGGACCTAAAATAACAATATACCAACATCTGATCGAAATTCCTTCAGGCGTCAAAAAGTTTTTTATCGATTGCTCGGTTTTTACTCATCGGATTGAGATACAAAGTACACCAGTTTTTAAGCCAAATCCTAAGATATCCTACAGTGAAAACCGCATCGGTCCAGAAGTTTGTACGTGATGCGCGAACAAACATACAAACAGACAGACACGATTTAAAATATGTTATATTCTTGTTCAGTAGCTTATTTTAAGTACCCTAGACAATTTCTTTTTTAAATTATCTTCTTTGTACTGACTTTTTCGTACTTATTGCTTTATTATAAGTATAGATAGACAAAAGCTAACTACTACCACATATACTACCACAGAACATATATAGCTACTACATGAAACAGTTGGGCAACCTACATGCCATTACCGGAGTATAGGTAGTCCAAGTGTTCTAGCCCACTTACCAGTAGGCAGCGTACCCAATAAGTGACCTTAAATCCTTAAATATAAAGATGATCCCTATTTCTACCCATATACAGGATTATTGGTTATTGGTCAAGATCCCGTAGCAGGGTGTTAGGACATGCTGTCCACATCAAATAACCCTTTAATGCATCAGGCAAAAGTCAACCGTTATCGAGATATTATTTATTTAATTATTTTTTTGTAAATTGACTGATAGGCAACCATAAAAATTAATAATAATAAAAACATTGCAAGAAATCAAACATTTTTATTGTTTTTAGGTTGAAAACAGTAACAAAGAATTGTGTATAATAAAACAAGAATAAACTGCAAAGATTTTTGAATCAGGGGTCTAAAACTAATCAAGTTTGATGATTATTGTAAGTTTCTTAAAAAAAAAGCTGTTTTTATTTTTTTTTAAACCTGCCGATTATTTAAAAAATAATGACTTATATATATATATCTATCCAACACGGTTTTTTTTTGTAGTTAGTGACAAAGTAAAAAAAAAGCGACATTAAACAAAATGTCGGGGAATTTCAAAAATGCGTCAAAGTGGTTTTAAGTTGTAAGTACTTAACAATGGTTTAAAACAAAAGGTGATACTCTTTGTCGATTATTAATTAGGTTTCTGCAAATATTTTGACTATAATATTGGATTGGTTTTTTTTGTTTTTTTTTTCTATTTACTTATACATATTGCTTAAATTATTATAAGTAATTGGTTTTCAAAATGTGAGCCCATATTTCGAATACAGAGGCGCAGTCTCTTTATTAAGTGGCTTTTTAATACGCTACTAGACGACAACGAGTTTCTTATTTCATTTGCTGCATTTATTATGCGAGCTCGAAGATCCTCAATATTTGGCATAGGGTTTTCACTGTAGACGAGGAAAACACACATAAAATACAGTGAAAAGTCAGTACCGAATATTTAGGATCTTCGAGCACGCATAATAAATGCAGCAAATTAAATAAGAAAAGCGTTGTCTAGTAGGGTAGTAAAAAAGCCACTTAAGAAAGAGACTGCGCCTCTGTATCTGAAATAGGCGCTCGCATTTTTAATGGGAAACTAATTACTTATAATAATTTAAGTAATATGAATAAGTAAATCGGAAAAAAACTAAACCAATATTATCGTCAAAATAATTAAAGAAACTTAATTAATAATTGACTAAAAGTACCATTTCTTTTAAACCATTGTTAAGTATAACATTAAAAATCTATTCCGGAAATACGTCTCAAAACTTAAATTCTTTTGAAAATCTCTAGACAATTGTGAATTATCGCTATGATGAACACCTGTGCAACTATATGTATTGTTTTATTAGATGATTTATTCAAACAGACCACATTGACCCATTTTTTAAATTCTGTGACATTTTGTTTAATGTCGCGTAGTTTGTTACTTTGTCACTAACTACAAAAAAAAACGCGTTGGATAGGTGAATATATAATTGTTTATTAAATAATTGCAGGTGATTTTTGGTATAAAATCTGCTTTTTTGCTAAAGAAACTTACAAAAATCATCAACCTTGCTTATTTTTAGACCCCTGATTCAAAAACGTTTGCAGATTATTCTTATTTTATTATACAAACATTTTTATTACTGTTTTTCAACCTAAAAACAATAAAAAAGTTTGATTTCTTGTAATGGTTTTTTTATTATTATTTTTTATGGTTGCCTATCCGTCAATTTACAAAAAATAATGAAATAAATAATATCTCGAAAATGGTTGACTTTTGCCTAATGCATTACTGGGTTATTTAATAGTGTCTAACACCCTGCCATGGGATCGTGGATAACCAATAATCCTGTATACATAAAAATTGTACCATAATTCTACTGTGTTTGGATTCTGGCCATTTATTGTTGGAAAACATCCACATGGGGCCTAAGTAACTTTTGCGTCTACGCAAACAAGACAGGTAGGTACGTGTATTATAAATGTATTGTGTGCGTGACAATACCTAGTCATTTTTTATTTTGTTTGTAACTGTGTTATGATAATTATTTCGTACTGCAATTGCTATTCAATTCAGCATTAGTACGTGCAGAAGTTTATATATTAATTGTACTTTAAGCTATAAATGTATATATGTGTATGTTATATTACAACATTTCAGTTTATTTTTCTTTTTCGTTTTATTTGCGTGTATATTTTTATGTAACCAGGTACCGCTTCGTTTTATTTGCGTGTATATTTTTATGTAACCAGGTACCGCTTCGTTTTTGCCTCAAAAATATATTATTTAAATTAAATCTAACATAAAAATAAAAACCAGACAACATTGAAAGTAACTTAAAACAAATTAGTCACAACTAAATTAGGCAGCTTAAAAACGAAAGCAAAGCCAAACGATTTCATTGTACTGGATTAAACGGAAAATTAAACATTTATCAGTATAGTTTGACCGTTTTAGTTCGTTGTCGACTACGGTTATATTCTTGTTCAGTAGCTTATTTTAAGTACCCTATACCATTTCTTTTTTAATTAACTTCTATAAACAGACTTTTTCGTTCCTATTGCTTTATTATAAGTATAGATAGATTAACTAATAGAAAAACTGACATCCCCGTAGAGTTTCTTGGTGCTCTCTTCTCTAACGGGCGTATTTCCGAAGCACCGGTAGAGTCAGAAGGATATTTCCTTTTCCTGTGTGAGATTTAACTCTGTTGGCACATGAAAGGGAAATTTCCTTTTCAGACTGAAAGCATGCTTAGTTTACAAAAAAATAATTGATTTGATCTATTTATAATATTTTATGTATTTCTCCTTGTTCATGAGATGTTAATTTTGACTTGTAAAAGTTCTATTATTTTTCCTATTTACAAAAAATACTTTGACTTTAACACAAATGTTTACCCATTGCAGGAATCGATCGCGCATCCTCAAGCTTACCAACCGTATCATCACCAACTACGCCAAGAAGTTGATACGGAGACAGATAATTAATCAGCTAAGATAGGTATAAGTAATTGGTGTGAATTGACCTGAATATAACTAGGATACCCTGCTGTACTATAGGTAATAGATAACGAATAAACATACTTAAATACGAATATATACATCCATGGCTCGGAAACAAACATTTCTGCTCATCACACAAATGTTTGCACCTTGCGGGATTTGAACCCCCGACTGTTGATTTCGCAGTCAGGGTCACTAGCTACTCGTCCAACGGGTCGTTTAGGGACTAATTAGACCATGTAATTTTAAGACAAATTAATTTAAACAGTTATCAGAGCTTAAACCTTTTATTAATCGTCGATGCCATCATCAGCTTCCATCATCTGCTTTTTTAACCGACTTTGAAAAACTAGGAGGTTCTGGGGTGGTTTGCTTTTTTTTTGTGCATGTGTCAATAGATTTAGCTCGTCACATGTAATATGAAAGATGCCCAATGAGTGGCGATTAACATTATAGGGGTTAAATTATTAGTTATTATTTATTAACCGTAATTTTTCTTGAAAGTCCTATGTATAAATTTCATGAAAATTAGTTCAGTAAATTCATGTGAAATCGGCTTTACTAAGAATCATTCATGTCTATGTTTAAACCATTCTAGCCTCAGATGGAGTATTTTGGTTGAAACTTCCATCGACTTAAACAGTTGGACTGTAGGTACCTACTGTAAACCACGCAACATTTTTCCCATGGAACTATAGATTGTGGCTGTTTTTGTGGTTGTTATGGGAACTATCGAACATAACAGCAACCTTTGCGTCTACGCAATTAAAATATGTTGTTAAAAATAATATGTTGCTCTGCCGCGGTTAGTGACTATAATTTATTCTGTGATTCTGTGGTTAGGGTTTGCTATAATTTTATTTGTGACATTTTATTTATTATTTATATTTATTTATTATTATTTATTAAATTAATCTTAGACTGTGAGGATTTAGCCCAGAGTATGAGCTGTCTAATGCACCTGAGCATAAAACCTGCACTACACTGCTCGCGAAGTTGCTTCGACAAAGTACGGTTCGAAGTTGACCGAAGTTTGAAGTACTTGACTACACACTCGTGCAACTTTGCAAGGAGCTCAGTCGCCCGGCGGCGCCCGCACGCTATGCATCATGGATAATGTTCGAATTGCAGCTGCTTTTGCAATGTTTTTTTCTCGCGTATTATATCTACGTGCGTATATACCACAAGAAAAAATATTTAAAAATAGTGGATGATTGCAATGCACCGGAACAGAACTATCTAATTAGAATAAACAAGGCACAATAAATTTTAACATTACCTTTAATAATTTCTTATCACTATCATATGAAGTAAGCCGAGTAGTGTAGTGAGACGCTTCGTTATAGAACTTCAAAGACCGCAAAAACCGACAACAATCGGAAGTCGCCCGAGGCGAGCCAAAGTTGCACGAAGCGAACCGAAGCGCCCGTCTACACTCTCGTGTTTCACGTTTTATGCTCAAGTGGATATTGACATCAAATTATACCTAGCTTTCCTCAAAAATAGTATAAATAAAAACAGCGGCACAAGTCGCGAATCTCGTACACCTATCACGACTTGAATGTGACACCTATTAAACGGTCATCTTGTTATAATTTATTCACCCGCCGCCTCAACCCATTATTCACTCACCCAAAATTTCCGGGATAGCAGACAGGCAGTCGATAACACACGTGCATATCACTCCTCTTCCCGCTAAAATGCTGCCCTCCATTGAAGATCACCTCCGAGCAGCACGGAGACGAGCATCGCTTGCTATCCGAGCATTCAGAGCCGCAGCAGCTGCGCGAGCAATTCGTGCTGTACCAGTAATGCTCGTCACAGGACAGGTTGTACCTCCATTCAGGAGAAGGAACTCGGTTGTATCTTCTGTCGCATTGGAATGGGCTGAGATCCGTGCAGCGCTCGACGTACGCTCCGGCAAGTTGCTCCATGTATTGCTTGTACAGGCGCTTCTGACGCTGGTTCTGCGACACGTGCAGACGAAGTACGTTCAGGAAGCACATCTTTATTCTGCTCAAGACCCTGGCTACTGCCCCTGTCTCACCGATCACCAGTTGGTACGTCGGCATGTGCGCGACTACCGGATCGCGCAGCGGAATCTCAGAGAAAACAGATTTTACTGTCGCTAGTGGACCGCATTGCTTTGTTAGCGGAATTCTGCGCGATCTATAATCCCGTTTCGCTTTTGCAATCGGTGCGTGCTGCAATTGCAAAAGCTCCGTTCATGTGGTCGACTTTCTTGATGAAAGTCTACCATGAACTTTTTGTAAGGGTTAGGTGAAGTTTTATTTAGGTAGTCATATTACAATCGCGTTAATAGTTGTAGGAGCGCGGTAGCGCGCGTGGAGTCCGTTGCCTCACTGCGCGAGCGCAGGCGTCGCGGCCGCATAATCGCTTTACGTCAAATTACCTCGCATTTCCCCTCTAGGTGAAAAAAACGGAACAGTTTGCGGAGAAAATGCGCGCAACTGAAAATAATCAGGGTTATAAGCCGTGGCGAGACGCTCCATTTTATCGATCAAGCTGCAAATAGTCACGTATACGCCTGGTAATTTGTTTTTACGTAAACTTTTCAATGAGTTGTGTAAATTTATTTACCGATCAAAGTAGTTTTGTGCCAAGATCCCCGCCACGTTTCGTTCATCGCTAGACTTACGTGCCGCTAGCTATAGGGATTGATGGAGCACCTTGGTTATTAATGTTAGAGTTACAATAAGGTAACTAGATGGCGCTACTGTGCACCGCTAGATTGTTTGCAAAAAAGTTTGTACGCGCGAGGTCTATAGCTCACAAAACCACTAGTTTCTTATGTGGTAGAGTGTACTACGAACTATGCCCAAAATTCACTTGACTTGCTAGGAACTACAATAGAAAATTCGGAGGCATCGATATTTTCCACACCAGTAAATATGATACAAAAAAAAGATGTGCATGTATTTATATTCCTTTTAACGATAGGTACTCTGTCGCAGTTGCTAGTGCTCCTGCCTTCTAAGCATAGTGTGCCAGGTTCGAATCCTGGTTTGTTCTCGGATCTTAAATGTTTGGGGTGTGTTCATGTGTGTGTCCATGCCAGCCAAGACCAATGGAATCCTGGTGCGTGTGTTTGTGAGTTGTGGTTGTGGCACAGAACTTTTTTATTGGCCATGCAGTTTGTTTGTTTGTTTATTTGTCGTATGAGGTTGTGCTGGCCTCTGGTGTCAGAGTTTGTCAGGCCGCCCGAGGGCCTCTAACATAGCTTTACGACTGCTATTAATCAAAAACAGCCGGGACCGACAGCTTAACGTACACTCCGAAGCACGGAGCGATGGAAAACCGCTCATAACTTAGAAACTTATGTGGGCCATGCAGTTGGAATAATATTTACTCGGTGCCCATGCTAGAACTGAGTTGACTTCTCGAAGAAGTATGCCCTCTATCTACCTGCTGTAGAACAAAGTCGCAAAGACATAATCGAGTGTCGCATGTGGCGCTTTATGCGATGACAACTGACAACTATTTAGCAATAGTTTTGCTAATCAACAACAGATGACATTTCTTATGTCTCAACCATGAATCTGTAATACTTCGAAGACGTTCGTGGTCTCAACATCATAGAGTAACAGACATTTCTTACTGTCGTTGTCGTTGCTCAACATCAACTTGTTTTTTATATACACATTTCTTACGTCGGTCGTTGTCGTCGTTGATATTTCCCAGAGCTCCAAAAAGACCACAGACTAGTGAAAAAGACGCCTTTTTAACCCGACTACGACGAAGCAAGGGAAGAGGAATGAGATTAACAGACATGTCTCGTATAATGTATATAATTATGTATGTGGGTATCATAGATAAACAAAGTAAGCGTAATTCAAAATCTTTGGCGGGCAAGTGGATGTTCCACCATAGCGTCGCGGTCGCCCCTATTGGTCCGATTTGACAAGCAACGTGAATAGATTCGTCTTCATTTATAGAGTGTCATATGCTTAACCCAAATACAGCGTATACTATAGTGACGTTTTATTATATTTTTAACCCCCGACGCGAAAAGAGAGGGGTTTTATAAGTTTAGATGTATGTGTGTGGGTGTGTGTGTGTGTGTCTGTCTGAGGAATCGCAGCTCCCAAACGAATAAACCAAAAGCTATATATGTATATAAACGGGATTTAATCGCACTGAAAACTTAACTACAAAATAAACCAATTTTGTTGTGTTTTTTTCTGATTGCAAGCTGATGTGATCGAGATGGTTCTAGGCTATAAAATATATTTTAAAAGAAGTGTTTATATCTAGCAACAAGTACCTAATTAACTTGATGTAGCAACTGGCAGCACTGCAAATTTGGCAGCTGTCACTTGTCAGTGCATATGACATCTGTCTAGGGGCCGTTCCTTTTGTAACAATTGGCGAAAGTAACTGTTAAAAACGCTAAATATTATGATCACAATTGGCGTTCCCTTTGGCTTTTTGTGGGCGAAATTAGCGTTCTGAACGTTTTTGATCACCGTTCGTTTTGCAAGTTTCGATGACATGTTGACATAGGAAAATCGACTTTATTTCGTCAGAGATAGGGTCGTTTTTCATTCTGTTTGAAAGTGTCAAAAGTTACAAAAATGACAAAAGTGTTGAAAATGTTCAAAGAAAACGGCTAGTTAAAAATGTACATTTCGAAATTGCCCACAACGCCATCTCATCATCTCGAACGCAGGGGTAATGTCCTTTGTGGTCTGTGGACAAGACATCTGTTTTATTATTCTGTTTTGAATAAATCAATTCCGCCAAATTTTAAATATGATAATAGTTTGAAGAAAATGTGCTAGAAAGAACCTTTCCAGTTTGAGTTTATCGAATGGAGAAGAGTAAACCAAGTGAATACGAAAATGTAGACAAATTTGATTTAAAAGTGAAATCCAAACCAAAAGATGGAGTTATTTTGCAACTGCATCACACAGTCAGGGGATCTAACGGGGAAAATCGCAGGATTCGTTTCACAACCGGTGTTTTCCACGACAGCCAAGAAAACCTTGCTTGTGCCGATTACGCTGGAAACATTTTTATCTTGGACTTTGCCGAACTGAAGTTCTGGAAATTTCTCGGCATCGGACCATGCAGTGCATTGTATTTTGTACCTCACAGGGTGGACACATTAGCTGTTGCTACGATCAAAACCTTCGAAATCATCTTTTTCGACTTCGAATCAGGAAAATCTTTACTTCCTCCTCTAACTGGACATACAGCACCAGTCAAACATATATCTTTCTCCAATAGCAAAACAAAAAACCTGCTGACGGCCAGTCCAGCTGAAGCGATAATATGGGAACTAACAAACTATACAAAATATTTTACTTTGAATACATACTTAGGTGCCCAAATTCAACAGATCTTATTCACTCCATCGGGAGAATACCTCGTTGCTTGCTTCCAAAATGATACCATTCAAATATGGAAACACGAAAGTATGAAGTCTGTCAAACAAATTATACCAAGTGAACTGAAGCATTTGAAAAATATAGCATTTACAATGAATGGTAGAGCTTTGGCCATTGCTGGTCAGACTCCTACCCTGATACTATTTAGTATGGACACATGGAAAGCACTAAAGTCTATAGATTTGACAAAGTATAGCTTGTCCGGGGCACAGCAAATAGCATTTATTCCACAGATGTTTGATGGAGGCGCTAACAAAATTCTTGCGATACTAGGTAGTGACTGCGCATTGTACCTACTAGACATAGAAACACTGAATATACTTCACTGCATAAAGCCAGAATCATCCGGGATCCGAAAGTTTGCAGTCAGCCCAACCGGGAAATACTTTATTTGCATTCTTCAACAAGGCGAAGTGAATATTTACAATTCTTCTTCTGTTATGGAAATGACAAAAAGTACCACAAGTCAGAACATTAATAAAGAAGCTAGCACATCCTCAAACAAGTGTCACGCTAAACTCTCTAAAGACTGCTCAAGTAGCAGAGATGAAATGGAGCAGAAAATGAAGACCTGCATGGACAGCACTAGACTGAGAAGAATTCTTATGCAATATGGAGAATACCCTGACAAGTTCAGGTCTGTTATTTGGAGGTCACTACTCAATACACCAAGAAATAAAATAGCCTATGCGGCACTCGTCGATAAAGGTATCCATCCAGCTTACAAAGACATTGAAAAGCAGTTCACTATACACAGTACTAGTACCCTTAAAAACTTGAAGAGATTGCTATCCTGTCTCTCCCATTGGTGTCCACTATTTGGAGTCATGAAGTTCTTACCAGGCTTTGTGTTTCCATTTGTAAAAGTACTACAAAGAGATCCACTGCTACTGTTTGAATGTGTGGCTACAGTTCTCATAAACTACTGTCAATTGTGGTTTGAGTATACTCCGTTTCCACCAATAAGTATACTCGGTATTGTGGAAAACATTCTAGCCGAACATGACCAACAGCTGTTGAACCATTACTGCGAAGTTGGAGTCACAAGCCAGACTTACACTCTAAAAATATTAGAAACAGCCTTCAGCGAAGTACTGACTTGCTCTGAATGGCTGATCCTCTGGGATCACTTTCTGAGCAATGAACCAGCATTTATCCTCATGGCCGTGGTATCATACAATATAATCCAGAAAAATGCAATCAAAAGGCTGAAGACTCACGAACAAATAGAAAATTTCTTTCACATGCAGAACCCTATTGATAAGAAAACATTTCTGAAGAAAACTTACATATTAGTAAACGAAACATCAGCAGATATACATCCGAGAAGATTTTTCAAAGCATTCGAGTCATTAGAAAAAGGGGAATGTTACCAACAATTTACAGGATACCCTAAGGCAACAATATGTCTCAAACTTGCGAAGCAAAACAGAAAGAAGATTCTGAAAAGTGATAGATACACTTTAAGAGATCTGACCACAAAAAGTCAGGAAAAAGAGATCAATGAAAGAATTAAGAGTGGTGAAATAAGTGATGTTAAATCAGTACTAAGTGACGATAACAGTGTGTACGAATATCATATGAAGCAGTGCCAGAAACACAAGAAAAGGACAGAACGTCATGATGAGCAAGACAAGGGAGATTATTGTAATAGAAATACCAAAGATGGACTAGGTGAATCTATGTTGTATCCCGATTCTAGTCATAGAAGACGCGGAGACATTCAGGCCAACAGTAGAAAAGATGGCATTAACCTTTTCAACCATCATTCAAAATCTAAAACAAGAAAGAAAGATACAGATAAACATAACAGTAAATTAGAGAAGGCAGTGGAGAAATTGATGTCACCACAAACAAACTCTGATGAATCTGATTAGTATTTTTGATTTGTACCAATGAATTAATTTATTTTATAGAAAGAAGCTATGAGTCATTCTGTTAACAAGGGCTTAGAAATAAAATTTGATTTAATTTTTCATGCAATTTTTAATGGGTGTAAAACATATCTTAAAGTTAACAAAAATATGATGTTTAGGTATTTAGGTTTTAGTTTGAACGAGAATTACTAAAAATATATTTATACCTGGGTACTAAATACAAATAAGCATTAGTTCATACCGGGTCTTATTCACACCAATTCCTGGCTATAAGGAAAAAGAGTCATATTTTTGTAAGGTCAATTTCAACTTTTATTGGTTATGGCTTCTGTAGGGTTGCCACAATTTTGCCAATGTCGCGTGGATAGGGTAGAAGGATAAAGAGGAGGTTGATTGGTTGTGTAGAATTTTCTAAGGTCTCTAAATCTGGCCTGCAGATCTTATTCCTTCTCGACATGCCTGATAAAGACCTGTCAAGAACCTAAAAATATTTATTTAGTCATTATTGTTTAAACTAAAACCTAAGTATAAGTAAGTTAGACTGGTAAGAAGGATCTTGGAAGGCCTTATTCCTTCTTGGCAGGTCTAGGAATAGTAGATTTGATGTGACTGTATTTCTTTCTGGACGAGGTGCTCAGTGTAGGACTAGGTTCTGACACCGCTGTAGATTTAGCCTCGCGTACAATTGGCTTTATCACTTTTGGCTTGAATAAACCTGAAACTAAACACAAACATTACATTTATCTTACATATAGAGAAATTAATTACGTTGCTTGGTTGTATGAGTTGTCAGTTTGTCAGGCCGTCCGAGGGCCTCTGACATGGCTTAACAACTGCTAAAAACAGCTGGTACCTACATCACAACGTAAGGTAACCTCCAAAGCACGGAACGTTCGAAAAGCCTTTTTGACCGAGCGAGCATGAAGCATCTCTGTTTCAGCTTCGACAAAAACTCCTTTGTGTGTCCGGATGTCTGTCTGGCTGTTCTCCTCTACAGGTCGCATTTATCAACCGATCTAGACTAAACTTGGTATGCGAATTTTGTAGTTATAAAATTTTGGTGAAGATCTGATGAGGATCTCCGGCGTGATGAGCAGAATAGCTCCTCAAAATGCAGTAAATTTCTCACTTTTAGGTTTTTACCAGTGGAATCAGCCCTTTACCTGCTAGGTAGTTAAGGAGCACCTTGGTTATTTATGTTAGTTTTACAATAAGGTAACTAGATGGCGCTACTGTGCACCGCTAGATTGTGCGCAAAAAGATTGTACGCGCGAGGTCTACAGCTCACCGAGACACAAGTTTAAATGATATTACTGTAAACATTTTTTTTAAATCAACCTAGTCACAGTAATATTAAAAATGCGAAAGTTTGTATGTGTTTCACGCTGTAACGTCTGAACGGATTTTGATGAAATTTGGTATATATATGTATAAAGGTCCTGGAATAATACATAGGATACTTATCATCATTATCGCGCAAAACCGCGGGGCGCAATTAGTTATTATAATAATGCTTGTTGAGATATGGATACAATACAAGCACAAGTGAAAATTATTACAACTGGGCCTAGCCTAATACCCAGTTTACACCCAGGCAATTGTTCCAGCAAAGATGTTATTTTTCTAGTCAGTAAGGAAATCGTAATCTATAGCACGAAGAAAATGCTGAAAGAAACCATGGACTCAACTTTAACCGGTGGAAACACGTAATTTTTGGAGATCTTGGGCTTTTTTAAAATATAGATTGTATAAAATAAACCTTCATGATTATTTGGAAAATATTTAATTTCTTTGATAATTAATTTGCAATGTTTAGAAGAGTTTAAAGATTTGCAATGTTTAGAAGAGCATGTTCGTCGTTTATGCTTTCATAAACAAAGATCCTATTAAAGAAAGGGAGGGTTAGTGACCAACTAACTACTCAGCGTGGACCGCTTTAGGTGCAATGCACCACACAATTGGCTTCAGCCTTCTGCCTTAGTCGTAATCGAAGTGGCGTTGGTGTAACACGTGCTTGTACATATTAAAGTTGATGAGGAAGAGGAAGTGTCAAGCATAACGTTTGGGGATGCGGACGAAGAAGAGGATGAGGATGAGGAAGAATGAGAAAGAGAGTGAAAAAGATATGAATAATTTTCGTTGGAAATTAAAATTAAACAAAATAAGCAGTATTTATTTATTCAACTAAAGCTGTATTTTTTTAATAATCAAAATTTACAATTGGGAGATTAATTTTAATGAAAATTAATTTTGACGCTGTTTCCCCTGACAAGCGATTTCCTAACTCGTTATACACCAATCCAGGGCTGTGTTCACTTACACGCTCGAATCATCCGTGCGATTATCGCTCGATCATCCGGAGTTAGTGAACGACTTTGGACGTCCACATAGAACTGTCAAGTGTCAGTTTCATACTATTCCTCCCCTCCCCTACTATTTTTCGGATGACCCAGGCGAACGCCCGACGACGCCGTTAACGATTTCGAGTGTACGCGTGGGTGATCCGTGCGTCCTTGAACGTCTAAGTGAACGGGCCCCTGCATTACTAAAAATACACTGGATGTGTTCACTTACACGCTCGAATCATCCGTGCGATTATCGCTCGATCATCCGGAATCTAGTGAACGACTTTGGACGTCCACATACAACTGACAACTGTCAAGTGTCAGTTTCATATTATTCCTCCCATCCACTACTATTTTTCGGATGACCCAGGCGAACGCCCGGACGACGCCGTTAACGATTTCGAGTGTACGCGCGGGTGATCCGTGCGTCCTCGAACGTTTATGTGAACGGGCCCATTTACTGGGGGGGGGGGGGGATAGATATTGCTGTCAGTCAGCTATGACATGTAGTACGTGGCTCTTCGATTAATAAAGGCAGAGCGCGGATGGTGGTAGTCGCGGGATAGGGCAGCTCGCTCGTCGCTGCGGGTGGTCGCGGCGCCCGCGCCTTTACTAATGGTTATGTAAGTTAAATTACGCGCATGCGCGATTAAAATTCCTCTTAAATTCTTCTTGATCTACGAGGAAGCGAAAGCGGAAGAGGTATTTTTAACTTTCTTTTATAGGGAAGCGGTACGATTGAGGAACTCCAAAAAAAGCGGAACTTCCGCTTGATGAGGAAGCGGAAGCGGAATCCTCATCAACACTAGTACATACCACATATTATTTGAAATACGCAGCAAAAACGCGCCCTTTCCTGTGCTAAAAGGTGCACAAATAGCTCAAGAACATAAGTTCCGTGGCATTACCTTTCACTCGTAAGTACTTTAAATCATAATTTGCTTTAAAACTCTACTGATTGATATTGTTTGTAAATCGCCATTTGCAGAACAGAAAGGGACAGAAATATACGATTCGTAAGAGTGCGACAAGACAAGCGGCGTATAAAAGTACGTTAGGTATCCGTGGTCAGCTCACTTTGTACCGTCAGCAAGAAAAAAATGTCGTAGATTTTATTCACTTATAAATTGTAAATTTTATTTTATTTTAATCGAATCCCCTTGTTTAATTAGTAGCGTCAACATAAAATATACTTTATAACATGTTCCTGACATTTCTTCACATGTGCAATTTATCTACACTACACCCACTGATGTATTACCCAATTGTTATTAATAAGTTTCAACACAAACTGTGGACACATAAGTGGCTAGAAGTTGTCAGAAGACAAAGGGAAGAGCCAGATTGGCTACCCACCGATAACAGTCGATTATGTTCGATACACTTCAAATCAGAATATAGGGTAGGTATGTATACAACTCACAAAGGATATATAGGGAGATAAAAAGACTGCGGGGAGATATTAAAAAGCGCAGTGCCATATTTTCGAGTAGGTGACATGTACTATTTACAATTTTTTCCTTATTGGCATAACTAAACTTCCGCTAAATTTAAAAAAGGTAGACTTCTTGGCCATTAATGAAACTAGTGACAATCCACAAGAACAAATATAATAAAATAAAAAATATAAGTGATATACTTTCTGAGATATTTGGGTATAAAAAATATTTTTGCGTCTTTTACACGCGATAAGAACATAAAATTGCAATGTTGTTTTTCTGTCTTGGTCAGGGAGAGATGAGGGGGTCTGCTGAAATTAATGTCAGAGACAACTAATCTAACTTGCGCCATCCCTTATTTGCACGACAAATTAATGTCACAGACCACTAATCTAACTTGCGCCATCCCATATTTGCATGACAAATTAATGTCACAGACAACTAATCTAACTTGCGTCATCCCATAATTGCACGACAAATTAATACTGTCGTGAAGGTGGACGAAAAATAAACCCAAATATGCTGTTATAGCAGCTGATATCCCACGACGCGTGTTAAGACATTACTAAAGTATATACTTTAAAACAGGTACATTAATCTTGATATAGAAATAGTAATAATGTTACTATTTCTAGTAATAGTAATAATGTCGTAAAGTATACCACGTTTTTTTTATTGAACACTTTTTTTTCGTATATTTTTCCCTATCGATTGACACTAGTTTCATTTATGGCCAAGCAATTATTTTTTTCTAAATGGCGGAAGGTTAGATAAGCTAAGCATTTATACAAAAAATGTTGATGATCTTTGGCGAATAATGTATGTCCTATACTTATTAATTTATGTCCTATACCTATGGCTTGACTCAGGCGTAAAGATTAAATGGAACTGGGCCGCATCATCCGTAGGCTGATTGTTTTGTTTTAATGTTCATTTCGTGAATTTGGTTCAGCTATCCTCATTACTCTTAGCTTACAAGCAGCTGAATTTGTCATTCAAAAGGTTCAACTATTAGAAGTATACACATTATGTATTTTATATATTTCAGGTCGCCATGGAAGCAGCTATCATTCTGTTTCAGGATGCACATCACCAAGTTTCTTAAACAATGTCAATATGTCTGACTTAGAATCAGTTTTGGAATCACCAAGAAAAGCTTTCTTAAAGAGGAACTTGATTAAAGAAATAATTAAAAAACGAAAACTGATGCAAGACAATAAAAACTTAAATAAAAAATATAAAAGACTTAACCATACATACAGGAATCTATCTATAAGAATATATCTATAAGAAAGAGGCCATTGTTCGATTAAAAAAGAAAATAGTCAATTTGCAGAGCTTTCTTTTAAAGCAGAAGCTGTTGATTTATTTCAACGAATGGTTCGGAATAAGAAATTTAAAAAAACTCAAGAATGAAGTTTCCACCAAGCTTAAGAAAATTCGCCCAAACTTTGAATTTTTACTCGCCAACTGGATATAAATATGTGCGAAAAGTCTTCGAGAATGGCCTTCCTCATCTAAGAACTTTAGGAAAATGGTACGAAAAGAACAATGTTGCGCCCGGATTTACAGCCGAAATGTTCGACGTTTTGAAGAAAAAATATGCAGTACCTAACCCAAAAAAATATGATTTGCACTCTTGTAGTCGATGAAATGTCGATACGACAATTAACAACTCTTGTGCAACGGAAGAACAACTGATGGACTGGTTGACTATGAAACTGAAGCATTAGAAAATGCTGAAGTTACTACGCCAACTTTTGTAATGATGCTTGTCAGCATGAACGAAAACTGGAAACAATTACCAATGGCATACTTTTTCGTAAATGGACATCCAGCACTATTCCTTTTCATTCCAACCATTGGTCAGTGTGATAAAACTTTGGTAGTGATGACGCCCACGCATATTTTTTTATTCATGTCGTTGTCAAAGTGACGATGTGAAAGTGACATCTAGTATATTTATAAAAATGAATGGAGGGGGGTTTGTGACGGCGTCGGGTGTTGTTGGTAGGGGTTTTAGATTTAGAGGGTACATGTACAAATTTTGTGCCGTGGGGCGCAGCTAGTACTTGAATATACAAAATATACCTTATTTGTTCATATTGCACTACTAAAATAATATTTTCATCATCATCGTCAGGCTTTACAATTCTGGGACACGGCACGGACATTCTCCTAGGATGGATTTACGTAACGTACGCCTACGCTCGCCCCGTGCAGGTTGGTGGATGTCACCGGTTTCAATATGATAACTTTCATAATAATAATAATTTAATTGGCCGAGCGAGCGAAGCGTCTCTGTTTCAGCTTGGGCATAAATTCTTTCGTATGTCCGGATGTCTGTCCGGCTGTTCTCCTCTACAGTAGGTCAATCACGATTCGCATTTCTCAACCGATCTAGACAAAAGTTGGTATACAGGTTAAGCACATTTTTTTGTCGTCCGGGATTTTTCATTGGACCCCCCCAAATAAAGGGTAAAAAAGGGGCTATCTCCTTGCCTATCTTGCCTCCTATCTGCCTTATTAAATCCGATTTCGATGGTTCTTTTTTATTTAAAAGGTAGGTAGTAACTTTAAGTTAGTCTCATTAAAATTTGGTGAAGATATGATGATGGTCTTCGGCGTGATGAGCAGAATAGCTCCTCAAAATGCAGTAAACTCACTTTTAGGTTTCTACCAGTGGAATCAGCCCTTTATCTACTAGGTTGGGATTGATGGAGCACCTTGGTTATTAATGTTAGTTGTACAATAGATTGATTGATCTTGATTTGATTGATTTTGATGCAAAAAAGTTTGTAAGCAAGAGGTCTACAGCTCACAGAGCCACTAGTATATTATTTTAATTAATATCTACTATTTTCAGGATTCAGGAATTCCACAAAGAAAAACTATTTATTACGCGAATACCAAGCGGACACACGTATAATCCGTGTCTCGAGTTATTATCGAGTTATTAAGTATCTTGCCGTAATATTTTTTAACCAAAGAGTTCTTGCCTACCAGACTTGCTTGTTTTCCCGTATTATTATGGTTCCTCAAAATTGAACTAGATGGCGTTGGCGTCGAGTTAGCTCGCGGAAGCTTTTCATTCGCGCGTTCGACGAGCCTGTGGCGGGCGATTTTGTTAAGGCAAAGGTGATAGTTGCGTATTTAGATCTTCAAATGATATTTTTATAAGCTGTCTAATCTGAAGACAGCATTTGGAATTAAATTGATTAATAGTTCTCGAACCTACCGATTTTTACCGGTATTTCTTATCGTACGATTTGGGTTGGGTACTTGTACTATTATTTATTCTGTGGTACTGTCCTACCGATATACCGAAATCTCTCACGAACAACGAAACATGCTGAACAAAACAACATGGCTACAGAAAAAAACATTGGTTTATTAGATATATAATGACAGTTATGTGAAGCTAATTGTTATGATTTCAAAATTATGGAAAAATTACTGTGACTATGACCCGAGAATATTGGGGAGATCCTAAAAATGACTGAAAATAACTGTACTGACTTCGAAATCAATACAAAAATGATTGCGGCAATGGCATCGACCCTCTTTGTTTAATAGGGTCGATGGGCAATGGCTAAAGAATATTGGCACAATCCTAAATAATATTGTTTTGTATTCTTACCAGATCCTACCTGTTCTGTAATTAAATGTTTTACTCCAAAAATACATACCACTTTTCAAACTAATTAGTTTTACTACTGTATTGTTTTTTTTTTCATCTAAACCGATTTTATGTACAATTTAACGATTTTTGAGGACTTTTCTACCGATTACTCATTTTGACGTTCGAGAACACTGATTGCATGCATTGCAGTTGCATTTAGTTAGTGTAGGTAGTGTTACATTACATACATACAATACAATACAAAAACTCTTTATTGCACAATGCACACCAAGCAAAAACAAAAAAAAAGAAACTAAAATGTACAATCGGCGGCCTTATTGCTAAATAGCAATCTCTTCCAGGCAACCTTTGTAAGTACATCTTAAGTAAGTATTATGTAATAGTATGGTATATTAATTATTATGTGTAAATTGACTCTTTTATTTTGCTTGTGGGCTGGGGAAGAGAGATAGAAACATGTAGTGTGAATTTCGTTCAAACGAGCTATTCGAAGGTGGATATCGTGTAAACTTCATTCGAAAAAAATGGCGCGGTTACGTCGATCACTCGCTGTATACGGAACGCGCGCACAGGTCCGACGCTGACAGTAGTCATCCAAGCACTGAGACCACGATGTGAATGCGATAGCGTGAATCATTCCCGAACGTGAAAATAAGAGATAGCAACTGAGCGTGCCTTTCATATTTTAAACGTCGTAAGCGCCATTTCACAAAATAATTAATAAAAAATAAAGAATGCAGTTAATGGATTTCTGTCGGACAAGATTTCGTAAACATTCGAAATACACTTGAGTAAAAATAAAGCAATGAAATAACTGCTTGGGTTTTGAAAATGTGACGAAAAAATTATGTAAATGGAGCCAACTTTGTGAATTTATTCTATCGAGAAAAATTTATCCAATCGTGTTTTCGTCTGACGAAATTAAAAAATACATCATCTATATTGGCATTCATTAATATTAGATATTTAGCTTTCTAACTGAATGAGTTTTGATAATTTGAATGATCCGTTTATTTTTTACGTAGCTCCTTAAGCGAGCTCACGAAAATGTGCAGGCGCACAGCGTTTGCCCCAACGGTTGCCGGTTCTTCGAATTATGGTTGGTTATGTATGTACTCGTATTGTTTGTATGTGTGTTATTTTAAGCAAAATATAGCTTAGGATCCTAGGTCTATGCATGTCCAATATGCACTTGGCAGGATTTAATTTCTTTTGACTTGGTACCTACTTCGTGAAATGAACATTTTCACGTAGTCCTTCATTATTCTAGTCCAAGTATCGTTTGCCGACGTTTGTACCATCCTGGACAAAGCGCGTAAATCCAGATTAGACAGACGCCACGAGGCGTGAAGAGGCAGAGTGACTGCGGAGACTTACCATCAGTTTCCGTTATACTTACCTAGAGATACCTAGAGGCAAGAGCGAGTATAAGTGCGCCATATAAGGCCAATCAATACATATAAAAAAAAAAAAAAAAAAAAAGTGTCTGTTTGTAATATTAAAATAACAGCTTTTTACTAAATGCATTTGAAATTACTACGGTACGTACGGTACGGTACTTATAACAAAAAAGCAATTTTTTAAGTTTTTGTCTGTCTGTAGTCTGTTTGTTCCAGCTATTCTCCGAAACGGCTGGACTGATTTTAACGGGACATTCACTGGCAGATAGCTATAAAAGATAGAACTGGCAGATAGAATAAAAGTAGCCTATGTTACTCCTTTTATGGAGTAATATAGGGATCCACACAAAAAAAAAACATGACCATTGACCACGCGGGCAAAGCCGCGGGCACAACTAGTAGGTATTTCATAAAAAATACGCATATTGTTGCAGTTGCGAACAAAAAGTTGTAGTTTTTTTTAAAGTTACTACAACTTACTACAACCTACATAAAAATCTACTTATTTATTTTCTACATTATTGGGAGCCTATAAGTTCAATAGTGCAACTTAGAATCCAGCGATACCGGGTTCGATTTTAGGCTCCGCACAGTCCGCACCAATGACTTTTAGATAGATAGATAGATAACTCTTTATTTTACAAAAAATATAAATACAAATGAACTAAAACTAAGAAATATTATTGTACAATACGCGGTCTTATCGTAAAAAGTGATCTCTTACAGACAACCTTTGGATGGAGAGGAAATAAATACGACAACAGACAGTGGTGTACTCATAGGTATCATAAAAATATGCTAATTAAACTAAAATATATAATGTAACCAATAAGAACACATACCAATACAATAAAATAAATATCTAATAATATATAATAAATACCATACGTAACATACAATTTATAAAATACATATGGATCCATAATAAATACATTTATATCAATATCATACATTCATAAAGTTAATTCAAGAAAAACAATGACATGAATAGAAAACAGGGGAAGTGAAATCAGATTTCAAGATATATAGTTTTTTAACTATATGTTTAAATGAATTTAGAGAGTGTGCTCGTCGATCGTGCGTGGTGATCGTGAGCGGCAGCGAACAGCTTGGACACTGAACGATCTGTCATAAAAAGAGCGACCGACGCTACCGTGCAGTGGAAACTTTAGGGTGAGATTTTCTGATGACCTAAGTGAACGGGTAGTTTTTTCTAAGTTAAGTGCGGTTTTCCATCGCTCCGTGCTTCGGAGGGCACGTTAAGATGTAAGTACCGGCTGTTATTGATTAATAGCAGTTGTTAAGCCATGTCAGAGGCCCTCGGGCGGCCTGACAGACTGACACCAGAGGCCAGCACTACCTCAAACGGCAAACAAACAAATTTTAAAGGAAAGAGAAAATGAAAATTTTGATTGTAACTTAAAAAAAAAGTGTAGGTTGGTACAAGTTTTTTTCCAATAACGCACAAAAAGTAGTACGTAAAGTTGCATTTCCATTTCCTCTTTCCTAATAAATAATGAATGAAAATAAAAAAGTTTATACTCGTATTCATGATGTTGTAACAACTTTAGGCACAAGTAAAGTTTATACTCGTATTCATGATGTTGTAACAACTTTAGGCACAAGTAAAGTTTATACTCGTATTCATGATGTTGTAACAACTTTAGGCACAAGTAAAGTTTATACTCGTATTCATGATGTTGTAACAACTTTAGGCACAAGTAAAGTTTATACTCGTATTCATGATGTTGTAACAACTTTAGGCACAAGTAAAGTTTATACTCGTATTCATGATGTTGTAACAACTTTAGGCACAAGTAAAGTTTATACTCGTATTCATGATGTTGTAACAACTTTAGGCACAAGTAAAGTTTATACTCGTATTCATGATGTTGTAACAACTTTAGGCACAAGTAAAGTTTATACTCGTATTCATGATGTTGTAACAACTTTAGGCACAAGTAAAGTTTATACTCGTATTCATGATGTTGTAACAACTTTAGGCACAAGTAAAGTTTATACTCGTATTCATGATGTTGTAACAACTTTAGGCACAAGTAAAGTTTATACTCGTATTCATGATGTTGTAACAACTTTAGGCACAAGTAAAGTTTATACTCGTATTCATGATGTTGTAACAACTTTAGGCACAAGTAAAGTTTATACTCGTATTCATGATGTTGTAACAACTTTAGGCACAAGTAAAGTTTATACTCGTATTCATGATGTTGTAACAACTTTAGGCACAAGTAAAGTTTATACTCGTATTCATGATGTTGTAACAACTTTAGGCACAAGTAAAGTTTATACTCGTATTCATGATGTTGTAACAACTTTAGGCACAAGTAAAGTTTATACTCGTATTCATGATGTTGTAACAACTTTAGGCACAAGTAAAGTTTATACTCGTATTCATGATGTTGTAACAACTTTAGGCACAAGTAAAGTTTATACTCGTATTCATGATGTTGTAACAACTTTAGGCACAAGTAAAGTTTATACTCGTATTCATGATGTTGTAACAACTTTAGGCACAAGTAAAGTTTATACTCGTATTCATGATGTTGTAACAACTTTAGGCACAAGTAAAGTTTATACTCGTATTCATGATGTTGTAACAACTTTAGGCACAAGTAAAGTTTATACTCGTATTCATGATGTTGTAACAACTTTAGGCACAAGTAAAGTTTATACTCGTATTCATGATGTTGTAACAACTTTAGGCACAAGTAAAGTTTATACTCGTATTCATGATGTTGTAACAACTTTAGGCACAAGTAAAGTTTATACTCGTATTCATGATGTTGTAACAACTTTAGGCACAAGTAAAGTTTATACTCGTATTCATGATGTTGTAACAACTTTAGGCACAAGTAAAGTTTATACTCGTATTCATGATGTTGTAACAACTTTAGGCACAAGTAAAGTTTATACTCGTATTCATGATGTTGTAACAACTTTAGGCACAAGTAAAGTTTATACTCGTATTCATGATGTTGTAACAACTTTAGGCACAAGTAAAGTTTATACTCGTATTCATGATGTTGTAACAACTTTAGGCACAAGTAAAGTTTATACTCGTATTCATGATGTTGTAACAACTTTAGGCACAAGTAAAGTTTATACTCGTATTCATGATGTTGTAACAACTTTAGGCACAAGTAAAATTATTATAGCAATACAAAAAACTCGACTGCGAACAAAATTAATGAATACGAGCTGACCGCCCGCAAATATTATCACACTAATATTACTCGTATAAAGGCAAAGGTTCGTATGTATGTAAGGGTGTGTGTATGTTTGTTACTTCTTCACGCTTAAACAGCTGAACAGATTTGAATGAAATTTGGTATTGAGGTAGCTTGGCTACTTTTTATCCCGGAAAAATGCATAGTTCCGGAGGGACGCGGGTGAAACCGCGGGGCGCAGCATGTATTTAATACACGACTGCCCAAAAAAAATAGTGTATTGTTTTTAGAATTCATGTATTTTTGTATGTATGTGAGTTTCTTTATTCCACCATAACTTTTAAATGCCTGAACAGATTTAGACGTATGGGGTATCGTTAGAATCCTTAAGGTGATATCAGACGTTTCACTCGAATGAACGTTCACTCGAGTGAATGCTTCATCTTTCTTTCATTTCATGTTCACACGGCTTAGCTGGAATGAAATAGAAATGAAAATTCACTTCTCTTTTCATTAAATATGTCGTCGAATGATGTCGTGCGTCTTGGAATTAGTTTAATTTGTTATCATTTAATCAAGGGTGTGACCATGGATTGCAAGAACAAATTTATTGGGAGCTTCAGATACATTGTTGAGGAACTAGCAGATGAAGATCCTGAATCATATTGCTACTAATAATCACTAATTAGAGATGTCATAGCGTTTGCCCATATTGTTCTGTCTTTATATTCAGCATGTTTGTGGTTCTAAAGGCATTGATCGTTTTTAAAGTTCTCCAAAAATAAGAGAGTATTTTCATCATTCCACTTGAACACCATTTTGCCGCAAACTCAGAAAAAAATATTTAAAGTAGCGATGTGGCGTAGCGACGTTCATCTCCTACAGGACTCGAGACAAAATGACCAAATCCGAGTGAATGTTCTTTCTGTGTTCAGATAGTTCATTTTTCGTTCATTCGAAATGGGAGTGAAAGATGCGAATGAAAATATCCAACATCGTTGGATCGGTTCATTAATGAATTCATTCGGTACTCTTGTTTCATTTTGTGTTCAGACGTTTCATTTCAAGTGAAAGGTGCCTAATGAAAGACGAAAATGAAAGAAAAATGAATCGTCTGATATCACCCTTACATCCCCCGAGTAACATAGGCTATAACTTTTTTGAAAACTTTCTATATGGTGGCAGTATGGTATCGCACCTTTTTCAAACTCGAAAAAAACTTCGAAATTTACAATATGGGTATCAAATTGAAGGACTTGATAAGAACATTCCAACAGAATATAATTTATTGGCAAAAGGTCTTTTTTTTGGAAGGGCAGGCGTGTTTTTTTAGGTTTTAAGCTAGATAGTTAAATAAAATTAATGTTCCTTTTCATTTTTATTTGCAACATTAGAAAATAGTATTTTCATTCATCATCAGCCTATATCTGTCCACTGCTGGACGTAGACCTCTCCTATGCACGCCACTAAGCTCGGTCTTCAGCTTTCCTCATCCATTTTCTTCCAGACACTTTTCGCAAGTCATCACTTCACCTGGCCAAAGGGCGTCCTACACTACTCGTCTACCACAGTATTTACATTAAATTGAAAATTTTAAAAGAAGCTTTTTAGACTTGCTACCGTTTAGTTAAAAGAATTATATATTTTTGTCATGATCTTTTAAAAGCCTTCATTATGATAAAAAAATGAACAAAATAAAAAATACGTAGCTTACTTCCGCCAAAATTGTTAGTCAGACAAATGATAAATGGTAAAATTGAACTATTGTAAAATATAAATGAAATGAAAGCTCAGGCCTGGAAGCCAGAAAAAAAAAACTACTATATAATACATCATATAAAACCCCACGCTAAACAAACCCTACTCAAATAGAAGTAACGTAACACTTATATATTTATATACATATATTATAAAAACACAATAAAAAACATATACCTCGATCCAAATCTTCGGGTGATGTTGACTCTTCGAGTGCTGGACTGAGAGTGACAACCAGCTGTGCAACCAGAGTGGCAGCTGTGAGCCGCCATATTAGTTTCCTTAACACTTCATATATCTTAAGTCACTCTCGTGATCAAGACGAACCACATATAAAAATCCATCAAGCCGTATAGGCTATAGGACGCGACTAAGTAACGTACAAACGAACAAACAAACATACATACATACAACCCAAACACATAACCATCCGTGTAGTCGGGTAAAAAAACATTTTTTCTATATAAGCTGCACATTTATTCTGTGGCAGAACACAAATTTTCAAAAAAAAAAACGTTTTAAGTACATAATATGTAAACAAATATTTTCCAAAATATTACGTCACTTATTTTCTTTAAAATTAAGCGCATGGTTCTTTTCAGCATTTCTAACTATTTGCTATAGATTAGGATTTCCCAATACTGCCCTGCGAGCATGGCTCTTATCGATCGATAAAATTCGATAAATTTATCGACCGGTAAACAGTTCTTTTTTTATCATTTTTATCAAAAAGCGGCGTTCCATGCGGATCTAGCCTCTCGGTAAATTTTATTGATTCGATAACACGTCGTGAGTTTATCGATTTAAAAAATGGCAATTCGTGGACTATACCATATATCAGATAGACGACTAATAGTCAAAAAAATATTTTTTGACACAATTTGGCAGATTTTTATTATTTTGAGTTGTTACGAAGAAACTTCTGTTATTTGGAATTCTACTTAACTACCATAAAGTAGTATATTCCTTGAACCTAACCTAAAGTATAACTAGCCATAACTCGTTGCACAATTGCTTGAGACACCTCCCTGACAAGTCTGACAGTGCGCTGTCCTAGTGCTATATTATATTCCTGGCCGATGCATCGTTGGTGCAACTGCCCTCGGTGAAAAAGCGTACAGCTGATAGAACCTACAACAATGATTATACAGGTAGTTTTTTAGACTGAGTACCTACTAGGTACCATAATAATTAGAGCATTAGACACAATCACAACAAAAGATAATTTCTGGAAATAGAAAAAACGTAACTAAGCATTTTGGTATTATTATGTAAAGTAGATACTACAACATGCGCAGGCAGTCCATTAGATCGACTCCTCAAACGCCTTCAACATCTTGAATGAGGGCGAGGGAAATTTCCTTATAAATTCTAAAAATAATCTTAAAATGCTGTTCTTCCAGACCGAAAGGATCATTGGCATCCCTGAAACTTGCCTCACGATGTTCTGACACCTCCACGTTTTGGCTTATAATCCGAAAAGGAATTTACAAAAAAAAAAGTTTGTCGTGTAACTTTGGAAAGCCGATAAAATTCGGTAAAATTACCGACATTATATCTACAACAATTGTCAAAAATAAGATTCATGCTTCCTTTTGTTGATATAAATCTATATATTAAATATGATTTATCGAATTTATGTCGTTGTCGATAAGTACGTTCCATGCTACTGAACTCGTATTATCGAATATTAACGTGAAACTTAATTAAAAAAAGTCGGTAAATTTATCGATCGATAAGATCCATGCTTGCACTGCTGAATAGAAAAAAACTCAGCCTGTATAGTCACTTGTTACATGGAATAGCTTCGGAAATATCAAAAGTCGCCGAACATAATTTATTGTTAGTGCCCCTTGGGGAGCTCTACCTCTGGGACTCCACTTACCACTACTTCCTGGGACAGTATAAGTACAATATGACTGTGTACTGAGATTTTACTAAAGTTACAACTTACAGTTCATTTTACTCTTCGCATCTTGAGATTTTTTATCGACTTTGATGGTTGGGTTACTTTTAACCCTGAATAAATTTGGCGAAATGCGTCGAAGCCGGGACACCTTCTCTTGTGTGGGAGTCGTTTTGGGTATCAGGTTTGAAGAGGAGACGCTTTCGAAGCGCTTCAGGCGGCCCTTGGTGAAGTCTTCATACCCTGAAACGCCCGAAAGGTTGGGGCTCGATGCGAACTGAGCTTTTGGTGTTTCTGCTACCTGAAATATAGTTTTAATAAGTTTTTATTAATACTAGTGAAGGAATTGTGCTACAGACAATGGGTCGGATCTTAATAAGATTCTGCTACCTGATATATAGTATTTTAATAAGTTTTTATTAATACTAGTGAAGGAATTGTGCTACAGACAATGGGCCGGATCTTAATAAGTTTCTGCTACCTGAAATATAGTATTTTAATAAGTTTTTATTAATACTAGTGAAGGAATTGTGCTACAGACAATCAATGGGTCGGATCTTAATAAGTTTCTGCTAGCTGAAATATAGTATTTTAATAAGTTTTTATTAATACTAGTGAAGGAATTGTGCTACAGACAATGGGTCGGATCTTAATAAGATTCTGCTACCTGAAATATAGTATTTTAATAAGTTTTTATTAATACTAGTGAAGGAATTGTGCTACAGACAATGAGTCGGATCTTAATAAGATTCTGCTACCAGAAATATAGTATTTTAATAAGTTTTTATTAATACTAGTGAAGGAATTGTGCTACAGACAATGGGTCGGATCTTAATAAGATTCTGCTACCTGAAATATAGTATTTTAATAAGTTTTTATTAATACTAGTGAAGGAATTGTGCTACAGACAATGGGTCGGATCTTAATAAGATTCTGCTACCTGAAATATAGTATTTTAATAAGTTTTTATTAATACTAGTGAAGGAATTGTGCTACAGACAATGGGTCGGATCTTAATAAGATTCTGCTACCAGAAATATAGTATTTTAATAAGTTTTTATTAATACTAGTAAAGGAATTGTGCTACAGACAATGAGTCGGATCTTAATAAGATTCTGCTACCAGAAATATAGTATTTTAATAAGTTTTTATTAATACTAGTGAAGGAATTGTGCTACAGACAATGAGTCGGATCTTAATAAGATTCTGCTACCAGAAATATAGTATTTTAATAAGTTTTTATTAATACTAGTGAAGGAATTGTGCTACAGACAATGGGTCGGATCTTAATAAGATTCTGCTACCTGAAATATAGTATTTTAATAAGTTTTTATTAATACTAGTGAAGGAATTGTGCTACAGACAATGGGTCGGATCTTAATAAGATTCTGCTACCAGAAATATAGTATTTTAATAAGTTTTTATTAATACTAGTAAAGGAATTGTGCTACAGACCATGGGCCGGTTCTTAATAAGATATCTACACATACTTATGTAGTTTCCGGCTGTAGGGTTTTCAGCAGATAATATTTTTGTTTGATTATAAGTGCCTAACAGGAATCAGAGAAGTATAGCCACTGTCGTAAACACTAATCAGGCCAATCAGAACTTAGAGTTAAAAAAAGGTACTCTTCGAGCGGAAAACTTAGTAGGTATGCGCGATACAGAATTCCATACAAAACGTCATAAAATGCATAAAAACCACAGACTTCTAAGGATTAGTGCCATATATCTTTAAAGGAAGAAAAAACATTTGTTGACACAAATCACATTACAACAAAAAAAACAGTTATGTACTTATACTAATAAATAGGTTACATGTTGTAGCAGCGGCTGTACCAAAGGGGCCTGCGCTCAGAAAAATGTCCAGTGACATGTCCTCCGGACGCCGATTTTCTGACAAACCCCGTGGGTGCGTGAAAAAGGTGCACATTCAAGAAGAAAGAAGAAATGAAAAAGTGTATAGATAGATAGATAGATGTACTCTATTGAAAACCACAATACAGAAATATACAATTAATAATTAAAAAATAAGTTATAATTGGCGGTCTTAACGGTCGGATGTCAGTGAATATTTTGTCCCTCTCATCCGTGATCAAGTAGAGCGGAAAAGATGATACATCTCGGGAGTAAAATTTAAGGTTTTTATTTATTTGTAGGAAAACTAATGGCTGAACGGATTTGGAACCAGGATAGCTTATATGCTGGATTAACACATAGGCATCATCATTTCATCATCATCATCATCCATCATCATAATCCACGCGGGTGAAACCACGGGGTGCAGCTAGCAAATAACAATTAAGTTTACGAGCGAAGTTACTGCAAATCAAAGTTCCAGGTCTCACAGGGGCGTGGCGCTTACCAACAGGCGTGAGACCACAGAGCCTAGTCTTCAGCTCTTCTCATCCAGTTTCTGCCGGCCGCCTTCCGCAGGTCGTCACTCCACGATACCCGATATACTCGGGATTCTAAATAACTCTAAACTTTAAACCCCCTCGCTACGCGGAGTTAACTCTGGTTCCCTCGTCACGCTCAGGGTCTATGATGCCGCCAGTGACGTAAGACACTGCTTTGTCCCCTTGGTGTAAAATCTACTATTATTCGTACTTGTATATTCTAATTTATGCAGATCAGATCAACGATTCGAAAGTTATCGTTTACCAAACACATACAAACGCTAAGTCAATCACATAGACCCTTCCAGACAAGTCTACAGCTCGGTTTTCCTCGAGAATAAAGGAAAAAACTAGCCATGGTGGAAGAAGGAAGGCGGACTCCATGATACGTGTCCACGATAATCCATTTCCAGCTTGTGGGCGTCATTAAATACGTTTGCCCATTCGCAATATTCACTCGAGGACTCTTCTACCCCAGTCAGCGAATCTTATCCTTCAGAGACACTCCGAGGAAATCTCTCTCCTATAGCTAGCGGAACGACAAAACAACTATCGATATAAAATGAAAATTAATTTGTTTGTTCGTATTCTGTGCGTGCATGCGCTATCGTTTCGTTCCGACGAGTTGAAACTTTGTACGCATGTTGTTAGAACTTGCGTGAAAGTTTCCGGCAACGAAGGAGGGGATACGTACGTAATTGCGAATGTCTATTCCTCGAAGTATAATCATCGAATGCTTACATCGAAGGGTATTTTCTGCGAATGGTCAAAATTGCGAAGGTTTATACCTGCGAAGGGTCGTTTGTTCGAATATTCTAATAAACAAGCTAACACACACGTCCACATATACTAATACTATTAACATCTATGTCTATATAACATACCTACTGAGTGAATGACAGCCAACGCACTAAGCTGTGCGTTGTGTGAACTTTTAAAAATAAGCGAATGTTTCCTTTGAGTAAAATTTGCTAGCTTCAATATTGAGGGTATTTTCCTTCCAGGTTCCGATCGAACTATCCATTTTATATATGAGTATTACACATTTTCAACAATATTACACACGTAGGTACGCGGGTTTTTTTTATTGGTTTAGAAAGTGATAGAATATTAGTATATTCGATCATATGACCCTTCGCAGCAATAAGCCTTCGCAGTTTTGACCATTCGAGCAAATGTGCCGTCGCAATTTTGACCATTCGCAGTAACGACCCTTCGAGGATGTAAGCATTCGATGAATAGACATTCGCAAGTGACTACGTATCCCACGAAGGGGATACGATGAAGGAGGCGTAGCGTCGCATGCGGGCATTATCAATAAATAAAAATAGAACAACAAACCTTCAACTCTGATATCTTGGACACTTCGAGTGCCAGTGATGACATGGACGAGTCGTTTCGATCTTTTTCCATATATACTTGTACGGCGTTTGCTAGCTGGTCGCCGAGGTTAATAGCCGCCTTCCGAGCTGCTATTAGGATGTCCAGTAGTGGATTTTCCAGAGGATGGATGGGACTGAAAAAATAAACATTAAAGATTTATTAGGCCCATCTCGCTTCTGAGTCACGTCTACAGGCAGTTTGGTAGTCTCGAATCGTGTAGCTAGAAGACTTGAGGAGATTCAACCTCCTACAGACTGAGTTTCTGGGGGTTACCGGAACATAGACAATATTCGCACGGTGCGGCCAGGCTATACAGATTACAGATGACCAAAGAGTCTTGCTTCACAGAATACATTTTAGGTATTAACTGAAGGTGCAATTTTAATAAATGATAGCCTTTTAAAAATGTATTTCCTGTTCTAAAGGTTTGATTAAATTAACTATGTAGGTAAATAAAGGATACGTAGATAACTCTGAATGTGGTTATTGCGAAGTCTATTTATCGAATGCTTACATCCACGAAGGGTCTTTCCGCGTGTTAATATTACGACAGTACCTACGTTTGCTCGAATGGTCAATACTGCGAAGTCTTAGGCAAAAACGGATACTACTCACGTATAACAGTTGAAATATACCAACCACATCCGGTGGTCTTTCTCAAGGGGAGTGAGGAATGCTCGAGGACGTGTCTTAGCTCGATATTTCAATGCGTTTCAGTATTTTATACGTGAGTAATTCCCGTTTTTTCGTTTAAGATGTATAAAAACACGTTAGCTTTCATAATAATACTGCGAAGGCTTATTGCTGCAAAGTAAACTAACTGCTCTGTAACTGGTTACAAAATAAAAATTATAGGGAGACAGAGCAACTTCTCCTCTGTTTTATATAAAGGTCTACATAAATCATAAACATTGTGAGCTTTTTCTCACCCTCACTCTCACACAACATACACACAACATGCACACTCAAATACACAATAAATATATACACGCACACTCACACACTCACACAAATATAATTAAATAAATTAAAATTAAGACCAGGCTCTGCTTTTTAAGGGTTTTTTGCATAAATATGCTGGGTGAACCACAAACCTAATAAATGTGAAACTTAACATATATGATTTTGAGATCTTTATCTCTCTAAGACTAAGTCAAAAACACGATTAACAAAATTTCATTCGATACATTTTCTTATCAAAAATTACGTTATTTTCGGTAATGTTTACATTTTTCTACTCAACGGCTTAAGTTTTATCTCTAAAATAAATCTCACAGGAAGAAAATATAGTTTATTATCTAAGACTAAGAAAAAAATTACCTAACTAAATTATTAGCCTGCCAATAAAATAAATAAATTTTTAGACATACGTCATTTAGTTCCGAGCTAAAGTGTATACAAACAGCGCCCGCGATATTCAACCTTATTACGCAGGCACCTCGCGTTATAATAGTTATTCAAACGAGCGGCTTGCCAGTGCAGCGCTGTGCGCCGAAGTAGACGGACCTGTGATTGATTGTGCCACAACGACAAGCGGACGTATTTACGCAATGGGAAACAAAACTATTTACAAATATGTTTGCAAAAGAAAGAAAGCAAATCGTTTTAAAGATTTTGCAAGAAAAATGAGAGAAGCAAAGATGTAAGTATTTTCCGAGTAAAATAAGCTAAAATTATACTTAGATTTAGATTGTTAAAAATGAATTCATTGATAATTATTTTTACCTGCCTACTTTCATAGGAACAAAAATTCTTCGCTAGAGTATCGGGAACATGAAAAACCAGTGGAGTCGCCACTTGAACAGTTAAATATAGTTTCGCTTCCCGAGATCTATGAAAAAAAGTAAGTTACTCTTACATCATATTTCTATTGTAACTGCACACAATAACTACATAATTATGTAGACATATAAGCGGTATACATATCTAGCCGAGGTGGGACGGCGCGGCGCAGGCGCGGCGGGTGGCCCTTCGCTGCACTAGCGCGTACTGGGATACTATGCTTGGTAAACTTATGGTGAGACTTCAGTGTCTGTCTATATGTATATCCGTCCGTCCGTATGTATGTATGTTGTTGTACTCAGCAACCACTCATGCTACTCACACTTTGTCGGTGTTTTTGACCCCCGAACAAAGAGACGGGTTTATAAGTTTAGTGTATGTGTGTGAGTGTGTGTGTTTGTCTGTGGCAACGTAGCTCCGAAGCGAATGGACCGATTTTGATGCTGTTTTTTCTGTTTGAAAGCTGATGTGATCGAGATGGTTCTTAGATATATGGGTAGGGGAAGGGGAGAGGGGTGGGGGGAAAGGGGGTTGAGAATCGTAGCTTCCAAATGAATGGTCCGATTTAGCTGCGGTTTTTATGTTTGAAAGCTGGGGTAAACGAGATGTGTCTTAACTATAATGGGGGAAGGAGGAAAAGGCGAGGGGGGGTGAGAATCGTAGTCCAAACGAATGGACCGATTTTGTTTTGTGTTTGTAAGCTGATGTGATCAAGATGGTTCTTCGATCGAGATGCTTCTTAGATAATAATGGGGGTCGGGTTTTCTTTTTGCACGTACCTATCTGGCATGACAAAATATTCTATACCTTTCATCACTTTTGCAATAGGCTAAAGGGTAAGATAATTATACCAGCTGCGCCCTGTGGGTTCACCCGCGTGGAATGATGCTAATGAAAAGTATGTCTATGTGTATAATTAGATTAATAATTAGATAATAATTTAGATTTCTCCATACAAATTTTCCCACTTTAATACTTTATTTTTGACCGAGCAAGCACGAAGTGCGAGCGGAGCGTCTCCGTTTCAGGTTGGACAAAAAATATTTTTGGTCGAAATTGATTCAAAAGCTTAAAATTCTAAGGATTTTTGGTCGAATTTGATTCAACAGCTTCAATAGCTTCAAATGCTTCAATAAGGATGTTTGGTCAAATTTGATGCATAAAACATAAATTAATAAAAAAAAACTTTATTTTAAATGTCTTGTACTAATAGACGGCTCCACATAATTTATTTACTTTTTCAGTTTAAGTCCTATTGACCCGGCACTTTTGTCTCCTTGTGGTAATCATGAGAACAATATAAATTTGCGTCGTACAAATTCGCCACCGTTGTCCACAAACGTACCTGAACTAGTGCGTCTACTTTTACAATAATTATATAATTAGTTTATTTATTTTAACTTCGCAAATATTTAATTGACCATATCCATATTGTGTTTCAGTTAGAAGTTCAGGAAATAGATGCTCTAAATGCAGATGAGGAATGTCCTTATGAAGTGCAAGATTATGGTCAAATTGTAAGATTAACGTTTTTGATTGTGCTCGATATTTAAGTCAGATGACTTGTACCTAGTAAAAAATATATATATTTATATTTTTTATTATAATTTCAGGAATGCGCTATACTTAGTGGCAGACGTATAATAGATTTACAAAGCTTTTTTGACAAATTGAAAAGCATCGCCAATCATAAGTCTCTCTTTGATTGTGGATTTACCTCAATAGATCTTGTTTCTGAACACCAAATTGGATTTTATTCTCGATTAAACATGCAATGCTTGATGTGCAAGAAAAAAATTCAGATTGAGACTACTAATCGAAATATAAATAAAGATGCTGTAGCTGGAGTTATGGCAAGTGGTAGTGGATATGCTCAGTTACAGCAACTCACAGCCGCTATTGACTTGCCCGAAATTAAACAAACAAAATATCTAAAAGTACAAGGTATGAGTAAACAATTTTAATCTTTGAAAACTTTCTTCATCAATGCATGCTTATTTATGTGTTTATACTACCTACTCGTGTTTTAGCAAATAAATATATACTTATCTTACTAGATCAAGTAGCCGATGAATGGGAGAGTACAGCGTGGGAGGAAATGGTCAAAGCTGGTGCTATAGAAAGGGAAATTGCGTTGAAGGAATGCCGTGTCAACAAAGATGGCATAGCGCTGATCGACGTAATTGTAGATGGTTGTTGGTCCAAAAGGTCGTATCAAACCAACTACGCTGCGTATTCTGGATGTGCAGCGATAATAGGCAGACGCACTGGTAAGGTTGTGTATATGGCAGTGAAAAATAAATATTGTTGCATCTGCCAACAAAATGGAGAAATTTATAAGAAACATCTGTGCTACAAAAACTATGAGGGGCCATCTACGGGAATGGAAGCAATGATAATAGCAGAAGGTTTTAAAAGATCTATCCAAATGCACAATCTTATATATGCAAGATTTATAGCAGACGGTGATAGTAGCACCTATGCCAAAATTATTGAATCACGCCCATACCCTAACATAACAGTAGAGAAACTTAACTGCAGAAACCACATCATGCGTCGATTCTGCAATAACATGCAAAAACTTACAACTGACACACGATACCCTGTAAAAGATAGAAAGCTCATCACAAAAGGGAAAATCTTATCCGCTCGCAAATACATATGTGACGCCATTAAACATCAAAGCCGACAAAAACTACGAGAACTTGCACAGTGACATTAATAATTCAGTTTATCATGCCTTTGGAAATCACGCAAAATGTAATAACCAGATATGTTCGCACACTGATGAAACTTTTACGGAGTTCAATACTTCTAGCCTTTGGCAGAGAATAAAAATACTTGCAGCCAATGTTGCTTCACATTCCAGAAGTCTCATTGAGGATGTTGACAGCAACGTTGTTGAACAATTTAACGGAGTTATTGCAAAATTAGTAGGTGGTAAACGTATCAATTACTCACAACGACGTGGCTATCAAACTAGATGCGCAGGTGCTGTCGTATCTTTTAACACAGGAAAACTTCTATCATCAGTCCACAGAAATGTTAGCAAAAATACACCCAGGAAAAGCTTGAAAAAGTACGAAGATAGAATATGCCGAAAAAGAGAAAGAAACCGACTAGTGACACATTCAAAAAGAAAGCGCTATTTAAAAAGGAATATTAACAAAAACGATACGAACTATGGAGAAAATGCGGAGCAACCAGACCTAGATCCGGAAAGTTTTGAAATGGCCAAAAAAACGTTTCTGCATAATTTGCATAAGACAGAAGAAGAACGTCACCGTATAAATAAACAAACAGTTTTACAAAGTGAATGTGCTGAATGGCTTGAGCTTAGACGCAATCTTTTGACAGCTTCTAATTGTGGAAAAGTCATAAAACGAAGAAAGACTCATAGCTGTAGAAACATGGTAAAGAGCATGCTTTACGCCACTCCGATAGACCACGTCAACTCCATACAGCACGGTAGACAATATGAAGCAGTAGCTCTGGATCAATTATCTAAATTACATAACATTAATATAACTAAATGTGGTCTGTTCATAGACGGAACACATAATTTTTTAGGGGCCACCCCTGACGGTATTACTGAAGATTTGGTAGTAGAAGTGAAATGCCCTATTGCTCCTTTCAAAATGGGAAGTATTGATGCAGCAATTGATGAAAACAAAGTTAATTTTTGGAAAAAGAACAAAAAAGGACAAGTGGGTATAAGCTATTTTTAAAGGGTGACATGCACTTGAAACGTCTCGTAGTCACACATGTCATGGCATTTGATTTTATGAATATGTAAACTTTGTACACTATAGAATTTCTTACATACCTAATATTATGAATTTTTTGCAGGTATACCTTAATAAAAAATCTGACTGGTACTACCAAGCCCGAGGTCAGATGCATATTGCAAAGAAATCAAAATGCATTTTTGCGGTATGGTATGGAGACGATAAATTAAAAGTTGAATGCATAGAAAAAGACGACGAGTTTTGGAGAAAAGAAATGGAGCCAAAATTATTAAGTTTTTATATGGACTGTTTACTGCCCGAGTTAGTAGACCCACGCCATACACGGAAAAAAATAATACGGGATCCAGTATATGTCACAAATCAAGCAGTGTCTACTGCCAAAGATCTGACAACTGCCAAAAAACGTAAATTGCAGTCAGACTGCTCGGAAGTTGCAAGTTCATCAGTTTCACCAGTTCTCAAACGAAAGTTGGACTTTACTCAGTTTTAAAAAATCAATCATATGTCTATCAAAGATAATGGCTTATTGTGTGCGTCTTGCGCAACGTGCTCAACTACGTAAAAATAGTATAAGATGACTGACAATTCATAGCACAAAGTGGCATAATTTATTTTTCTTTTCCAAGCGCAACAATGATAGTGATTTATTGTATTGACTGATGTAGGTAGGTGAGAAGCGTATCTACCATGTGTAGTACATAATAATTTCGTCGATTCCGTGCGGGCAATACGGGGTCTAGGCATGTATATCGAAAAGGCTAAACCACATTATAAATTAGTTAAAACAAAAGAATAATTATAAAATAAATAAAAATATTCCTATTTATTTGTTTTAAATAAACTTGTAAAATTTTTGAATGCAGTTTTATTTAACTTTAAATAGTAAATGTATTATTTATAATTAGAATCACAATGAAGTACATATTCGGTTTCAGTTTTACTAAAGTAAAAGATGCAGACATGTAAAAAATATTCCAGTAGGTATAAAACAATTAAATAACATTATATAAATAAAACAATATATTATATTATTATAATATATTATTTTTGCAATAGATACATAAAATAATATTGGTCTTCAAATAATATAAAGATCTTAGGACGACTCCGTACTTTCTCTGTTCGCTCTGTACTTGAGTCGCGCGCGCGTTCTCGATCGCGCGCGCGACAGAGACAGTGCTTGTTGCGGGTAGCGGGTAGCAGAGGCGGAGCTAGCGTGGGAAAATTATTAATAGAGCCTGGTCTTAAACTAAAAAACTAACTACTTTAATTAATTAAGATTATTTTTATTTTATTCTTGGAACTTTTGGAAGAGAAATAGACCCCCTGAGACAGGGAATCCTAGTGGGGAGTGTATTGATCAAATGTATTTTGTAATCTTTTTTATACTGTCAATAAATATTATTATTATTATTATTATTGTTGAAAATGCGTAATATACAGAGTATTACAGAGTAGAAATTTCGAACGGGACGAGGGAAAGTATGTAGTTCGGCGAGTTCGCATCCGCGTAATGCGCGACTCACCTCGATGTTTTATTTCTAAGTCGTACACTTCCCGGTGTTGAAGACAGTGTGTAGGTGCTCTGTCTATGCACCATTTTTTGCTGAAAAATAAATGTTACTTTACAGTTCTTAATAATTAATTTAAAGTTGCTGCCCAATACAATTTATTTAGAGCTGACCAAACGGCAATTTTCTGCTTACCGTTCAACGTAATCCACGACTTACCTTCATATTTTCTACGTCACTCTCGGAGGTGAAATTGGCTCGCTGCAGAGTGCCGGGTGTTGGTATCTGTCCCAAGTCCTTCTTGGAGTTACCTGTGAGGGTATCTAGAGAGCGGTAGCGCGTCGGTGTGTCCGGGTCTACTTTAATGTTGTATAGCCTGTGAACAGAGATCTTACTGGGAACCTAATTCATAGAGCTTTTGTCTGGTACACCAACATCAGAGAGCGATGGTAGCTTAACGGTTCAATAGTACAACTTAGAATCCAACGATACCAGGTTCGTTTCTAGGCTTCGCACTAATGGCTGTTTTTCCATCGCTCCGTGCTTCTGAGGGCATAAGCTGTTCCGGCTGTTATTGATTAATAGCAGTCGTTAAGCCATGTCAGAGGCCCTCGGGCGGCCTGACGAACTCTGACACCAGAGGCCAGCCCTACCTCATAAGACAAACATGATGGCTACATGATTTATGAAATCTTACAGCTTCTCCGGCGTCTTGAGGTCCGTCATGCTAGCCGACTTGTTCTCCTCTTTCTTTGATTCTATTTTGTCAGGGCCACTCGTCTCATTATTTTCTTTAATGCAGCGGATCATCTCACGGAGCTCGTTGGTGAGCCGCTCGCGGTGGCCCTTCGGCAGGGATCCGAGGAGGGTGAAGCCGAATTCCTGCGAAACAGAGAGGTTAAGCATAATTATGGCTCAACCCCCTATTCATCATTTTGATTACATCAGCTTTCAAACATAAAAAAAACGCATCCAAATGGGTCCATTCGTGTAGGAGCTACGAAGCCAAAGACAGACACACGGTTATTATACAATGATTACATGATATGTAATCTATGTAGAATATAAAGTGTATTACCTAGCCCCAAACTAAGGATACCTGTAGTACTCCTGTACTACGGGCACTAGATAACGGATAAACATACATAGATACCAATATTACATTTATTAATGTTTGTTTCCATGACTCGGAAACAAACATTTCTGCTCATCACACAAATGATTGCACCTTGCAAGATTCGCACCCGCGACCGTTCGGTTTCGTACCTAGGGTCTCTAGCCACTAGACCAACCGGCAGTCCAAGTATTATAGCGCTATATCATAGCGCCCATGTCCATATAAAAAGATTAAAACACTTGTATTGTACAGTATACAATGATTACTTATCATAGATTGTATCTTTGATTTGATTATGGTACAGTGTACCTAAACGTGCCTAAACCCTAAACTTACTTTTTTATTTCTTTGTTATAAGCATCATAATTGGAGGTTTTTAGAGCTGAAACTAATTACATTTAATTTCTTTAAAAAAATGAATTGCAGTTTACATTATATTCAAGCGATTGACACTAATAACAAAATATTTCACCACAATTTAAGGACAGCGGACAGTACTATCCCCCAAAACACCAATTCTATCAAAAACGGAACTACTAAAACTGACTTTCTCTATCGGTCGTATCGGGGGGGAGGAGGTGAGATAATAATATATACTTATATTTTATGTTTTTTTCAGCAGTTAACGCCTGCTTAGCGTAAATATATATATAATAATTTTCTACTGGAAAAATTTGGATCATGGATGAGATTCGAACTCGCATACTGTGCCTCAGCGCGGCACATGCCTATACCAATTCGGCTACCGAGACCTATGCTTCGTCATCCAAATCTTTCCATTAGCTTCTTTGTACCCGTCTTATTGGGACAGTAACGCTATCTATTGGTAGTATTAAGAACTAACCAACCAAACACGTCTAATTTTGATTAACTTCGTGTCTGAAAGATAAAGCCTCCCAAATCTTCTGATTTTTATAGCAGTTAACGCCTGCTTAGCGTAAATATATATAATAATTTTGTAATGGAAAAATTTGGATCACGGACGAGATTCTAACTCGCATACCTACTGTAAATATATACTGTACTTATACTAAATACCTATTTTGCGAATATTACAAAGAGGAAAGTCCTCTTAACAACATCTACCGCGACATCACTGGAACAGATGTGCCAGCAGCCTGCTGCCGTGCTCCTTATATAAAGGAGCTCAGATGGCTTGGGTAAATGCTGGCAGGACAATATGCAATAAACACCCCAAGCGGGACGTCAGTGCAGCCCTCGCCGCCCCTACATAGAAGATTAATTACATAAGCTAATAAATTATATACTGTTGCAATGTGCTTATCAAGGCCTACAATTTGATACCCATATCTATCTATCTATCTATACTATAATAAAACTGTAACTGGGCTAAATCTGTACATTATATTTTTTTTGAAAATTATAATTGAGATAAACTTCAAAATCGATATAGAGTGCAAAAAGGATATTTTTTTAATTTTTGTCTGTCTGTCTGTCTGTCTCTTTGAACACGCATCACGCTGAAACTACAAGATGGATTTTGATGCAACTTGGCACAATCATAGCTTATGTTATGGATTAACATTTAGAATACTTTTTATCCCGAAAAAATCATGAGTTCCCGCAGGATAGGGGTTAAAAGTTATTGAAAAGAACACATATTACGCTGAAACTACTGGTCAGAGTTTGGTGTAACTTGGCACAGTCAAAGTACATATTATGCATTAAAATTATGGATTATTTTTATCCCCAAAAAATATAGGGTTCCTGCGGGATAGGTATTCAAAGTTATGGTAATTTATATGTAATATAAATAAAACATTAAAATGGTATCATAATTTCGACTCTCTCGCCACTAAACTATCTGGTTTAGCGGGAGTATTTCTGCCTGCCAACCCAGACGTGCGTGAATCGAAATCACGTACTTATTGAAATGTTTTGTTCCATATTTTTATGCATTTACATATTTTATGCGTTATAACTTGGCACAGTCAAAGTACATATTATGTATTAAAGTTATGGATTCTTTTTATCCCCAAAAAATATAGGGTTCCTGCGGGATAGGTATTCAAAGTTATGGTTATTTAAATGTAATACAAAAAAAACATTAAAAAGGTACCATAACTTGGACCCTCTCGCCACTATACTATCTGGTTTAGCGGGAGTATTTCTGCCTGCCAACACACACGTGCGTGGATCGAAATCACGTACTTATTGAAATGTTTTGTTCCGTATACACATTTTATGCGTTATTTTTGCAATTTCAATGCTTTTTTTTTTCTTGAATTAAACCGTCAAATTGTTACAACAAAATAGGTCACAATAATTCAAATTCAGATAATTTAGAAAAAACTCAAAAACAGAAAAGAATTCTGTCAATTTACTTGCGGCTTTTTTTACTGTTAACTAAACTGCTTACTGTTTTACATTTTTAACCCCTGAACAAAGAGACGGGTGTTATAAGTTTAGGGTGTGAATCACTGTGTGAGAGGGTGTGTGTGTGTGTGTGTGTGTGTGTGTGTGTGTTTGTGTGTGTGTGTGTATGTGTGTGTGTGTGTGTGTGTGTGTCTGTTTGTGGCATCCTCATAAAAAAGCTCCCAAACGAATGGTTTTTATATCTGAAAGCTGAGGTAAACGAGATGGTTCATAGCTATAATGGGAGGGATGGGGGTTAGGATCGTTGATCTCCAACAAATGGACCGATTTTGATTCGGTTTTTTATGTTTGAAACTGATGTGATCGAGATGGTTCTTAACTATATGGGGGGGGAAAGGGGGAGTTTCGAGAAAAAAGGGGGGAGTTTCGAGAAAAAAGGGGGGACTTTCGAGAAAAAAAGGGGGTGAGAATCGTACCTTTCAAACGAATCGACCAATTTAGCTGCGATTTTTTATGTTTCAAAGCTGAGGTAAACAATATGGTTCTTAGCTATAATGGGGCTTTATGCTCGCTACGCTTCGCTCCCGCCTTCGTCTTCTAACCTATCACGACCATGTCGGATTGCCACTGAAGGTTGTTAACACAGGTAGGTAGGTACCTATATTGGTACTTTTGGTACTGGAAAATTCATAGGATCATTATATCCCAGAAAAACTACCACGCGAGCAACGCTGCGGGCACAGCTATAGGCAATAATAACGTAAAAGTCTGTACAAAGAAGATAATTTTAAAAAATTGGTCTGAGCTACTGAACAAGAATAAAACATTTTTAAAATTCGTGTCTGTCTGTTTGTTTGTCTGTACGTTTGTTCGCGCATCACGTAAAAACTATTAGACCGATTGCGATGCAGTTTTCAGTGTTGGATAGCTTAGGGTTTGACCAAGACCTAGCGTACTTGGTATCGTAATCCAATGATTAGATGCCGAGCAATCGATAAAAAACTTTTAAACGGCTGAAGGAATTTTGATCAAATGTTTATTGTAGGTCTTGGAATAGCACATAGAGTACTTTTAACCTAGAGAAATGACCACGCGAGCGAAGCCGCGGGCACAGCTAGTTGTAAAATACGAAGAAAACATATTTTTTCGCACTTGAAAATGTAGTCATGCTAACGCCATATTGACTTTAAAATAAACAGATAAATACGTCTAAATCTGTTCAGGAATTTAAAAGTTACTGTGGAATAAAGAAACTCATATACATAAGAGTACATACATGAATCCTAAAAACGTTACAATCCTTTTTTGGGCAGTCCTGTAATAAAAATAAGTGAAGTTAAGCTACGAGTACAAATAGTGTTTTGCTGACGTCGCTCGGTAGCGTGTAATGCCTGTGGTAAAGCGTAAAAAGGTTGGTACGCGCGCTGTCTACGTCGTCAGAAAGACACAGATCTTTATAAGACTAAAACGGGCCAATTCACGCACAAATTAGTAACAAAATTTACAAAGCTTAGCTTAGCTTAGCTTAGCTTTATCATCATCATCATCATTAGTAAAAACTTGTCGACTACTGGACAACGACCTCTCCTATGGACGCCACTGAGTGCGGTCTTCAGCTCTCTTCATCCAGTTTATGCCAACCGCTTTTCGCAGGTCGTCAGCGGTAAGTCCATCTATAGCCACAGGGCAAAGCTCTATGTTTCGGTCAAATTGCATTGTGGTCAGGGCATAATCTTCTGTTATATCTTGATACAACCATGCTGAGCGAAAAAGTGACAGAGCGATTCTAAAACGGTTAGAGCAATGGAAGCTCTCGCGGGTTGTGATACGGTACATTCTAGCCTGCAATGGGTGACCGCCTTCTAGGTAAATATAATTGAAAGATCGAAGCGCTGTGCGAGTTAAATTGCACTTTATTGCGTTGTAGCGAGAGTTGCAATGTATTTAAATGACTTTACTCAGTTGTCCTTCTGTATTTGTACTATTATTTATTCTTTGGCCAGGGTCAGAATAAGATGCATTAATTCAATTGCATTTATATTAATTCAATTTGCGAAAATAGAAAATTTTCGCGCTATGCAACCAAACATACGCGATACGCGCGAGGCGACCGCGCGAACATCCGTGACCGATTTTATTCAGTTTTTTGGTAAGCTGGGAATATCAAAAAACTGAATATAGCCTACAGTTGCCTGGAAGAGATCGCTGCTTAGCGATAAGGCCGCCGATTGTACTATATTTTTAAGTCTATTTTTGTTTGTAAGTTTGGGTTTTCTGTTTGTTTGGGGAGCTTTCACGCGATAACGGCTGGAAGGATTTTGATAAAATTTAGAATGGAGATAGCTTAAACCCTGGAATAAAATATAGAATACTTTTTATCCCGGAAAATTGTATGTTTCCACGGGAAAACTGGAAAAATGTTGATTAATTGCTGTAAGGAACGGTTGCCGTCACATAATGGTCTGTGGTTGCCATGGAAACGAAATAACAAGTCTGTCAAAAAACATCAAGAGCATTTGTGCTATACCTACTTTTGCATTGGTTTTTAATATCCTAGAAGAAAATAGGATCCTTTTTTTCGCGATAAACTGTAGTCCGCGCGTACGAAGTCGCGGGCGGGAAAACTATTAACTAATATAAGGGAAGCGAAACACGATCATACTGCTCCAAGCCAACCTCACCCTGCACTTGGTCATCCTGCTGGTTAACGAACTAGGCTCTGGCGATCGACAGATGGCGATATACCTTTTAAAAAAAATGACGCCTGTGCGTGAAGCTACGCCACGCGATATCGCCAACAGGCATGCCCAGCGTAGCGATTATATTCAAAACGACACAACAAAAACCCGGAAAGACCAAGAGCTCAGAGGCGTGTATTAGGAGATCCAGTAGTGGACAAGTATAGGCTGATGATGATGATGATGAATATAACTAAGAATGTGTCCAATAACAATTAAATTACATTTTCTATTAAAGTTTTCTTCGTGTGTTCTGGAAACACTTGGAAAAACATCCAAAGCTTAATGATGCACAATTCAGTTTTAGACCTAGATTGTCCACCGAAACGGTATTTTAAGACCCAAACACACCTTCCAGAACTATACAAGCAGGAGTACACCTGTCTACGCCTGCTTTCTGGATTTAAAAAACATGCAACAGTTGAACTAAATAGAATCTCCTTCATTTTGGAAGTTAATTAAATTATTATGGTTATTATGGTATGGGAGTTAATGGGGGCCATACAAAAACAAATGATCATTATTTTTTCATAGACTTATTCAAAATATACCTATTTAACGAGACTCCATACAATGGGATCCAAAACAATGTTTTTCCTCTTTGTTTTTCATGTATAAAAGCCATACGATATTTTTTTGACAGTTTTTTTGCCTCTATTTTGCGGCTTTAAATGAGCCGAATTAAAATTTTGTAATTTTAATACTTTCTGAATAAAATGCCTGTGACATACAGATAGAAGGACAGACATGACAATTAGTATTCTTTGTTCAACTACGGAACCCAAAAAAAAAGAGTTTATGTAATATATATAACATAATCTCATTTTTTTATTTTGGCCCATTACTCCTTACCTTGTCGAGTTGTTTTCCTCCCGTCACTCCCGACACTTGCCACACCCCGCTGTTCTGCTCGCTCGGGGTCGGACAGGAGCACGACATGCTGGGGCTTTCCAGCACTACATGGAGGCCTGAAGTCTGGAAACAGTATTAAATTAGACAAACTCTGACGCCAGAAGCCAGCACTACACTAATAAAACTGTAACGGGTCCAATTCTGTACATTGAAGATATTTTGAAATTTTCTTTTGGAGGGTACTCTATTTTCGATACTGAAGCCAAAACAGTTTTTTTTTTTTTCATTTTTTTGTCTGTCTGTCTATCTGTATCTTGGCTAGGCATCACGCCGAAACTACTGAATGAATTTAAATGAAACTTGGTATAATTCGAGTTCATACTACGAGGTAGGACATAGGATACTTAAAATCCCGAAAAATTAAAGGGTTCCCGCAGGATAGGCATTGAAAGTTATTTAAAATAACACGTATCACGCTGAAACTACTGGACGGATTTTGTTGCAACTTGGCATAATCATAGTTTATATAATGGGTAAAAATTGAGGATAATATTTTTCCCGAAAAAAAAAAATTGCCTGCGGGATAATGTCCCAAATTCTGTAAATTGAAGACATTTTGTAGCCGTTCTATATGCAATAGTAAAGCCAAAACTGTATTTTTGAAATTTTTGTCTGTCTGTCTGTCTGTCCGTCTGTCTGCCTGTACCTTGGCAGCGCATCACGCCGAAAATACTCACTGAATTCAAATGAAATTTGGTATGATTTGAGTTCATACTTCGAGGTAGGACATTGGTTACTTTCATCCCGAAAACTTAAAGAGTTCTTGCAGGATAGGGGTGGAAAATTATTTAAAAAAAACACGTTACACGCTGAAACTATTGGACGAATGTTGATGCAACTTGGCACAGACATAGTTTATAACATGGGTCAAAATTATGGAAACTTTTTGTCCCGAAAAAATAAAGGACTCCTGCGGGATATGGGTCCAAATTCTCAAAGATATTGTGTTTATCTATTTCAAAGATAATGTGTTTTTTTTTGGAGGTTATTCTATATTCGATAGTGAAGCCTAAACTGTATGTTGTTCATTTCTGTCTGTATGTCTGTCTGTCTGTATCTTGGCCGCGCATCACGCCACCTTAACTACTGGATGAATTCAAATGAAACTTGGTATGATTTGAGTTCATACTACGAGGTAGGACATAGGATACTTTACATCCGGAAAAATTAATGGGTTCTCGCAGGATAGGGGTTGAAACTTATTTAAAAGAACACGTACCACGCTGAAACTAATGGACGGGTTTTGATGCAACTTGGCACCGTCTTAGGTTATATGATGGGTTAAAATTGAGGATACGTTTCGTCTCAAAAAATTTAAGGGTTCATGCAGGATAGGGTGGAAAATTATTTAAAAGAACACGTAGCATGCTGAAACTGTTGGACGGATCAATATGCAACTTGGCACAGATATAGTTTATAAGATGGGTAAAAATTTTGGATACTTTTTATTCCACAAAAATAAAGGGTTCCCGCGGGATATGGGTACAAATTGGATACTTTTCATCCCAAAAAATTAAAGGGTTTCCGCAATATAGGGGTAGAAAGTTCTTAAAAAGAACACTTATCACGCTGAAACTACTTGACGGTTTTTTATGCAAATTGGCACAGTCATATATTTATACTTATAACTAGCTGTGCCCGCGGCTTTGCCCGCGTGGTCATTTCATTTAAAAGTAGCCCACACGTTTTATTCCAGGACCAAAAGCCAAACCACCACCAGACCAGTTGTACAAAGTACAATATTATACTACATTTCTTCAAAATTCGTTCAGCCGTCAAATAGTTTTTTATCGATTGCTCGGCATCTAATCATCGGAATAAGGCACTGCCTTGCCTTTTTATAACGCATATTCTGTGAAGTACGGCACTCCGTACTTCACAGAATATGTGTTATAACACAGTTGCACTTCTATGACACTTCATAGAAGTGCACGTATTGCAATGAAATAAACGCATATAATACAATATGACGCTAGAATAAATGCGCCGCGTTCCACCGCAAGGCAGTGCGTGCAAGGCCTAAGATACCAAGTACCCCAGTTTTTAAATCAGTCGCAAGGGCTTGAGAGCAGGGCCTGGATTCTGTATGACCACTCACGCCAATTCCACGCGAATTCCACGCCGCCAATTCCACGCCACCTGCGTGGAATTTGTTCGTGATTCCACGCAGGCAGCGAGGAAATGGCGTATTAAAATTAGAGAATTAGACCCCTGGAGGTCGTGCTAGTGTGAGCCGAATCAGAAAAATCTTGTAAATTTTGATTTTAGAATTTTTTGTTCTTATTGCTTTATTATAAGTACAGATACTATGATCTCAAGTGTAGAGGTCCTACCAGAGGGTGTCAAGGAAGTAGGATACTCCATTGTGCTATCTATACTCGAACTGTACAATCTCGATTAACTCAGCTTTCAAACATAAAAAACCGCACCTAAGTCGGACCATTCGTTTGGATAGATCCCATTATATATATTGTTTTCAAACAAAACTTGACGGTTTACTTCAGGAAATTACATAAGCCTTAAAAAAATCAAAGAAAATGTAAAAAAAGGCACAAAATATGTAAATGCTTATAAATATTGAGGCAAAACATTTATAGCAGCGCGTGGATTCGTTCCATGTGCCTCTGGGTTGCAGGCACGACACCGCTTCCGCTATGGAACTCTGACTTGCGGTATGTGTGCCGAATTTACGGTACCCTTTTATAAACGGATGTGCTATTATTATTCCTTTCAAATTAACATAACTTTAGACTCATATCCCGCAGGAATCCCGTATTTTTTCGTGATTCAAAGTATTATTGATTTTAACACATCATATAAACTTTGACTGTGCCAAGTTGCATCATAATCCGTCAGGTATTTTCATCGTGATATGTGTTTTTTTTAAATAACTTTGAACCCCTATCCTGCGGGAACTATTGTTTTTTTCGGGATAAAAAGTATTCTAAATGTTAATCCATAACATAAGCTATCATTGTGCCAAGTTGCATCAAAATCAGTCTGGTAGTTTCTGCGTGATGCGTGTTCAAAGAGACAGACAGACAGACAGACTCCATATCGATTTTGAAGTTTATCTCAATTATAATTTTCGAAAAATATTTAATTTACAGATTTAGCCCAGTTACAGTTTTATTATAGTACTAGATGTGCCCGCGGCTTTGCCTGCATGGTCATTTCATTTAAAAGTAGCCCACACGTGTTATTCCAGGACCAAAAGCCAAACCACCACCAGACCAGTTGTAGGTTTGGTCCAGGTCCAGAGGACCAGGTGCAATATTATACTACATTTCTTCAAAATTCGTTCAGCCGTCAAATAGTTTTTAAAATACGTAGTTTGTATAAGTTACGTATATTCAGAATAGGTTGATCTATATATACATATAGATATGCGCAGAGTAATTCGATATCAACCATGTACAAAGTACTCTGTGTAATGTGTATCAACCGGACGGTAGGCAATTCAACAGACAACTTCCAGTCGCAAGAGTTTAGATTAGAGCTGGAGGTCGTGCTAGTGCTAGTGTGAGCCGAATCCGAAAACTTTACAGGTTTGAATTTAGCGGGACCCTTTGTTGCAGTGAATGAAATGCTTGCGTGTTTTAAGGTCAATCAGCGCCATCTAGTTAAATCGGAGGGAGAACTTTAATGCCTTTGGTTTATTTGCTATGAGGGATTGTAAATGATAAAATAATGATAATTTCTTTATTTTTTAAACATGCTCTTCTGGTAAAACTAACAATATTACAAATAAAAAAAAAACAAAGTATCTAAATTGACAGAATTCTTTTCTGTTTTTGTTTTTTTTTCTAAATTATCTGAATTGGAATTATCGTGACCTTGAAACGAATTTGTTGATACGATTTGACGGTTTACTTCAGGAAATGACGATGATGATGGAGGAAAATGTAAAAATAACGCATAATATATGTAAATGCTTAAAAATATGGAGCAAAACATTTCAAGAAGCAAGTGATATCGACCCGGGCACGTCTGGGTTGGCAGGCCGGCATACTCCCGCTGTGCCAAACAACATCGTGCCAAGAAGGTCGAAATTATGATACAGTTTTAATGTTTTATTTATATTACATTTAAACTATCATAACTTTGAATACCTAACCCGAAGGAACCCTATATTTTTTGGGGATAAAAAGAATCCATAATTTTAATACATAATATGTACTTTGACTGTGCCAAGTTACACCAAACTCTGACCAGTAGTTTCAGCGTAATATGTGTTCTTTTAAATAACTTTTAACCCCTATCCTGCGGGAACTCATGATTTTTTCGGGATAAAAAGTATTCTAAATGTTAATCCATAACATAAGCTATGATTGTGCCAAGTTGCATCAAAATCCATCTTATAGTTTCAGCGTGATGCGTGTTCAAAGAGACAGACAGACAGACAGACAGACAGACAGACAGACAGACAGACAGACAGACAGACAGACAGACAGACAGACAAAAATAAAAAAAAAAACCTTTTTGCACTCTATATCGATTTTGAAGTTTATCTCAATTATAATTTTCAAAAAATATATAATGTACAGATTTAGCCCAGTTACAGTTTTATTATAGTATAGATAGAAATAGAATAGATAGATAGATAAAGCAATAGGTACAAAAAAGGCTGTACAAAGAAGATAAATAAAAAAATGCTCTTGGGTGCTTAAAAAGGATATTGAAAACTATTTTTTTTATCGTGTCGCACTTTCTGTTTGTCTGTATGTTTGTTTGTTCACGCATCACGTAAAAACTATTGGACCGATTGCAATGCGGTTTTCATTGTTAGATAGCTTAAGGTTTGATTTAAAATCTGGTGTAATTGGTATCTCAATCTGGTGAGTTAGAAGCCGAGCAATTGATAAAAGTTTTTTTTACGGCTAAAGTTTGAAATTTTGATCAAATGTTGGTCCTGGAATAGCACATTATGGTAGTTTGAACCTAAAGAAAAAACCACGCTTGCGAAGCCGCGGGTACAGCTAGTACCTAATATAACAAACAATAAAAATATTATGTACTCGCGCAACTTTCACTTACTGACATAGATCTTGCCTTGACCCGCTGAGCAGGATTCCCTGCACCTACTTTCTAGGGAAACAGGGACTTGACCCACGTAGACCATTATTTATTATGTGCCACTACGGAGCACCATGATCCACAAACACACATACACAGAGCACCTAAGATTCGTCAAACTTTTTCCCTCGTCGGGAATCGAACCCACAATCTCACATTTCGCAGTCAGCTCGCCACCAACTGTGCCATAGAAGATAAGTCTTATACGTCGTCACCTACCCATACTTAGGTGTACCTACCAACCGTATTGTTGAGATAGGCCCTTGTCCAATTTCCCGTCCATTTTTTTATAAAAACATATATTTTTATGCTTAAAGCACTAAGTAACAAAGTATGTACAACGAAGTTATGACAGACAGACAGACGACGAAATGATCCTATAAGGGTTCCTTTTTTTATTTTGAGGTAAGTACGGAACCCTAAAAATGGTCTACGGGACTACTACTACTCTCTCTACTCTAAATAAAAAGCTACAAACATAGTTTATTCTGTGATAAATAAAAAGAGACCAGAATTATTGGATTTGGTTATGGTTGAGTATGGTAGAAACGTTATCTCCCAAAACGCAAATGTATGGCAAACCTGTAGAAGCCGCGTGTGTGCCCTATCTTCATATGAAAACGTTATCAGTTTGCTTGCTTCAAAAGTTTTTTTTTATACCAAGTTTTTATAAGCCTTCACCAGCACAGAATAAATAATAGTATAACCAGTAGGTACACTTAAGACCAAAGAACTCATCGAGAAAAAATCTGATGAGCCCAAACTCGAAGGGGTTTCATCTTTTGACTGTTGGAACCCAAAATCAAGACAACTCGAATAGGTTTCATCGTTTCATTGTTGAGTTCCAGTGACTACCTTCCGGCTCCATCATCAGGCCAACATCATCATTATCATCATCATCATAATCATCAGCTCAATGGTACCATAATATATAATTATTAGCAGAACTTCATAAGTGTGCAAAATTTCAGCTTCATTGGACGTCATTAAGTGGTTCAAAATGCACTTGCAAGACTTGTCCCAAACATACTAACACATCGCTTTTAATAAAGTACCTAACAAATTTTGGTAATGTTTTTTAACCAACATTGCAGGTTTATTCTTTAAAATAAAAAAAAACATCTAACTCGGTTCAGAAATCCCGAATATATGAGAGAATATTAACACCAAAAACAAATAGATTTTCTAAGTTGAGCAGTGTATTAAACCAAGTAAACTATTTTTGATGAAATTAATGTGGGACTACAATGAAACTGTACTCTTTTAAACAGACCAAGAATCATTCAAATCCGTTCAGAAATCCTGCATCCTTATTCTCCCAATAAAAAACTGCTGAACCAATTTTGATGAAAAATTAATGGGACTTAATCGGAGTACTACACTCTCAAATAAAAAAAAACATCCAAATCGGTTCAGAAGTTTTAGAGGTATCGGGTAACAAACATACAAAAAAAAACATAACAGATGACGTGAGAACTTCCTTCTAATAGAAATCGATTAAAAAAATGACGGAGTATACAGCGCCAAAGAAACGAGTGAAGCATAGCATAGCAAATGGTGGCTGCGTATTTGTGTTAGTGAGTGGATAATTTTTGGTAATAATTATTTAAGTACTTACATAATAATTACAGTACATTAGCGGGGCGTAAAGAACACTTTCCAAATTACAGAAACTTTATGAAATTTATTTTCCCCACCCGGGGGAGCCAAGACCACAAGCAAAATCTCATCTCCCCCGGTGGAGACTCTGGGGCAGCCAAGTCCACGATTATTTTGTCTCCCCGCGCCTGGGGCAAGACAAGACCACTAGCTGAATCTCCCCCAAGGGAGACATGAAGAAAGCCAAGACCACGTAGCCGATAATTTGTGGGCTTTTGTGGTTGATACACAATTTCATCACAAAACTGCATTGTTTCTGATTTTCCGTGAGAACCTGACAGAATTAACACTACTAACAAGATCGAGTTCTTGCTGCGACGTGGCGGTCGATCGGCATAACATGGTTCTAGTGTGTGCGTGAGGCGATACGCGCGATACGCGTGTGTGCGTACGATTTGGCGGTGTGGAATCTGTATGTTTTAAATATTCTTGATTCCTAATAATTAGTCCTTGTTTACCTGACAGGTGATGTCCACAGTCCTGGCTCCGCCGTCGTGGCTCATGTTGGCGTCTATGGTTTCCAAAGACTTTACACTGAACCCGATGCACTGTAGTAACGCGCACAGCTCCACCACATCTGTGAATGCATCCTAAAAACATCACGCACAACGGTTCAGCATTTTAATCATTTTATAATGATTCTAAACTGTAAAGCCGCGATCGCCCGGATATAAAACTATTTGTAAACGGCGGCGATGTTGTGAATATGGAATGGAAAGCAAAACAAAGTGAAAAATATACCATCATCATCTTAAGACTGATTTTTCGTAACACCACAATGTTTTATTTTAGACTAGCTTTTGCCCGCCGTTTGCTCGCGTTAGCTTATAGTTAGAGATGACAATTAAATATGAAAATAAGTAGACTTGCAACGTGGTTTGAACTATGGTAAATAAAGTATAATATAATACAGTGGAGAGAGGGAAAGTACCTTAAATATTGATGAACCTAATTTCATTCACAGGGAACATTCCTTTATTTTTTTTATTAATTATAACTGCATTCAAAGGTTCTTAAAATTATGCCTACCTCAGCCGGGAATCGAACTGACAAAAATGCTTAAATCTTTATCGTGTGATTTTATGCCCTCAACAGGTTCAGTGATGAGCTGTAAATTCCGTTATGTATTTAAGAAAGACAGAATCATAAAATCATCGAGGTACAAAAATAAAGGCAACTTAAATCACGACCATAGAATAACTATTTATATCAGGACTTAAACTTAGTTCAACGTAAAAAAACACAATTGAAAAAACATCAACAACACCTCAGAGAAATTCGCAAAATTATATTGATATAAGTGACCACTCTAATCCCTCGTAAAGGAAGGAAGGTAATGTTCAAAATGGAAGCCAAAGTGTATCAAAGACTGTCTGAACACGAAGCTGTGTGTGCTTACATAGTATAGTACCTACCTACCTACGTACGTATTAGCTCACAATAAATAATAGTTCTAGTTAAGTAATAAAGCTCGAAGAGTTTTTGGAACAAAAAGATAAAATCTGATCATGGTAAAAGCCATGTGGACATTAACTACCAGATATTCGATAAACGCCCGCGGTTTCAACATTTCATAATGTTTATTCTTTTCTTTTAGAACTTTCTTTTAAATAATCATTACGCGATGTACTAAGCATCATCTTATTGTAGGTACTTCATCCATCATCATCCACAGCCTTTCTCGTCCCGCTAGCGGGTATAGGCTTCTCTTGGAGCACTCGCGTCCTGTTCCATTCGGATCGCAGCTCGACCAGCGATCTGTTTGATCTAGGTATGCTTAACAATATCGATGGCCCATCTATTTACCTATTCCTATTATTCTATTTATCCTAGGTACAATAAGCACAAACAAAACATATCAAATGCAATGAAAAGGTTAATTATAGATTTGCTACATACAACAAAAAAAGGTACTTACAGACGTGGACATATTTGCAGCGAAAATCTTAAAGAACTCAATTTTCGAAGACGTTAAATAACAATTCACTGTAGATGAATTAAACTTTCTATTAGCCATTAATGTTATAGTAATTATCACAAAGCATAATGGCTACCAGTACCACTACGATGACAGTATTATACTAAAACAATAACTGACGGTCTTGTAACAAAATATTTCGTTTTACCCTTCTTTTTTGTTTTGTACTAAACAAATTGTTCACATCGACACCCCTTCTATATTGCTTGAAAAAAATGTAAGTGGGCGTGTGTAGACGTTTAAGACTTTTCAAATTATTACCTTAGTTTTTTTACATACGCACCGATTGGATTTTCGGGAAACGAAATCGAGACTGTACTTTTGCTTTGTTTTATTTATCCCAAACTTGTATTTTTTCGTGTCGAATGATGGTCAAATGTGCAATAACTATTTTAACATGAACGAGTTAAATGTAACGTACGAGGTGAACGTAAATGATACAAACGCGGAAAACATTTCCGGAACTCTCTAGAAGTTTCAGTAATACTCCACCACTTTACTGAATCGTTATTGACTAGACTTTTGACTATCTGACTGACTGGGACTCGACAAGACTAGTTGTAGAAAAAAAAACAACTATATCATTACTTGACTCTTGCGTAATGCACTACTCGTGCGGAGCCAAACCATAAAAAAGTACCGATAATTATACCGTTAACAATTACACATAGTTACATACAGTAATTTTACAAATTAGCTTTATTTATGGGACAAACCTAGCATATCATGATACATACTAAATATTTTTGTAGTTAGTGTTTACTTAAAATTAAAAGGGATCAAATTTTATGCTGCAACGCACACAATCGTCCTTCTTTGACCTTATTCATTATCGGAGTGGCGTTTGTATAGCACGTGTTAGCAGTGACTCTCCGTCGCGCTACAGTCTGCGTATGTCTCCCTATCTTTGTTGTTGATGTACATGAAGCACAACGGTAGGAATGTAGTTGTAAACCTTAGGCATTCCTAATGATGGACCCTTTTTGCTTGTCAAATTCCATCAAGTTTGGTTGTCGTTTAGTCGTGAAAAGTTAATACACAAAGTGGTTTCGGGGCAGAGCTCCAACTAGTCTGTCCAACTAGTTGGACTACGGGCCTTTACTAGGGGTCGTGGTCCAACTATTTTTGTAGTTGGACAATGGCTCCATAACTAGGCCCGTAGTCCAACTCATTTATTATAACTGTAATTACATAAATATTGAGTATTTTTAAACAAGCTTTTGTTAGATGTTAAAAAAAACTAAACAGCTAAAATCAAGACGAATCAAAGAGCCCTCGAGGGGACTGCGTCGTTTTATTACATTTCCCATGGCATCATCATCACAAGGCCAACCAAGTGTTGAATCAAATACTGTGGAAAGGAAGGTCATATTATAACATTTAATTTCATATTTTGGTAGCCCAGTCAAATAAGTTACTCTTGGAAAACTGCTAGACGAACGTAGAAAAATTGTAAAGTGCATTTTTTCTACATTATATTTCAGATTATTTATATTTTATAAACAACTAATAAAAAAGAGTTTAAAAAAACTTGTTTAATATTTAAGTAATTACAATTATAATAAATCAGTTGAACCATGGGTCTAGTTATGGGGCCATTGTCCAACTACAAATATAGTTGGACCACAACCCGTAGTAAAGGCCCGCCAAACTAGTTGGACAGACCAGTGGGACCACTGCCCCGAAACGGAATTTATAATATTAGTGTGATTTATCAGACTAACTGGCTAATCCATTATGTTTCAAATGGATTAGTCAATACATCTTGTGATAACTGAAGTCTGAGAACGCCCCAGTGAGATTAATGCGGCCGCAACATGTGGTAAATAAAACAATATTCAACTTAATTAAAGTTTAGTTTTAATAAGTGAAAATCCTAGCTGTGAATACATTAATATTAAGCTCGACTTAAAATTAGTTGTAGGTCATGTAACGCGGAGTGGCCGAGAACTTGGCGTATGACTTGATGACCTTGTTGACTGCCTCCAGGAAGTCCTTCTCCGTGGCGACTTTGCGGCGGGCGCGGATCGCAAACATACCCGCTTCAGTGCAAACAGACCTGGGGGACAAGGGTAGGTTACAATTTACTTATAAAAAGTATAACATTAAAAAAACAATGTTTAAAAGAAAGCTTTTTGGTGCATTTTCACTTTTTACATTTGAAGTACATAATTTTATTGCTTTGTCATCGGTGTGTGAGTTACCCTGAAAGTTTCAACCGGATAGCTAATCGGGAAGTGCTCGTAATTTGAATTGCAAGATTCCAGGACAAAATACATAGATACATACATACAAGTGAAGTTAAGTTAAGTGAAGTTTTAAATAAAAGCTTATAAAAACCGGCCAAATGCGGGTCAGACCCGCGCACCAAAGGTTCCGTACAAACTCGTAGGTATGTAAATAGTTTAGAAGATTTTTTACCGCTTTTTCCTAGTATTTTTTTGTGATTTAACTATAAATTTACGGTTTTCGGATTTCAGATTTTTCCCTTTGTGCTATAAGACATTGCTTCTTGCCAAATTTCATGATTCTAGGTCAACGGGAAGTACCCTATAGGTTTTGATTCCCTTGCGAGTGTCGAAATATGCGGCATAAAAAGCCGCATCTTTTGATTGCGATGACTTTGATTTTCAAAAATGTAGTATGTCTATCTGTTTTCGTATCACGTCAAAACTACAGAGCCGATTGTAATGCGGTTTTCACTGTTGAATAGCTTTGATTTTTTCCTTAAATTTGGTTTACTTTGCATCTCAATCAGATTAGTAGAAGCCGAGTAAGAGCTGCCCAGAGCATGTCAAGAAACTGCAGATTGTGGGTCTCCTGCAAGCGACCCAGAGGCCGAATATCGTAGCAATGGTTAAGTATAATAAAGGTGGCAACAGGAGAAACTTTTTCTTTTTTTTTCTTTTTTTTTTTACGGACTAGGCAATCGTTTGACCACGATCTCACCTGATGGAAAGCGATGATGTGGTCGAAGGTGTAGCACGCTTGCCTAGTAGATACCTATTCACTCTTGACTTGAACACACCGAACCATGAAAGGGTGGCGCTTTGCTGATCGTCTAGTCGTACGGTGATGGAAAGGTGATGGGGGAATCAGGTTGTGCAGTTCTTGTGCACACTCTCCATAGTGCAATCTGTAGAATACCGCCAGGCTTGCTACCTCACGTCGATGCGCCAGACTTTGAAGCTTACTCTTTACCAGAGTGTCATCCCCAATGAGCCTGATAGCACGTCTCTCAATTGAATCCAAAGACTCGAGCTGATACTTGGCAGAACCGTCCCAGAGGTGGCAGCAGTACTCCATACAAGATCGGACTTGTGCTTGATAAAGATTCAAAAGCTGTCCCGGTGTGAAGTACCTTAGACAAAATACCAAGTTTTTTTGCAGCTACAGCGGACTATTGTTTTGGCTGAAGAAAGTGGAGACGATTTACACGTGGTCAGAGTCCTCAGCAGTGAGGGAATGACGAAGAAGAGATGGACCGAACTGGATGTCTCTCTCGAGGGACATGGAGTGTGTGTGAATCAGTAGGAATTTCCCTGTCTGTTCGAGATTATCTCAGAAACTACTAGTTAGATTTAGGTGCGGCTTTCACTGTTTGATTGCATATTTCATTGGCATTTTGGTATATGTGATACCAGTTTATTGTAAGAACCTATAGATAACAATCTGACCGATTCTAATTCGTAAAATTGTTGATTGATTGTACCGACCAATCAGTGCATAGTTTTTCAATTTATCTGTTTTCTGCGATTCTATCGCGACCGTCAAATTGTGAACCTGCCCTTGATTGGTCAGACTTGTGACTACCACTAATAGAGTTACAAATTAAACAGTCAGTCAATTGCGAATGATCTCGAGATCATACACACCGACTTGACCTCAAGGACTAAAATTGATTGTGAATTAGTAAACGGGCTTTCGCCAGAACTCTCGCAACGTCGTTCTTTCGTTTCACTCCTTGCGAGCTTCTGGTTCCGCGTTTTGGAATTACGCCCAGGGGTAGGGCAGAGTCGGACCCCGTGGGGTTCGAGGTGCTCCGATTCCATTCAGTGAGCCGATTTCATTTCAGTTCTATTTTGTTTGTAGCTCTATGGTCACAAACCTAGACCGACCAACCAGGATAAAAGGCGACATATCTTTAAAATGTCGTAAAATTGAAAAACCCTCTTGAAACTGATTGGTCCAATAGCATGTCCGTTCACGATTTTTCGTTTGTTTACAATGTTACGAATTATGATCAGATAAGAAGAAAAAGAAGAAAAAAGATTTTATTGAAACAAAAAAAAAACAAATAGTAATCTTTCGGTTTGGACAATCTGACGCAGACATTATACAATAGTATTTACCTGATCTCAGCGCCAGTAGAGTTGGGACACAGGCGGGCCAGCAGGTCGAACCGGATGTCCCTCTCGACGGACATGGAGCGCGCGTGGATGCGGAAGATGTGCGCGCGCCCCTCCAGGTCCGGCAGTCCGAATTCCACCTTGCGGTCGAGGCGGCCGGGCCGCATGAGCGCCGGGTCCAGGGTGTCGGGCCGGTTGGTGGCCATCAGCACCTGACGAATCATCATGTATTCGGTAAACGATGTGAAATACATGGTCACAAACACTAAACAAATAATAATATTATATTCGGGACAATTCCACACCAATTACCTAGCCCCAAACTAGGATACCCTGTACTATGGCACTAGATAACGGACAAACATACATAGATACGAATATCACATCTATGACTCGGAAACAAACATTTCTGCTCATGACACAAATGATCGCACCTTGCAGGATTCGAACCCGCGACCGTTCGATTTCATACCTAAGGTCTCTAACCACTAGACTAACCGGCCGTAAATATTAAAACCGGGATATATACCGTGTTTTTTGTTTTATTTATTTATTTGGACGTGAAATAAATTCTTTGAATAATAAATCGACTTCAAATGGATTCACAACAAAATCTACTAAACCAATTTTGAAATATATAATTTTTCACATTTATTTTTTTTAGTCGGTAGCTTTAAAATTTTGACCAAAACTAATCTTAGAACATATATTACATTAAGAGCAGTAGTGGATGAGCAGTTGCGTCCTGAAATCTAACGACACCAGGTTTGATCGTCGGCCCCGCACGCACCAATCACTTTCAATAATCTCTACAGTCTATACCATCATCATCATCAACAACCAACATATTAGTCCACTGCTGGTCACAGGCATCTCCCACAGCGCACCACTGAGCCCTATCTTCGGCTCTCCTCTTCCAATGACTGCCAGCTGGTCTGGCAATCTGGTCACTACAGTGACGACGATCTGGTCACTGTAGTGACCAGATCGTCGCTCCATCTAGCCGGAGGGCGTCCTACACTACGTTTGCAGATTCTCGGTCTCCACTCTAGAACTTGTCTACCTCAACGGTTATCGGTAAATAATCGCAAAGTCAAAGTATGTTATTGTAAACTAGCTGTACCCGCGGCTTTGCACGCGTGGTCATTTCTGTAGGTTAGTATTTTTGTAGGTGTAGTGTGCTATTCCAAGATTTAAAATACCAATATAACAACATTTAATCAAAATTCCTTCAGCCGTTAAAAAGTTTTTTATCGATTGATCGGCTTCTACACATTATTTGGAGATACCCAGTTTTTAAGTAAAACCCTTAGCTATTCATCAGTGAATGCCGCATAACAATCAGTGCAGTAGGTTGTACGTGATGCGCGAACAATCAAACAGACGCAGATAAACAGACACACACGATTTAAAAAAAAGTTTTGTGTAGGTAAGATACACTGAAAATAAAACAAATTTATAAATGTGAGGTCATTTTAATAACATTACAAAAGATAACTGTGCAATATTAAATTATAACAATTTACATTTCTTGAAAAATCCAATTTCCTTAATTTTTCGTTTTGTTCAGATTATAGGTCCTACGAAGTTTCACATGTGCTTATATTAAATATAAATAACTGTTCTACAACGTTTTATTATGAATTTCCTCGTAGAATGTGTATTATAGCCGATATTCTAGTCGGAAGGCGACTAAAAGTACAATATGAACTTCTTACGGAAAATGGCCAATGTTTGAAGTACTGCAACTCTGGTTTTTCAAAAAACAACAGAGCTGCAGTTAGGGTCAAATTAAAGCAAATGTTGTCTTCTTTATGAGTGTAATGGATAACTTTTCCGTTTTTAGAAGTTTTAATCCAAAATCTGAAAAATGACCGAAAATTTCGATGGTTTTGGGGCACCACGAAGACACTACCAGTAGTGCCTCCAGTACTATTGTATATAGCCTTACAACATCCCAAAAAAACAGAATGGTACAGATTTTTGCGACCTAACCACAGAATAAGCCTTACGCGATTTTTGTGTCTACATCATCTTCATCAGCTTATATATATATATATATATATATACCAGTCCACTGCTGGACGTAGGCCCCTCTTAATGAACGCCACTAAGCCCCATCTCCGGCTCTTCTCTAGTCACTGACAGCTGTCTTTCGCAAGTCATCTCTCCACCTGGTCGGCGGGCGTCCCACACTACGTTGTGTTTGTGTCTACGGTGACCGCTAATCCTATATGATAAAGTGCGAAGGCCAGCTTAAGATTAGCCGAACGTTCAAATGTTCTTGTGAATTTAAGGTTTGTAAACCCTAAATTTAATGCTAAAGTAGTAGTAAGTAGTTGGTAACCTTTTTAATTAAAAAATAATGAATGAAATCGGACTACGCCTTAATGAATTACAACAAAGTACACACTTTGACTTTCATCCCCTCTTCCAAGGCAACCATACTAAATATCGGGATAAAAGTATCCAATATCCTATCTCGTAGTATGAGCTCATATCATACCAAGTTTCATTTGAATTCATTTAGTAGTTTCGGCGTTATGGGCGGTCAAGATACAGACAGACCGACAGACAGACAAAAATGAAAATAATACAGTTTTAGCTTCAGAATCGAATGTAGAATACGCTCTGAAAAAAATAATATGACTTCATACTTAACATAACTTTGGACCTGTATCCCGCAGGAACTCTTTATTTTTTCGAGATAAAATGTATAGGTACTCAATATTAGAACACCATACAAACTTTGACTGTACCAAGTTGCATCAAAATCCGTCAAGTAGTTTCAGTGTGATACGTGATCTTTAAAAAAAGTTTAAACTCCTATCCTGCGGGAAATCTTTATTTTTTCGGGATAAAATGTATCCATTGTCATACTTTGTAGTATGACCTCAATTCATACCAAGTTTCATTTGAAATCATTCATTAGTTTTGGCGTGAAGCGCGGTCAAGATACAGACAGGCAGACAGACAGACAGAAAAAAATGAAAAAAATACTTTGGCTTCAGAATCGAATATAGAGTACCCTCCGAAAAAAAATATATGACTTCATACTTAACATAACTTTGGACCTGTATCTCGCAAGAACTCTTTTCTTTTTCGGGATAAAAGTATCCTCAATGTTAACCCATCATATAAACTATTACTGTGCCAAGTTGCATCAAAATCCATCCAGTAGGTTCAGCGTGGTAAGTGTTCTTTTAAATAACTTTCAACCCCTATCCTGCGGGAACCCTTTCATTTTTTCGGGATAAAAAGTATCCTCAATTTTAACCTATCATATAAACTATGACTGTGCCAAGATGCATCAAAATCCGTCCAGTAGTTTAAGAGTGGTAAGTGTTTTTTGAAATAACTTTCAACTCCTATCCTGCGGGAACCCTGTCATTTTTCGAGATGAAAAGTAGCCTATGTCCAACCTCGTAGTATGAACTCAAATCATACCAAGTTTCATTTAAATTCATTCAGTAGTTTCGGCGTGATGCCTAGCCAAGATACAGACAGACAGACAGACAGACAGACAGACAGACAAAAAAGAAAAAAAATACAGTTTTGGCTTCAGTATCGAATCTATAGTACAGTCCATATTTTTTTTTCAAAGTATCTTCAATGTACAGAATTGGACCCGTTACAGTTTTATTATAAGTATAGATAGGCAAAAATAATAGCACTTTTACAAGTCAAAATTCTTCAAAAATTTCGAAAAATATTTCGCTTGCGCGTTAAACCGGATGACCGGTTGCTAAACCGGTTTTAACGGTAAAACTTCGTGCAAGCGATAATGTTACGTGCAGATTGCTCCGTGCTTCGAAGAGAAGGTTAAGCCGTCGGTTGCTAACAATAAATTACCTAGGAGCAGTCGTTAAGCCATACCAGAGGTTCTAGGGCGGCCTAACAAACTCTGACACCAGAGGTAGGTACTTCATGCGACATACATACATACATTCTATTTACACTTGCTCGCTTGTTGTATGAGGTAGTGCTGGCCTCTGGTGTCAGAGTTTGTCAGGCCGCCCGAGGGCCTTTGAGTCAGGAGCTAATAGTCAAACTTAAATATAAGTGAAGTTATTTTCATTGTTTTATTTACCTTATATAAATAATATTAATTTCTGTATGCGGGATCGGAAGCCCTACTCCTACATTTAACTTATTTAAGGTGGTGCAGGGCCGAGGGTCGAACCCGGTATTATTGAAATCCTGAATCATAGTACCTTGATGTTGCCGCGAGGGTCGAAGCCGTCCAGTTGGTTGATGAGCTCCAACATGGTTCTCTGGACCTCGTTGTCGCCGCCGGCGCCGTCATCAAATCTTAAAATAATAGCATTTTCTAAGGTTTTGGCTGTACACAATTCAGCTAGTTTTGTCGTTTTTAACTAACATAACAAAATAGTAAAGTGCGTGTCGGAGTTTTTTTTATTATTTGAGTCTTCGCAACGTGTAACTCTACTGTGGGTCGGCAACATACCTGGCGCCACCAATAGCGTCGATCTCGTCGAAGAAGATGAGGCAGGCCTTCTTGCTGCGCGCCATCTCGAACAGCTCCCGGACCATGCGAGCGCCCTCACCGACGTACTTCTGTACCAACTCCGAACCTGTGCACGAAAGTTTTTTTTGTAAATATGCAAAATAATAGCACTTTTACGTGTCAAAACTTAACATCTCATGAACAAGGAGAAAAATATAAAATATTATTAACTAGTGACTCGCCCCGGCTTCGCACGGGTAGCGCGTACACCGTGGCATTTTTCTTACTTTTAGAATTGCTATAACATCCGTAACTTCTAAAAAAAATACGCCAGTAAGTGCTATTCCAAATCTTTAGTAGCAACGATCCTGGTGTTTTTGACCATAGACAACTGCATTATTACTAGAGTTGCCGCGAATACTCGCTATTATTCGGTATTCGGCATTACTCGATTTTTTTTTGATATTCGTCGAATACCGAATAATAGCTAGTATTATTCGGCATTCGGCGAATAGTCTAAAATAAACTTTTAACGAACAAAAAAACGAATGAGTTAAAAATAATCAATTTTTATTATTTTCCTTAATAAAACAATACACAGTATCAATTATTATCTGTAATAATATGTGCCTGTGCCTATCATATTAATGAAATTAAATTAGTTAGGCTTTTTAATTAATATTTAAAATCCAACAGAGGCAGATTGTGGTGCAAAAAAACTATTTTTTCTGCATGTTCGGGAGCAAGTCGGTTTCGCTTTTCCTCATAAACTAAACCTGCCTCGGAAAATAGTCTTTCTGAATAAACAGAGCTTGCTGGTGTGATTAAGTATTGTTTAGCAAGCTTACTTAAAGTAGGAAATCTATTCTTATTGGTACTCAAAGCCCACCATTCATTTGGGTTTATTTTTCTGTCAGCCTTTGCTAATGCGATGTAGTGGGTGATTTCTTCAGCAGTGGCATTCTTGCGTTGCTCTTCAGTAGGCTGCTCTATAGATGATTCTTCAAAAATAATCTTGGGTAGCGTCAAAGTAAAAGTCATTGTAGCGGGGGTCTAAAAATGTCGACAAGTAATATGTCTTCCTGAAGCATAGATCGTCCAAGTTAAAACGGGCTTGCATATTTTCTATTAACGCCTTTCTAAAATCATCAACGTGTGCAGTTTGTTGAATCAGCGCATCTTTCATTAGGTATCTGGTTAATGAAACAGTGCTAGGTATCACATCTGATATAGGTGCATATGTGGAACTTGTGATTTTTGTTATCTCTTCGAAAGGTTTTAAGAGCTTTAACAGATGTTCTATAACCTCCCACTGATCACTGGTCAAATTTTCAAAATTCACGCTCCTTGATTCTGAAATATACACCTAAATTGCTCTTTTTTGCTCAAATAGACGCTCCAGTAGGTAATATGTTGAGTTCCAGCGAGTTTGAATATCTTGAATCAGTTTATGCTTAGAAATTCCGAGCTCAGATTGAATACTTTCAAGTTTTGTATATCCTGAATGATTAAAATGTGTCACTATGCGGCGGGCACTAGTAAGAATTTATTTTATTGGAAAACTGTTATCTAATGCATTATTTATCACCAGCTGGAGAGTATGTATGAAGCAACGCTCTGAAGGAAGTAGAGTTTCCTTAACTCCTTTAACCATATTCGCCCCATTATCGTGAACAATCGCTTGAAGAGATGGGTATGTCCCATTTCGTTACACACTGTAACAGTTCTCTTTTGATATTTTCTGATGTGTGTGATTCAGGAAAATGAGCCATGTTTAGAACGGCATGATTCAGTTTAAAGTTTTCTGATATCCAGTGTCCTGTTAAACTCAGAAATGCAGCATTATTTACAGAAGAAGTCCAAAGATCGGTAGTGAATGCTATAGCTTCAGCCCTTTCTAACTCGTTTTTTAGTTTGCTAACCACTCTCTCATACATGTCTGGAATTATTTTCTCGGTGAAATATGTCCTGCCAGGAATAGTGTATTGCGGCAAAGCATTATTAATAAGACGTTTAAAGCCCACATGATGATCGACGATGGAAAGTGGCTCGTTATCAATAGCGATCATTTCACCAATCAAGTAGTGATATTTTTTTGCTCGGCTATCGTTGATGTCCCAGAGCTTTTTTTTTCAAGTAGTTGTTGCAGTGACGGTTGCACCAAAGGCTGAATGGGCAACTGGGTGGATGAGGAAGTACTTGGAGATGATTCTGCGGGAGCATTGTGTTGAGCATGACTACTTGAGCTTTCATAAATTTTACCATACTCATCTGGGTGTTTGAATTTCAAATGATTCTGCAAAGCCGTCGTTCCTGCTTTTTTTGCTGCTCTACTTATTTTTACACCACATAAATTAAATTTTGCACTGTTTTCTTCCCCTTCAAAATGTAGCCAAACATGAGTTTTTTTTCCTGGGTTTGGCATGATTGTTTTTCTTTTTAAGTAACACTTTAACTAATTAAGTATTCAAGTCTTTAATTCAATAGCAATTTTCAAATAAGTATAGAAAGAAAAAATAAAAAACGTCATTCGATGTCGAAAATCAAATTATAAATGCGTGCCGCCTACCCTAAACACAAGCGTATTGATTGAGCGGGAAATCCCCTACAATAGTAAACGCTGGGTAATACAAAACGGGGTATTCCCCGTAAAATATGTACAAGAAAAGGGTTGCCAGCATTTAAAAATTAAAATACTACATATATATGTAGATATGTATAACATGAAACAGATTTCTTTAACTATATTGTTTTCTTTTCTCACAACCTTAGAAGAAATTAGAAATATTTTTAATGTGCCTTATTTATGTCGAATAGTAATGTCGAGTTATTCGACTATTCGCCAAAGTGAATGGCGATTAATCGGTATTCGACTATTCGCTATAACAAATATTCGCGGCAACTCTAATTATTACTCGCGTACTTGACAGATTTGTTATTATTTAATTTCCATGGCAACATGTAATTATTATTTCGTTTCCATGGCAACGTGTCATTCCGTTCTGTATTTTTGATATCTTGGGTTACATCATTGCAATTGTCACAGGAATCTCTAATTTTTATGTTTTTATAGCAGTTAACGCCTGCTTAGCGTAAATATATATAATAATTTTCAGAAAAATTTGGGTCACGGAAGAGATTCGAACTCGCACACTGTGCCTCAGCGCAGCACATGCCTTTACCAATTCGGCCACCGAGACCTATGAGTCGTCATCCAAATCTTAACACTAGCTTTTGAACCCGTCTTATGGGGACGGTAACGCTATCTATAGATACACGCTATCGGTAGATTTGGGAGGCGTTATCTTTCAGACACGAAGTTAATCAATATTAGCCGTGTTTGGTTGGTAGTTCGTAATACGACCAATAGATAGCGTTACCGTTCGAACTCGCATGCTTTGAAGCACAGCATGCGAGTTCGAAATTTCGAATTTCGTCCGTGATCCAAATTTTTCCATTAGAAAATTAGTATATAATCGCAAATTTCGTGGTTTTCTTACTACATATATCATCAGATAGCTTTTTGTGATGTTGGCTCGTGGTTACGTTGCTTAATTTTTAGAACCTATGTCACGATTACTATAGTCACTTACCAATAACTCTGATGAAGCACGCGTCCGTCCTGTTGGCGACGGCGCGGGCGCAGAGCGTTTTGCCGGTGCCAGGCGGCCCAAACAGCAACACGCCCTTGGGCGGCTCGATACCGAGCTTCACGAACTTCTCAGGCTGTGGGAATAGTAGTTTATTATTAGAACACAAACATATATCACTAAAACTGAGGTTTTATTGTAATTACATGGAAGCTCAACAAGAAGAATAAGCCCAACGATCATAATAGATCCTTAAAAAAATATAACCTCCCCCCCCATACCCCTATTATAGCAAAGAACCATCTCCATCCCATCAGCTTTCAATCATAAAAACCGCATCTAAATCTGTCCAATCGTTTGGCAGCTAAGATCCTCACTCCCCCTTCTCACCACCCCCTCCACTCCCCCTTCTCCCACTCTATTATAGCTAAAAATCATCTCGATCACATCAGCTTTCAAACAGAAAAAACGCATCAAAATCGGTCCATTTGTTTGGGAGCTACGATGCCACAGACAGACAGACAGACAGACAGACAGACAGACAGACAGACAGACAGACACACACACACACACACACACACACACACACTCACACTCAGTAACACAGTGATACACACCCTAACCTTATAACACCCGTCTTTGCTCGAGGGTTAAAAAGGACTAAAGTAATGGTTCCAGACCAGCACAGGTCCGATCTTGTATGGAGTACTGCTGCCACCTCTGGGACGGTTCTGCCAAGTATCAGCTCGAGTCTTTGGATTCAATTGAGAGACGTGCTATCAGGCACATTGGGGATGACACTCTGGTAAAGAGTAATCTTCAAAGTCTGGCGCATCGACGTGAGGTAGCAAGCCTGGCGGTATTCTACAGATTGCACTATGGAGAGTGTGCTCAAGAACTGCACAACCTGATTCCCCCATCACCTTTCCATCACCGTACGACTAGACGATCAGCAAAGCGCCACCCTTTCATGGTTGAAATACCTCGCACAAGAACGAAGCGTTATGCTTCTTCATTTATTATAAGAACTGCAAAGGAGTGGAACATGTCTTTACCAATTCTGCTACCGAGACCTATGCGTCGTCACCCAAATCTTTCCACTAACTTCTTTGAACCCGTCTTACGGGGACGGTGACGCTATCTACTGGTAGTATTACGAACTAACCAACCAAACAAGACTAATATTGATTAACTTCGTGTCTCCGTGATCCAAATTTTTCCATTAGAAAATTATTATATTTATTTTTTTACCCGACTACCGCAAAGCAAAGGAAGGGTTATGTGTTCAAACTAAAAACTTGGTCATATTTTGACAAACAAGGTATCAATTGGAAAGCGATGATGTGGTCGAAGGTGTAGCACGCTGGCCTATTCACTCTTGACTTGAACACACCTGGGTTATAATTTACCGGAAACACTGACGAGGGCAGGGCATACCACTCCTTTGTAGTTCTTATAATAAATGAAGAAGCGTAACGCTTCGTTCTTGTGCGAGGTATTTGGTGCCCTGGATCTGCATCGTCATCACCTATTGTTGAATGTCATCTCCATCACACTCATGTCCATGGAGTACCTCAGGAACCTACTCAGTTAAACCATACTTACATGTAAAAGCGGGGTCTCCACTACTTCTCTCAACTTCTCGATCTGCTCCTTGCACCCCCCGACGTCGCTGTAGGTGACGTCTGGCTTCTCTTCCACCTGCATCATGGTGACCGTCGGGTCGATCTTGGGCGGCAGGGGGATATGGATCTGGTACTTGTTGCGGTCCACACTGGTGAAAAATGGTATTGGTTAAGGAATGATAATTTACCTGAGGTAAAAAAATTGGCGTGCTACGCAAGCACGCCAATTTTTAACCCCTTAAAGAGTGGGGTGTTTTAAGTTTAGGGTGTGTATCATGATACTATCATTGTATGTATCACTATATCAGTGTCTGTATGTGACATCTTAGCTCCCAAACGAATAGACCAATATTGATGCGTTTTTTCTGTATGAAAGCTGATGTGATCGAGATGGTTCTTAGCTATAATAGGAGAATAAGAGAGAGGGGAGAGGGAACCTCCCCCCCAGGTTAGGAGTGTAGCCCCCAAACGAATGGATCGATATTGATGCGGTTTTTTCTGTACGAAAGCTAATGTGATCGAGATGATTCTTAGCTATAATAAGGGAGGGGGGGGGGGGGAGGTTAGGACTGTAGCTCCCAAACGAATGGACCGATATTGATGCGGGTTTTTTTAATGTTTGAAACCTGATGTGATCGAAATGGTTCTTAGCTATAACGGGGGTGGAGGGGGGATGACGATCGAAGCTCCCAAATGAATGGACCAATTTTGATGCGGTTTTTTTATGTTTGAAAGCAGATAGATAGATAACTCTTTAAAGAAACACACAAATAAAAATCTTACAACTAAAAAAACAAAATTAATAATAACAATGGGCGGTCTTATCGCTCAGAGCGATCTCTTCCAGACAACCGTGCATGGAGATGCTTCTTCGCTATAATGGGGGTTGAGGGGGTCGGTGTTTACATACATTTTTTATTTGTTGTTTTGTTTTCAGATCAGATGTTATATGTGAAGTGTCAAAGCCACTTGGCATTATGCGGACGCATGACCCATTCAACACTTTGTCCTGATTTATATTATCTTTACTGTTATTTAAGTTTACCCATTATTTTGTTACTTTAATTTTATGTAATCAGTTCTTCATAGTTTAAAAAAAAAGAAAAGAAATAAAAAACGTTTATTGAACACTATATAGTGTTCAATAAACGTTTTTTATTTCTTTTCTTTTTTTTTCATTCCCGGATTTAAACATGAAGAGTATTTTGAGTTATTCATAGCTGGTTGTATTTGTAGAATTGTTATGCTAATATGGTAATGGTTATTTAATCGAAAGAAACCTACTGTTATTCTCCAATGAAAATCACATTCGTAGCGTAGTTACAGTACTCTCTCGCTAATCCGCAATCACAAAATCACAACCATCGGCGGATAAATGCAGTCGGCGGATAAATGCAGTCGGCGGATTATAATATACAGGAACAACAAATTGAATACAACATCGGAATTTACGATTATTATGTTACTAGCTGTGCCCGCGGCTTCGCACGCGTGGTCATTTCTATAGGTTAAAAGTACTATATGTGCTATTCCAAGACCTAAAATACAAAAAGTTCCTTCAGCCGTCAAAAAGTTTTTTATTGTTTGCTTGGCTTCTACTCATTGGTACTTGTACTATTATTTATTCTGTGTCATTGGATTGAGATACCAAGTACTCCAGTTTTTATGTCAAACCCTAAGCTATCCAAGAGTGAAAACCGAATCGCAATCGGTCCAGTAGTTTTTACATGATGCGCGAACAAACATCCAGACAAAAAGACGGACACGATGTTTATAAATGTTATATTCTTGTTCAGTAGCTTACTTTAAGTACTCTAGAACATTTTTCTTTAATTATCTTTCTAGTACAGACTTTTTCGAACTTATTGCTTAATTATAAGTATAGATATTAAACAATTAAAATTTACATAACTTTGGACCCCTATCCCGCAGGAACCCGTAATTTTTTCGGGATAAAAAGTATTCTTAATTTTAACCCATCATACAAACTATGACTGTACTAAGTTGCATCAAAATCCGTCCAGTAGTTTCAGCGTGGTAAATGTTCTTTTAAATAACTTTCAACCCCTATCCTGCGGGAACCCTATAATTTTTCGGGGTGTAAAGTATACTATGTCCTACATCGTAGGATGAACTGAAGTCATACCAAGTTTCATTTGAATTCATTCAGTAGTTTCGGCGTGATGCTATGCCAAGGTACAGACAGACGGAGACAGACAGACAGAAAAAAAAGAAAAAGAAAACAGTTTTGGCTTCAGTACCGAATATAAAACAGACACCAATAAATATACAAAAATTTGAGGCCAAGATACAGACAGAGACAAAAATGAAAAAAAATACAGTTTTAGATTCAGTATCAAAAATAGAGCAAGCTCCAAAAAAAAAAACATAATGTCTTCAATGTACATAATTGGACCTGTTACAGTTTTATTATAAGTATAGATTGTATTTAAAATTCAATAAGAGTGTGACTTTAATTTGGCTTGTTTTTTGCCAGTTAATATATATCTTTCTAATAACATGATCACGCATTTTACGTAAATTTGTATCCATTCATTATTTTTTCTATTTTCTTGAGCCCATTTAATACAAATATCTACGCCATCCAGAGCATCTTCCGACTTGACAGTGCAACCTACATAAGATATGACCAATTAAGACTCGCCAAAAACGGCGGATTATAGTAGTTGTCGGATAGTCGAGCGGCGGATTAGCGAGAGAGTACCGTATATTCATTACACATGCTATCGATTGCAATGAAAGCAAGTAAGATTAGAGTAAAACTAAGGGCAAAGCAATGACAAGTTGATACATATTATTTAGTTTAGCACAGTGTATTTCAACCTGTGGGCTGGGACCTTCTGAAAGGTTAGGATGCAATTAAAGGGAAGCCGCTAGTGCATCAGTTTGCGATACTTCTAACAAACTTTTAATTAAATTGATGACTCAAAATAGAAATAATCTTGAAGAGACGATAAGATATTTAGGTGAACAAAATTTCCGCACTCGCTTTTGCAAATAAATTTGACCGCAAGCTCACTTGATGCTATGCAGAGTTGGAAAAAACTATTTAAAAATAAGAAAAACACGATGTTTTGTTATTTGTAAATCAATTTTTCATGTGTTTTATTTTTGTTGTAAAAGACACTTGTAAGGTGTTATATTCCATGGGTTTTTGCATAATTTTTGTGCCATTTTTAGGGTTGTGGTTTCATAAAGGTTGACAAACACTGGTTTAGCATTAATACATTTTTATAGTCCATGCGAGGAAGGCAAGCAGCACTTTGACTTTCTACCCGTCGATTGCCCCAGCGGCTACCCCCTCCCACTATTCTTATACTTAGGGCTCTATGCACACGGCGTATTTTCTCGACAGACGACTCGCAGATAAAGCACAATAACGCGCTTTGAACGAAATTCAGACGCAGACAATAAAACTTTGCACACGTTATAAAATTTAGTGTCACCGTAAACGCGCATTCATATCGATAAAAACGCGCAGACACAGCGACAGACGCGCTTTATTCGCTTTTAGTCGCGCGTATGTATTGTAATACAGAAACCTCTGCGTTTTCACCAGACCCCTCAACAGTAGCAAAATACCGTCGGTCGAGACAACACTGCTTACACTGGCTTTATAAATATGTAGATTTAAAAAATAAATGGGCAGGCCTATTCACGAGCGAAAGAAGTTTCTGTGGTCATTTTAATACAACTTTTAAATCATTGGAAAGATATGAAAAATTGAAAAAAAAAACATACTGCTATTGGATGTCATGTCATATTCATAATTCCAAGAACTTCTTTTGATTCTAAAATCGGAGTAAAGTTAACCGATAATACAATGCAACGCGAAGCTCGCGCAAGTTTGAAGCGATTCAAACGCGCGAATACCCGATACCGTCAAGGCCTTGGACGCGCTTCTCGTGCGCGTTTGTATCGCTTTGTAAGCGCATTTGAATCAATACAAATGCAACAATCTGCCTTTTGGTAATCTACAGCGCCGCGCTTCGTCGGCGCGTATAAAATACGCCGGCTAGATATTGCCTAAGGGCATAGGCCCTTAGGCAATATCTAGCCGTTGCGCTCGGATAATACCTCTGTACTTGGCCTAAGTAAAAGGCCAAGTGTAAAAAGTCAAAGTCAGATAGCATGTTAAATAGAAATATTAGTGTTGTTCAAGGTAATAGCCCAGCACCAATCTCACGGTGATGAGTTGGTTTGGTCAATGATGCTTTGTTCTTGGAGAGTTTACATTTACATACCTATAGGTTTTAGAGCACTGTAGTGCTTGGTAACATTGACATAGCAAACAGAACTGCCAATATTTCTTGACAGTCTCTTTGCTACACTCTCCGTTTGTTAATTTTAAGATATGTGGATTGTTAGTTGTTAAACATAAGTATATTTATGCCGAATACTTTATTTAGTTAACTCTTTCACTGCTGAAATCATATACATTGTGTTTTAGAAAGCGCGATGCCAGTGCGGCAAAACACGCCCAGCGTGTTTTTGAACGTGAGTTTAACGCAGTGACGTCATCGTCAGCTATACTCGCTTTTTAAGGTCAGCGGTGAAAATGTTAATACACAAATTGTATGGAAAAATTATTTGTAATAAATAAATCTATACGTACTTAGGGATTGTTTCAGAATGTCCCACTAAAGTTATGTAATGTAAACCTTGTGGCGGTGTCGTAGAATTGATCATTTCAAAATGGTCCATAATTTCGTGAAATGCTCATCTAAAACTGACCATATTGTCGAAACATAAACGTTTAATGTTATTTCAGTCCAAGTTTGGCCATATCATTAAAGATCACTAATGTTGGGTTTTCATGATACCAAAGGTGATCAAACAGATAGGTTTTCAAGGCTATAAAATAAACCCACGAACACGCCTTCTAACCTATCACGGCCAAGTCGGGCTTCCGCCTAGCGCCTCTAACGGTGGATAGTGTAAATATTTTACAATATGATCACAAATGTTTGACCATATCATGAAGTAGCCGTGCATTAATCTGGATAAACCAGTTCATGATGTCAACAATAATTTCATGAAATGTTTTTTTTTTCTTGATGTGGCCAAGCATTTCATGAAATGATCAATTTTACGGTATCGCCACACATAAACACTCGCGTTTCACAATCACCAAAAAGGACTATCACATAATTATTAGACATCAGATGAAATGGCAGGTAAACATTAGTTGGTTAACCCTGCGTTCGAGATGATGAGATTGCGTTGTAGGCAGTTTCGAAATGTACATTTTTAACAAGCAGTTTTCTTAGAACATTTTCAACAGTTTTGTCATTTTTGCAACTTTTGACACTACCAATCTTTACCGAACTGAATGAAAAACGACCCTATCCCAGACGGAATAAGTCGATTTTCCTATGTCAACATATCATCGAAACTTTCAAAACGAACGGTGATTGAAAACGTTTAGAACGCTAATTTCGCCCACAAATGGCCAAAGGGAACGCCAATTGTGATCATGTTTAGCCTTTTTAAACAGTTATTTTCGCCATTTGTTACAAAGCAAATGGCCCCTAAGAATCTCAGAAATTTCACACAAGTTTGACAACTGTAGAACTTAAAACGGAACATATGAATATGGACTTGCCAGTCTGGAAGTAATTTATGTAATAGATTGCAACTTTATTAACGTGCTACACCTTCGCCCACATCATCGCTTTACATCAGGTGAGATTGTGGTCAAACGATTGCCTAGTCCGTGATAAAAAAAAAAAAAGAAAAAAGAATTCTGAAACAAACTTCTGATATTTTATTTAACCACTTACCCAACTCTCATACCCTCTTCAATGTCCGTAGGTGCAACCGAGTCGGCAAGGTCTACCACAAATTTAGCAAACTGCTTCACATTGATGATGTATTTGGGATCGTTGGAGTCTGCATTGATAATTTTTGTGCATCTAGCCACCTTGAATATAATAAAAAAGACAATAAAGTTTAGTTAAACATCTGTCCTGTAATTGGACCACATTTCACAGAGATTGAATGATTATCCTGCAATGTGCAGCTTTGTCAACCAATAAATGAACAAATTGATCATTGCAGAGGCCTTTATAATATAATAGCTGCACCCTGCAGCTTCCCTCACAACTTTGCCACCCCTGTCAACCCTTTAGGAATTAAATTTCAAAAAATCTCTCCTTACTGCACCCCTAAGGTTGACATCTGACACGTTAACACCTGTCACTTTGACATTGAAGTGTCAATTCCCATACATTTTTCTTTATGGAACTTGCTTAAAAGCTAAAAAACACACCTGCCCTGCCAAAAAATAGCTTTTGCCAATAAATTATATACTGATGGAATGTGCTTATCAAGACCCTTCATTATACCCATATTGTAAATTAAATAAGTTTCTATCTTTTCTAGTTTGAAAATGGTGCCATCTGCCGCCATATTGAATGCTTCAAAAACAAGATATAGCCTATGTTACTTGGGGGGATGCAAGGATTCTAACGATACCCCATACGCCTAAATCTGTTCAGGCATTTATAAGCTATGCTGGAATAAAGAAACTCACATACGTACATAACATAATCATACAAACATACATGAATGTTAAAAACATAACACTCCTTTTTTTGGGCAGACATGTAAAAAGGACCTAAAACGGGATGAAAGGTACCATATGTACTTTTCTGTACCCTTCAAATGCGTCTGCAAAATTTCATGATGATTGGTTGAGTAGTGAAGGTGTGAAAGCCAAACAAACTCACTTTTGCATTTATAATATTAGTAGGATTACTCTTGGGGATGTTTATAAAATGCTACCCAAAGAAATGGAGGACTCCTGTCTCCTAAAAGCCAGCAAAAGTAAAATTGCAATTTAGCACAGATAAGTGAAAATAAGCAATTCTACAAATTCATCCATAGTAAAAAATTATGAAGGCCAAGTATTTGGAACAGTTACAAATTTTAAAAAAGCAAAAGTATTTTCTAAAGGCGCGAGATATATACAATAGCCTCACAAGGTTTCTGTAAAACATGTGAACAATATCTACGAAACAATCATTAATATGCGACAATGGAAAAATGTTCTAAAGCACACATTTTCAATATGAAAACTACTTTATCCATAATCGAATTGCCTCCTCACCTGCAAAGGCTGTTCATTTTGTAATGTTTGTTTGTCAGCCGCTAAGTCCCATAAAGCAGGAGGGGCCAATCCTGTGTCAGACTCCTTTATGCCTGTAAGTTCATTGACCCTCTTCATCACTGTCTGGATACCATCCTCCACCTCCTTGATGATCTTTGTGTACTGTCCTTGTCCCTGAAATTAGGCAAATAGAGCGATATAGTGTTGGAAATTGCAAGTCACTAAATAACCTAACCAAAACAAAACAATGATTCTAACTTACGTAAGACTTTAATAGAGCTATATCTCCTTCGTCAAGGGCTGAAATATTAAAGTGACAGTTAAATTACAGGAGAAATTTCACATAGCGAGTAGGGGTTGATTTGTGACCAAGCAAAATCTGCTCACATTTAATTTCTTTTTCTGGCTCTTCTTTGTCATCTTTTGTTTTTCGCATATCATTTCCTAAATGGTCAGGCATTTTAGATTATGTTTTAATTATTTTTAATCAAATTATAAAACTATAAATAGGCACAATTTTAGAAACAAAACAACACAACTTCCGTCACCAAAAACCAAAATCTCGAACTAATACGCTTCGTTTTACGCTCGATATAGCAATTTAAAATCGTCCGTCAATCGTATATGTCACAGCTGATACTTAATCTGTGGTTTATGTGTTTAAAATTTAAAATCTTGCGAGGAACGGAACCTAACAAGTTCATCTTCGTTACACGCAGAAGGGACTGAACAATCTACATATATACAGCCGTTTTCTATTAAAATTATAAATCTGGTAAATAGAGTCCGCACCGCGAAAAAAGTCCAAACAAACAGAGTCTACGCTAGTTTGTAATACAAACTTTCTCATACAAAGTTTGTATGCGAAAGCGGAAATAAAGACTACCCAATGACACAGAACAATGATTATTCAAATCATGTAAATTATATTGTAATTTTTCGAATTCAAATAAAAAAAAACTGTGCTACTCACATCAAAACATAAAAAACGAAACGCATGTGAGATGACAAGCAAATAAAATAAAGCGTTCAGAAAAAATAAATGTCACCAAGGAATATTTTTAGTTAATTAAATCTAATTTAAGTACAAAAAAAATATCATACCTATAAATCTGAAAATAAGATAAACTTAATCCTCTTAAACACATTACCTTTCTAGTTATTAGGAACAGAATTTTATTATAATTTTGTTTTATTAAATAAACGTAGTTGGGTAAATACGAACGCATTGAGAATGACAACGCAAAACACGTCTGTTGCGCTACCTAGCGGTAAAATTTAGTACTAAAATTTTGTATTCGTAGTGCTGAATGGAGAAACACATTTTTTTGTGTTTCATATTAACAAATCCTTCTAAAACACAGAATATTTTATTTTAGGTAAGTTGGTCAGAGTATGACGTCCTATATTTGAACTATCGTTACCAGTAAATCATTAGAGAAATGGCTGCTGTGAAGTGTCTGTCCGGATAAGACCCAGAGCGTAATGTCAAATCCCGGTTTCAAAGAACATTTTCGTTGTATTATGCGCAGTTTTGAAGTTTAATAATAGTGTTTGTTGCGTGGTAAACAAACTAGGCGTAGGATTACACGTATGCATAACATTTCGGCGGTAAGTGTTAGCCATAGTGGTGATGTCTTCTGGTTTACGATTACGACTGCTACTCAGCCTCGTTGCAAAGATAATGTTCGATTTATCTCCTCGTTATCTAATTTTTTATCAATGAATCTGTAGCTACTCTTATCCAAAGAATAATGTCTAAGTTCACATCTTAAATCTATCATGTTTTGTTTCCCAAGAAAGGTGTGTTTCTCGAATTTTTTCATTTTGTAAATTTCCCAATCAGTTTGTCACTCGACAGTTTTAGTTAACAACTAGATTGTTATTTATCGATTAGTTATGTATTACATCATTCAAATTATTAGTTTAACATTGTATAGTCAAATGTGTTATCAGTGTGATAACCTTAGTTGGCCTTTGCAATAGAATTAATATTGGTAACTTCTTACATTAGCTTAGTTTGGTCTAGTCGGTGTTCATAGATTGCAGGCAAGTTTAATCTAATTTGTTTTATTGTTTTAAGTTTCCTAAGATTTACAGAGAAAAAGAAACAAATGCAAATTATTGAAATTTTAATTGATGATCAGGTTAAAAAAAACTCTTTTTACTCATGAGGTTTGCTATTTGGTGAATGACAAAAATTATTGAGTGCCTAATCAAACTATTTGACATAGGGGCCCGTTTGTGTTCAAGCAAAATTATCAAAGATAACAGTTTAAAATGCTAAATATGTTTCGATGGGAGAGGATAATACACAACCAAAATAATGTACGACTAGTATTGTACAGCCAATATTACACGGCCAGATATTATGTGTACATGGATTCGTAATATTTGAACGGCTAATACTGGCCGTGTATACAAAAAGCCGTGGCTGTGCGCTGGCCGTGTATTTGTGTGCCCATACAAAATCGGTCCGGGTTGATAATGCACGGCCAGTATTACTCAACCAATATTACGTGTACAACTGGATACGTAATATCAGCCCGTGCCGATTTTGTACGACCAATATTACACGGCCAATAATACGAAGCTAACCATAGACAAAGCTAGAATCACTCCTTGATGCCTCGTTTGTGTAGGCGAGTGTCAAGATGAAAAAACTGTCACAGAACCGAATCGGCCTACCCCGACTCCATGTGGTCTTGTCTGCCCTACACTAGTGTTTTTAAAAAGCCGGAGGCGGAGGCAACATATTATGTTGTGATGACAAAAGTAATGTATATAAATCTTCTATTAGAGATCTATCTTTTCCTTCCAAAGTTTATCTGGTAGAGATTGGACTGATTACTGTTGATGTTATCACAACTAAATGTTTTAAATTTTCTGATTCCTAGGTAGGTATTTTAGCTAAAAATTATCAGTGACTCATAAAATAAATAAAAATACACTTCTATCTTTCATTTCTATCTAGGTCTAATGCATTAACTGCCTGCAAGATTATCACAACACTTGAGATAGTAGTCAAACCCTGGTGTGCTAGAAATAAATAAGTATAGTTTGTGAGCTACCCTGAAAGTTTCAGCCAGATAGCTAATTGGGAAGTGCTCGAAATTTGTATTGCAAGATTCCAGGACAGACAAAATGCATACATAGATTAGATACAAGAGAAGTTAAATAAAAGCTTTTAAAAAATACACATTTGAAATATCTACAAAGGATTGTTGTTTAGAGCATAATAAACAAACAAGCATTACAAAACATCTACACATATACATGTTACACTTTACGTGGGATAATCTAAAAATATCTGACACTGGGTGTCATCCAATGAAAGTACTGGTCTTACATACTATGTTTATGCTAATCCTTTATGCAAACAATTCGTAGTTTCGTAATAAATGTACAGGCTTTGTAACTTTTGCAGCAATTTAAGAATAGATGATAGTATAGAAATGATTTCCGCCTTGTGGTGACTTGTGGATTTGAAACAATGAAGTGTTTTGTGAACTTTCATTCACAGTGTGATGTTTGATCTCAGTCTATTGTTCAAGGTATAATTTTGTTGCAATTAAAATGATCAATTATATTCTAATTTGGCATGATATTTGCTTTTAATTAGTGAAAAGAGTTCAAGCTGTTATGAATTTTATGTTAATTGTCAATGAGAACTGTTTTGGTTTTATGAATGTTTTTTTATAACTTATTTTCTGCATAGAATTGTAGATTTTTTAGTGTTAAATTCTGGTGAGTAAAAGTAATAAAAGATCAAGATTGTTGTATAACTTGATAATATTTTCTGTATACTTAGTTTGTACTGAACATTCTATCTATCTATACTTATAATAAAGTAGTAAGTAACAAAAAGTCTGTACAAAGAAGATAATTATGAAAAAATATGGTTTAGGGGGCTTAAAATAAGGTACTGAACAAGAATACAATGTTTTTAAAAATCGTGTCTATGTATCTGTTTGTTTGTTCGCGCATCACGTAAATGCTACTGGACTGATTGCGATGTGATTTCACTGTTGGATAGTTTAGGGTTTTACTTAAAAATGTGGTACTTTATACGTTAATCTGATGATTTGAAGCCGGGCAATCGATAAAAAACTATTTGACAGCTGAAGGAATGTGATTATTATTATATTATGTCCTGGAATAGTACATAAGGTAATCACAACCCAGGGAAATGACCACGCTGGCAAAGCCGCGGCACAGCTAGTCTAATAATAATAATAATTCTCTACTACATAAAATATGAAGTGTTTTGAAATTGAGATTTGGAGTTGAGTATGTGTAGTGTTGATAAAGAAATAGGTACCTATAGATGATTCAATGTTATCAGTTTAAAAATAAGAAGTGACCAAGTGTGAGTTGTGACGTTCATTAATGGTTCCATACTTCAAAGACCTTTTGTCTATAGACATAAGACTCATTTTATGGACTGCAAAATCTAGTTGGTATGTAAGAGAAATATTTGAATAAGGGAAATAAAATATAAGTTCAAAAACTAAAACCCGATTACAGTCAAAGTGGACTAAAAAGTCACAGACAAGAATATTCAAACATTTTAGAAATTTAACAACCTTAGAGCCGTAGGAGTGCGATATAACTTTCCTAGTATTAATCTAAGTAAACTGCACTCCCATGTCACTAAAATTTTTAATTACTAAATTTTTTGTTTTTACTGATTTTAGCCATGACAAAATTCGTCAAAACTTCGACTTGGGGCCCTGGGTATAAATTCACTACAGACATCTAGCGTATTGTTTTTCATGCAATAGACTCGCGTTATCACGCTTCAATAGCTAACTGACTTGGGGCCCTGGGTATAAATTCACTACAGACATCTAGCGTATTGTTTTTCATGCAATAGACTCGCGTTATCGCGCTTCAATAGCTAACTGACTTGGGGCCCTGGGTATAAATTCACTACAGACAACTTGCGTATTGTTTTATTGCAAGTAACGTAAAAAAGTTGTAAATAAAAGCTATGCAATCTACTTTCCAGTGCTGCTGGCGAGTCAGTGAGATGCACACAGCCAGTGCAGATGGTCAGTACCGGGGCACCAACGGCTCGACCCACGGCCGGGACAAAGTCGCGATATTGGACGCTGGCTCACAGTATGGGAAAGTAAGTGCATAGATAAAACAACGGACAATTAGTGTGAGTTGAACTCGCGTGGAGAAGGTTCCTTACGATGAATATATTATCTTACAATATGGAGAGATTTATTATGTTTTTTTAGGACCATAGACTTCTTATAGGTTTTCCTGTAAACTAAGTAAAGAACTATTTTCTGTATTTTTTTCAACATTTAAGGCTTAGGTAGTTTCGGAGGTAATATGGTTGATTTTCTTCTATTCTCTTTAATAACTTAAAAACTATTTATCATAAAATTATAATAAAATATATGGGTATCTCACAACAAGCCCTTTCATTTGATATGTCACACGGTATTATTTTGCAAAATTGTATGTTTAAATTTTCTAATTTTCTCGCCTAAAAAGATCACCCATATTCAATATATTTGCACTATTTGATTTTATCTGCTTTGCATGTCGTCGCGGGTCGTCTGATAATTATGTTCAATGCGGATTGCGGACATTCGTTAGTATAGTAAATTGAAAACAAACGAGCCTCATATAAAAAATAAAGAGCATGTCATCTTATTGGCTTACTAAACTTCACTAATTTTAAGAAAAACACTCGATTTCTTAAAACGCAACCAAAACCATAAATTAAACAAATTGAAAATCTCTCTGAAATATTCACTCGCGTGGATTATGATGATGGATAATGATGAACATGATAAAAAGTAGCCTATGAGTTAATCTAGGATATAAGCTATCCTGGTACCAATTTCATCCAAATCCGTTCAGCCGTTTGAGCAAGAAGGAGTAACAAACACGCACACACACACACACACACACACACACACACACACACACACACACACACACACACGCTTGTAAAGATAAAGATAGATGGCGCTAATCGGTTTTTGTGCATTTTATGACGTTTTATATGGTCTGTCAGTTCTAATGTATGAAATTCTGCATCGCGCATACAAAGTTTTCCGCTCGTTATGAGAGTATTCAGTATTAAAACTAAGGTCTGATTGGCCTGTTTACGACACTGGCTATACACTTCTCTGATTTATAATCCTCGCGTTCAAGATGATGATTTGGCGTTGTAGGCAATTTCGAAATGTACATTATTAACAAGCCGTTTTCTTTGAACATTTTCAACACTTTTGGCATTTTTGCAACTTTTGACACTTCCAATCATTTCCAAATTGAATGAAAAACGACCTTATCCCTCACGGTATAAAGTCGATTTTCCTATGTCAACATGTCATCGAAACTTGCAAAACGAACGGTGATCGAAAACGTTCAGAACGCTAATTTCGCCTACAAATAGCCAAAGGGAACGCCAATTGTGATCATATATAGCGTTTTTAACAGTTATTTTCGCCAATTGTTCCAAAGAAAACGGCCCAAATATTAGTGTGGTTCGCTGTCGTGTCGTCGCCTTATCGTTGCTTAAATGTTGAATATTCGAGTTCTGTCCATTATCCAAACTTTAGAAAAAAAACCGGTTAATTGTATAATTTAATTAAAAACTGGAATCCCATTTTTAAAAAGTAATTATCAACTAAACAGTCGAAACTTTAATTTCCGTTATGTTAGGTTTACGCCTATAATGCGCTAATTTATTTTATTGGTATTGTAATTAATTTGCTTATCTTTAACTACTACCTAATTATCTAACCAGTTTTATTAAAAAACAATAAAATTATAATACCGTTTTCTTTGATTAATCGTTTTTTAACGGGCAATTATTGTAACATTGATAAAACCGACGCAAGGTCTTACTCGCTAGCGAGGAATGGCTAGCGGAATAAACCAGTTTAAAATGGTTAATCACGATCGTAAAAAGCTGCGAATTATATAATCTACAAACCGGTTTAAAAAGTCTAATAACCGGTTATTTTGAGCTCTGCATTGATGTACGTGATTGTTGGGCTAAGTCGGCTAGTCACTTGTGTAAAGGCTTCGACACACAGCCACAGTGCAGGCGCGGGCAAGCCACCTACTGTGGTAAACTTGTGTGGTAACCATGAACTCATTGCCCGCTGCCCGTACTTGGTATGGCACGGCTACATAGATATCCGTGCAGTCAATATACATATACTATACGGACTAGGCAATCGTTTGTCCACGATCTCACTTGATGGAAAGCGATGATAGGCAAGGGTGCTACACCATCGACCACGATGGTGTAGCACCCTTGCCTAGTAGATACCTATTCACTCTAGACTTGAACACACCTGGGTAATAGGTACTTTACCGGAAAAACTGACGAGGGCAGAGCATTGCACTCCTTTACAGTTATTATAATAAATGAAGAAGCGTAACGCTTCTCGTGCGACGTATTTCAGCCATAAAAGAGTGGCGCTTTGTCTATCACTTGCCCCTGTGGAAGCTTTACTATCGATGTCTCCTCCAGGTGATAGACCGGCGCGTGCGGGAACTATGCGTGGAGTCGGACATCCTGCCCCTGGATACGCCCGCCTACCACCTGAAGGAGGCAGGGTACCGCGCCATCATCATCTCCGGGGGCCCGAACTCGGTCTACGCTGAAGACGCGCCGAGATATGACGCTGATATATTCAAGATTGGACTTCCTGTACTAGGTAAATGGTAGCATGAGATTGATGTACGACAAGAAGGTTAATCAAAACGCAAGTTTTTTTTTTTTTTTGTTTTCTTCGGAAATACAAAGATGCCGCCAATGCGCGTAAATAGGTTCGTATTACTGTAACTCTCCTTTCCACTAATATAAAAGTGAAACCTTGTCTGTTTGTTTATGGCGTTTTCACGCCAAAGCGGCTGGACCCATTCTAATGAAAATTTGTATGTAGATACTGTGTACAACAGAGACCAAAATAGGGTAATTTTATCCTGGAAAATTTAAAGTACGCACGGTCAAAAGTTCAAATTTGATCAAAGCCCGTCCGACCGTTATCGCGTGAAAGCTCCCCAAACAAACAGACAACGTTTCACTTTTATATATTGGTATGGATTTACTTTTCATTTATAGTGCCACAGATACGTTCTGTTGCATGGACTGAGTACATATATTTAAGAAAAATATCGAATTCAATATCACGGTGTATTTTCCTCACTTTTAATTATCTCCATTAATATCTTCCAGGTATATGTTACGGCATGCAAATGCTGAACAAAGAATTCGGCGGCTCTGTACTTCGCAAGGAAGCTCGAGAGGACGGCCAATATGAGGTTGAGATCGAAACTACTTGTCCATTATTCAAGTAAGTTAAAGTAATAGTTGTTTAAACTAACAAAACATTACTTCAAAAACTACCTGTGCCCGCGGATTTGCCCTAAAAGTAACCTATGTGTTATTCCAGGACCAAAAGTACCTATAAAGTACTAAATACCAAATTAACTTCAGCCGTCAAATAGTTTTTTATCGATTGCTCGGCTTATACTCATCGGATTGAGATACCAAGTACACCAGTTTTTAAGCCAAAACCTAGTCTATCCAACTGTGAAAGTCGCATCGCAATTCGGTCTAGTAGTTTTTAAGTGATGCGCGAACAAACACACAGACACGATATTGAAAAATGTTATATTCTTGTTCAGTAGATCTTTGTACATACTTTTTGGTACTTACTGCTTTATTATAAGTATAGAAAAGATGATTTTGGCGCCTCTTTACACTGCCTCTGATTAGTTTTCAATAGACTATGTTTACGGTCATTGTACTGTAGTTAAACTTTCGAAATGAAAAGGTTCTAATCGCGCTAAATACGTAATGTTGTGCCGACATAGCTCTCATAATCAGGACATTGAAGTGGCATTAGGCAGCTTAGAACCGATAACCATTGGGAAAGTGGTAATCTATTCTTACTTTATAGCAGTAAGTAAGAAAAATACTGTACAATGAAGATAACCGCTTTAAGCGATAATACCGCCATTGTACTGTGTTTATATTAAGTTACTTATTGTATTTCATTATTGTATATTTTCTTTGGTGTGCAATAATGTGTTTTTCTATCAATAAATATATTAAAAAAATAATGGCGTAGGGGACTTAATATAAGCTACTGAACAAGAAAATAATATTATTTTTATATTGGTGTCTGTAGTGCTCGTTTATTAGCGCATGACGTAAAGAGTTCTCGACCGATTGCGACGCGTTTTTCACTGTTGGATATCTTAGGTTTAGAGTTAACAACTGGTGTACTTGGTGTCTATTGTTCGAAACCGAACATTCGATAAATAACTAGCTTGAAAGCTAAAAAAACACGCCTGCCCTGCCAAAAATGAACTTATGCCAATAAATTATATAATTTTGGAATGTGCTTATCAAAGGCCTTCAGTTTGATACCCATATTGTAAATTTCGAAGAATAAATATATTTTTTGCATTTGAAATTGAAGCCGTGTATAAACTATGTGACGGCTGAACGAAATTTGGTATTTAGTTATACTTTTGGTTTTGGCATAACCCATAGAAATGACCATGTCTTAACGGTTTTTTTTTAAATTAGTAAGTGTACATTCAATTTTGTTTTGTGTACAGTCGCCTGGAAAAGCTACAGCCAGTACTTCTAACTCACGGCGACAGCGTGCAGAAGGTGGGCGAGCGGTTCCGCATCGGCGCGCAGTCTTCTAACCACCTCATAGCAGCTATTTACAACGAGCAGATGCGCCTCTACGGCGTGCAGTTCCACCCTGAGGTAATGTGGCATCAGTACTCCTAACTCACGGCGACAGCGTGCAGAAAGTGGGCGAGAGGTTCCGCATCGGCGCGCAGTCATCTAACCACCTCATAGCGGCTATTTACAACGAGCAGATGCGCCTCTACGGCGTGCAGTTCCACCCTGAGGTAATGTGGCATCAGTACTCCTAACTCACGGCGACAGCGTGCAGAAAGTGGGCGAGCGGTTCCGCATCGGCGCGCAGTCGTCTAACCACCTCATAGCGGCTATTTACAACGAGCAGATGCCCCTCTACGGCGTGCAGTTCCACCCTGAGGTAATGTGGCATCAGTACTCCTGACTCGCGGCGACAGCGTGCAGAAAGTGGGCGAGCGGTTCCGCATCGGCGCGCAGTCTTCTAACCACCTCATAGCGGCTATTTACAACGAGCAGATGCGCCTCTACGGCGTGCAGTTCCACCCAGAGGTAATGTGGCATCAGTACTCCTAACTCACGGAGACAGCGTGCAAATAGTGGGCGAGCGGTTCCGCATTGGCGCGCAGTCTTCTTTCCTACAGTCAGTCTACAGTCTACTTTCCCCACGAGTAATACCTTGTATTTTGAGCAAATTTTGAGGTTATGTTGTTATGATCTATCACGCTCACGAGCGTTCCGAATCAACTGCAGCACTCGACTGTCATGAGCGCGATATCTGAATCGGAACGCAAATTAGCACTGTGATCGCTCACATCGATAATACACAAAATGAGCGAGAACAAAAGCTTCTAACTACAAAGGAAAGCTACCTACCTACCTTGAATGCCCAATTGTTTTGCCTCACCTGTATACATATATATATATATATATACACTTTATGAAGAGAAAAGGTGATGAGGGATCTGTGACATTAAGATACTATGGAATGGATTCGTGAACATTTCTCAATGGTTACAAACTAAGCTATTAGTCACCGAAATACCTCAAAGGGTTAGCAAGCTGAAGTGGCATTGGGCTAACCATATTTCTCGAAGGACCGACAACCGCGGGGGTAGTTGTCCTGTGGGGACAACTACTTGTTGTGTGGGGGGTGGGTCCTCGAGTGGAGACCGCTTCTTGGCAAACGAAGTCACAGAAGAAATAATAGTACTAACGTACGGAAGGCCCACTCCGCTAAGACAATTAAATAAAAAGCGACTCTTGCCGCCACTCAATAAAGTGCAATTCAGCTCGCACGACCTTGATGCGTCTCTCTTTCTAACGCGTAAGTCTATCTCAGTTTATCACGCGGAAAGCCACGGATAGAGTAACGCCGGCATTATAGAAATTAGCACGCGCAAGTACATCGAGTGAGACAGACCTTACTAAGTGTAGGACACCCACCGGCCAGTTGGAGTGATGACCTGCGGAAGGCGGGCTCTGTGGCGTTCATTGGGAGAAGCCTATATCCAGCAGTGGACGAAATAAGGCTGATGATGACGACAAACTATTCTTGGTCGGGGGTTTTTAAGTTTCCTTGTCCCCACAGGTGGACCTAACTCCCAAAGGCAAGCAGATGCTGTCCAACTTCCTGTTCGACATCGCCGGCCTGTCGCGCAGCTTCACGCTTCGTTCGCGCCGCGAGGCTTGCATACAGTTCATCAAGGAGACTGTCGGCGACAATAATAAAGTGCTTGTAAGTATATTGTTTGGAGTACCCAACTGGAAAAATAAGCCAATAACATTTCATTTCCGCGTGGCGCGTTCACGCATGCGCGTATATAGAAAGAAAAGAAAGAAAGAAAAAACATTTATTTGACACACAAATAAAAAAAAAACTATAATGAAAACAAAAAAAAAAAATATTAAGTGCGGTGCCAAAAAGGCCGCGCCTCAGCATAATACCGAGTGTCTATGACACTCGGCGCTGGTATTCTGGCACGACCCTGAGAGAGGAAAACTAATATTTAAAAACAGATAAAAAATAAAATTACTCAATAATAACAAGACTCTAATATATAATGTAATGTGTATATAATATAACCAAAACAATAAATACAAATTATAAATCTACATGTGCGTAATATATAATACAGCGTGTGGCTGTTATGGCGACATTAAATTGACACACATATCTTGTTTCACGTTTTCAGATTTTAGATATATATTCTATTTAATTAAACGTAATTTTTATCGAATTATTAAGAATTTTCTAAAATATCACTTTGGAGAAACCTGAACGTAAAAAGCTTAGCGCAGCGGTCATCTGCCGGGGTCACCGATCATAACATTGTATCAATGAAATTAGAACGAAAAATAAATACTGTTAGAACAAGACACTAGAAAATGCGATGTTGTATTTTCTCGGTAAAATTCGCGGTAACCTCAAGCGCCGCCGCCGCGCGTCTGTCGGTTTAGCGCGGTGTTTTTGAAAGAGAGGGATAGCTGCAGCCTTTGTCGGCCGGGCGCGGCGGCGAGTGGCGGCGCCTTTCTTTGTAGCCAGTCAGTCCAGTTCAGCAGTGCAAACAGTGCTGTAGTAACCTTGACACATAATTGTCACTCATAAACTTTTAATATGATTTTTTCGTGAAAAGACGCTTACCTAATTATCTGACACCAGTTTAGTTTGATAATATTGTTTTTTTTTAGAAAGCAATTAGGTTTAAGTAGGTACTGCGATAAAAACGCTTTTGTTTGTGTGCCTAACTTTTTATTGTGCGTTATTTTGTGATGTCTAATTATCATCCTAATTACACTGCGGCCGAATATGCTGATATGATACTTATTTACGGGGAATGCAATCTAAATGCCGCCCTTGCGATAAGGACGTATCGTGAAAGATATGGCGAGACGAGACAATGCCCCACAAATTCTCGAACTATTGTCGGAGCTCTGCAACGTATCCGCGAAAACCGATAAGTGGATCCCAGGTCTCAACGCCCGGATCGACCAAAAAATCCAACTAGGAGAAGATTAAATGACAATGTACTTTGAAAACCGACCCAAAGCTAGCACCCGCCAGGCCGCTCGGCATTTTCATGTACATAACACGTCAATTCACAGGATATTAAAGCGCGAAAAATGGCATCCGTTCAAATTTAGAAAGGTGAATGCACTATTATCACGTGATAGACCTATTAGAGTCCATTATTGTCGGTGGTTATTAAACAAAATTGAACACGACAATGATTTTCTTTCCCATATTTGCTGGACTGACGAAAGCACATTTACCAGAAATGGCATGTGGAATCAACACAACATGCATCACTGGGCCAGCCAGAATCCGCGCGTTTGGCGGGAGTTGGCCCATCAATACAGATTTTCTGTAAATGTTTGGGCCGGCATCCATGGCGACGACATAATCGGACCAGTATTTATTAATGGTACTTTAAACGGTGAAAGATTTGTGAATCTTCTGGACGACACGGTATCAGAGTACACAGAAAATCTGACTGTCCACCAATACCGACAAATGTGGTACCAATTAGACGGCGCACCTGCACATTCAGTAACAACGGCCAGGCAGCGGCTAAATGAAATGTTTGGTACGCAGTGGATAGAAAGATATGGACCTCATAGGTGGCCAGCAAGATCACCTGACCTCACGCCTCTTGATTTTTTTTTTGTGGGGCTTTGTGAAAGACGAAGTGTATGCGGAAGAAAATATTGACTCGGTGGAAGAACTACGTCTTCGAATAACTAACGCGTTTGAGAAACTCAGGGCAATGACTTCGGCTGGACATGTTTTAACAAAAGTGAGGGCGAATATTAAGCGCCGATTAGACCTTTGCGTCCGAAGTGGCGGTGGTCACATTGAAAACTTAAAAATTTAATAAAGTCTTGTAGTTGGATTAATAGGTATGTGAAGTGAAGTGATGTGAATTTTTAAACTTTCATACTCGTTCTGTTAAAAACCTACCTACAACTCGCGCCTCTTGTTTGTGTCGTTTGATTTCGCGTCAAAGGATCGCGCCCGCCGCGACTCCTGGCGCTTCGTAGCGCACGCGCGAAGGGACGCGCACCGCGCCCCAGCGCCCGCGCCTTGGCAACGGCGACGTAGATGGTAAGATGCATTAATGAATCTTTTGGTCACTTATTACAGGATGATAGACATTTTTTTCATTATTTGTTATTTAATTTGTTTAAAAATTTTAATATTTCAATTATGGATTATATTAAACACATTTTTTTAATGATTTCTGATAAGTAGCTCTACTCGTGTGTCAATTTAATGTCGCCATTACAGCCACACGCTGTATAATGTATATAAATAAATATATAAGTATAAACATTAGAAACGGGATATTTACCAATGACCATGTCAGTTAAAAAATATATATATATTAGTTTCAAAATATAATAAGGTAGAAAACAAACGCAAATCAAACTATTTTTAAAGGAATTAAACTAGAAACTAGATAAAAAACGAGGGAGTAACAAAAATTATTAGGTACAAGATGAAGCAAAAAATAAAGGTAGTGAGAATATAGATATAGATAGCGGACAGTGACACAAGCGAAATCATGGTTTTCGCTATTACAGAGGGTAGTGACTAAATGGTGAACAGACACGACGAGAGAAACCTAATGAGCGATCAGTGGATGTGTTACAAAAACGATAAATCAATATTAACATCCGCATGCCGCCTCTGCTCGTCAATAACGTATTTTTTGAGCTTGAGACGGAGCATACTTAAATGTTTTAAAGTCCTTACTGGCGGGGGCAAATTATTCCAGCATTTGGACGCCGCGTACCGTAAGCCACCTCTAAAAGCTATCGTACGGTGACGCGGGATCGACAGGTGCTGGGAGCCATGTCTGTTTGAGCATTTCCTGTTACTTGTGACCCACTTGATATGTTTTTGAGATCTTTACCCTCCATTTCATTCGATACATTTTCTTATCCAATATTATCAGTAATATTTTAATTTTTCTACTCAAGGGCTTAAATTTTATCTCTAAGATAAATCTCGGGTCTATCCCACTAATGCCATCGTGTTGTCCCGTGATGGGACAACTGCCACTATTTGACCCAGTAGTCCCATGGGACAAGTGACATCAATAGTTCGGACCCACTAGTCCCATCGTGTTGTCCCATTACACTATTTTGACCCAGTAGTCCCATTACACTCATCGCCGTATAAAGATTATTTTTCTTTATATTGTCGTGCCTCTTTGGTAATTACTTGTTTCTAATGACAATGTTATTTGTCCATAATTGACTCACCACAATTATTATTTAGGTATGGTTCTTGTGTTGAACAATTCCTAAATAATCATTAATAGTTAATAATTCCGCGCCCTGCCCATGGTCCACCTACATAGATCACCTGGTTGTACCAGGGGCAAGTTTTTCTTCCCATGGTCCTCCTCAATATTTCTGGGTGTACCAGGGGTTTTTATTTCTTTCCATAGTCCACCTTAGTTCACCTGGCCAAGGGCATTTTTTACTTTCTGTAGTCCACCTCAAGATAACTGGTGTACCATGGGTTTTAATATTTTTTCCATGGTTCACCTATGAAGTTATTAATATAAGGTTTTTAAAATATAATGCCCGTGGTCCACCTAGAAAATGTATGTATGTACATATCAAAAATTAGTGTCATACGATTTTGACCCATATTGACATTAATAAGATTTAGTCAGATTCGGCATTTACTATTTAGTCAAAATACGTTGAAAAAGACAAGGTACTTAGCTCATGTCAATAAGGGCGAAAATCGTTTGACACCTTTTAAATGATTTAGAAGCTTACAAAAATTATCGTCACACACTTATTTGTAACTTTTACTTTCTTTGACTTGCAGACTTCACTTTTTCGTGATGACCTTGTCCATCATTAAAAAACGATAAATAAATTGAAATAAATAGTTTGTATGTATCCACTAACATGAACCACGGGAAGAAAAAATTGCCCATGGTACAGCCAGGTGAACTAAGGTGGACCATGGAAATAAATAATAACCCCTGGTACACCCAGTTATCTTGAGGTGGACCACGGGAAGAAAAAATGCCTTTGGTACAGCCAGGTGAACTAAGGTGGACCATGGAAAGAAATAAAAACCCCTGGTACACCCAGAAATATGGAGGTGGACCGCGGGAAGAAAAAATTGCCTGTGGTACAACCAGGTGATCTATGTAGATGGACCACGGGCAGGGCGCGAATAATTTCATTCTGGCAATCACAAATTTTACAATAATTAAAAGAGGCCGAGGAGATATCTTGCTTTATACTGGACATAAATTTTATAAACATTCAAGCTATATGCCTGGAGAAACAACATGGAGTTGCAGTGAACGCAATAAAACTAAATGCTGCTACTATTTCAAAAATAAGTAATCAAACTACTACGAAACTTTGTTTTCATGTAGTTGTACAATCACAAGATTTAGTTATTATATCCCTTAACGTTCAATTGCTCTTATGAAAGACATTACATAGAAGCTTGTCTTGTAGATTACTCACAGCAGGAAATTGAAATAACTTTAAGTAAATGTTATGCTGCTGCTCAAGGGAAAGAGGCACGACACAGATAAAGAAAAAATAAACATTATACGGCGATGACGGTAATGGGACTTCTGGAACCAAAAAATTGGATTCACTTGTTCCAAGGGACTACTGGGTGGTCAACATAGTGTAATAGGACAACACGATGGGACTAGTGGGTCCAAAATATTGATGTCACTTGTCCCATGGGCTACTGGGTCAAAATAGTGGCAGTTGCCCCAACACGGGACTACACGATGGGACTAGTGGGTTAGACGCTAAATCTCACAGCAAGAAAATATAGTTTATTATCCACTGTCAAGACAAAATTTACCTAACTAAATTATTAGCCTGCCAATACAATAAATAACTTTTGAGACTTACGTCATATAGTTCCGAGCTAAATTGTGTGTTCGAACAGCGCTCACGATATTCAGCCTTGTTTCGCGCACCTCAGTGCTTGTTGCGGGTAGCGGGTGGCAGAGTGTAGAGGCGGAGCTAGCGTAGGGAAATGTATTAATGTAGCCTGGCCTTAAGTTAGTAAATAAGATTTTGATAATTTTTAAGCGAGAGATTTTTAGCGAGATACATGAACATATTTTAAGCGAGAGATTTTTTTAATAGGATTTGGCTGATTTTATTAATTTGAAAAGCACATACGTTACATAGGACTATGATGAACATATTTTAAGCGAGAGATTTTTTAATAGGATTTGTCAGATTTTATTAATTTGAAAAGCACATACGATACATAGGACTATGATGAACATTTTTTAATAGGATTTGGCAGTTTTTTTTAATTTGAAAAGCACATACGATACATAGGACTATGATGAACATATTTTAAGCGAGAGATTTTGTAATAGGATTTGACAGATTTTATTAATTTGAAGAGCACATACGATACATAGGACTATGATGAACATATTTTGTGCGACAAGGGAAGACTAAACGTTTTTCTACATAAGGAGACGGCTAAATGATCGTGGGATGAGAAACATAAATTTCTCAAACTACTCGGAACTATCAATTCTCACATTGATAATTTAAGGCGAAATGGGCTCCAAATTTGTTGATTCGTCCTCACGAATATTTAAAACAAGACCTTTGAAAACGGTTAATTTTAATTGACTTTATTTTTTTATGTGTAATGAATGTTCACAAAATACTTTATCCGGCTGTGGTCACCGAAACACGATTAAATAAATTTGGCTCTATAGATAAAAAACCTAGTTTCCTAAAAATCACCCGTTTTGACGGTCCCGTCGTTGGAATGAATCAACTTCATTCAGTTTCTATCGAAGATATTTTTACAAAAACCAAATGTGTGTAATCCCAACAAACCATCAAATACCTCTGTGGAATTAGTTTTTTGAAAAACCTTAAGAATTTAAAAAAAAAGTTTAATTAAATTGAAAATATGAACTAAAATCGGCTCCCGAGAAGCATCACCTTGCCTGCTTACCCTGCACCATAACGAGCAAGACAAAAATTTGGAGCCCATTGCGCCTTAATGCAAAAATCTGTTCATGGTAGTTAAATAGCTTATCTTTCTAATTACTACAAAAAATATTGCACATCAGCGATTATCTCAAGCAGAATTCCAGTTCGTAACATGTACCAGTTTCTTTGATAAACGGCCACACTTGATGGAAACATTTGAATTCAGAATGCCGGTCACGGAAATGAAGACGTCCATGTTTAGGATTCTTTCAACAGTCTGTCATTTGGAGACTGTTGAAAGAGTCTGTGTTTGGAGTCTGTTTTTTGTTGCCTTATTTTTGACCATTCAATCGTTTGCTATCTCACCTGATGGAAAGCGGTGACGTGGTCGAAGGTGTAGCACGCTTGCCTAGTAGATACCTATTCACTCTTGACTTGAACACACCTGCGTTATACTCGTATTTTACCAGAAACACTGACGAGGGCAGGGCATTCCACTCCTTTGCAGTTCTTATAATAAATGAAGAAGCGTAACGCTTCGTTCTTGTGCGAGGTATGTCAACCGTAACAGGATGGCGCTTTGCCGATCGTCTAGTCGTATGGTGATGGGGGAATCAGATATGCAGATCCTGCGCACACTCTCCATAGTGCAAGTCTTATTGGTGGAGAGCATTCCTAATTCCTTACGTTGCTGTCTCATATACAGGTTAAGAGCTAGGTGGTTTGTTCTCTCCACCGTCCCCCCCCCTCCCCCCCCCCCGACTGATTAACTCATATGCAAACTTAATAATGCTATTACTATTTACTTCCTGTTTATCAAAATTATTGAAGCTTTTTGAATAAATAAATATTTGTGTTCCCTCAGGTGTTGGTCAGCGGCGGCGTGGACTCTACAGTGTGTGCAGCTTTACTGAGGACAGCTTTGCGCGAGGACCAGGTTATTGCTTTGCATATTGACAACGGTGAGTTTATAAACTTTCGCCCGTGACTTTGTCCAGTGTTTAAATTATCTCCATACCAAATTTCATCAAGATCGGCTCAGCTTTTTTGTCGTGAAAAGGTAAGAGAGAGAGATAGAGAGAATTAATTTCGCTATTATAATATAAGTGTGATTAATGCCTTACACCAAAAAAATCAAGAAGTCAAGTTTTGGACGTCTGATCGCCTAGTGCATCACACTTTATCGCTTGGATGTTTACTTTTTGGACACTGTACATTGACATTTTATTCAAATATTGGGCATAACAATAAGGTATTAAATAAAAGTGCAAGATTTTGTTCTGCTATCTGAACAATATCTTTTAACACGACTGCCCAAAAAAGGAGTGTTATGTTTTTAGCATTCATGTATGTTTATATGTGAGTTTCTTTATTCCACCATAATTTTGAAATGCCTGAACAGATTTAGACGCATGGGGTATCGTTAGAATCCTTACATCCCCCCCGAGTAACATAGCATACATATATTTTTGAAAAAATACAATTTGGCTGCAGTATGGCTCCATTTTCACTTGCAAAAAGAAAAAAAATACTTCGAATTTTACAATATGTGTATCAAATTAAAGGTCTTGATAAGCACATTCCAAAAGTATATAATTTATTGGCATAAATTCATTTTTGGCAGGGCAGGCGTGTTTTTTTAGGTTTTAATTTAGATATTTAAATATATTTTTTTTCTTTTTTTGTTCTTTTTTACCCGACTACGGCGAAGCAAGGGTAGGGTAATGAGTTGAACAGTCTATGTATGTGAGTATGTGGATGTACCACCATAGCGTCGCCCGCTATTAGCCCGCTATTGGTTCAATTTTGACAAGCGAGAGGTTTCAATCAATTCGTCTTCAAGTACAGAGTCATAGGCTATTTTTTTACCCGGCTACGGCAAATCAAATGTAGGATTATGTGTTCAAACAAAAACAAAAAAACAAGCAGCAAATGTAGGTTAAAAAAAAACTAATCTAAAAACCACGTTTTTTATTCTCTATTGCATTGTCATCGATTTGTGAGCTACCCTGAAGTTTCAGCCGGATAGCTAATCGGGAAGAGCTCAAAATTTGAGTTGTAAGATTCTACCCGGAACGACAGACAGACAGACAAACAAGAAAGTGACTTAATAAAAACTTGGTAAAAATTTGAAACGATTTAGACAAGCGACGTATCAACCGATTCATCTTCATCGCAAGACCGTCAGGCTGACCGTAGTAGGGTTTTAGTTTTTGAAACGATGTCATGTTTATTTATAAGTGACTAGCGACCTGCCCCGGCTTCGCACAGGTAGATATATAGAAAGATAAAATTAGTAGGTTCTTTATTTGTACAAATAGAGCAACAACAATTTCTTACACGAAATGTTTATGTTTATAGGTTTTATACTGACATACCATTTCGTCTATAGTATTGTTCTGTTTAACGCAAGGAGGTTGAATTACGGTTACTATTTCGTTTATTATTAGCATTGAGCATTTCCTGCGTCAATGATAATTAGATGTTCTGTGATTTCGTTTCCATGGCAACGTTCCATATACAAACAACCGTATCTCCTTCTTAGTTTATGATCTCACGTAGTATTTATATTTAATACCTCAGGCTTCATTATTGCAATTTTCGAAAGGAACTCTAATTTTTTGAAAAATAAAATCCTGCTAGTGTTACTCGCTGATAATTTAGCTTTCTTTATGTGAAAGAATTTTTAAAATCGGGTCTGTATTCTTTGAATTTATCCATTACAAACAAATCTTTCCTCTTTATAATATTAGTGTAGACAAACAAACAAACAATGAAATCTTTCCCCTCTAAAATATTAGTGTAGAAGACCTTTACACATTTTATATATTTTTATGAAGTAAATCCATCTTAAGTCGATTTCAATAGAGCGGTGGTAGCCTAACGATTCAATAGTGCAACTTAGAATCCAACGATACCGGGTTCAGTCCTAGGCTCCGCACCAATGACTTTTCTAAGCTATGTGCGTATTCCATCTCTGTGTGCTTCGTTAATCTGTCGGTCCCGGCTGTTATTGATTAATAGCAGTCGTTAAACCATATCAAAGGCCCTCGGGCGGCCTGACAAACTCTGACACCAGACGCCAGCACCGCCTCATCCGACAAACAATTTTGATTGGTATGAATGTTGATGGTATTAATTTATTTCAGGTTTCATGCGTAAAAATGAAAGCGCTAAAGTAGAAAGGTGTCTGCGAGATCTTGGTGTACGTCTGCACGCTGTAAATGCTACACATCAGGTCAGTTCATTTTTATTTAACAACTAGAGACTCGCCCCGGCTTCGCACGGGTAGCGCTCACATCGCGGCATTTTTCTTACTTTTAATATTTTTATACGAGGTCGTAACTTCTAAAAAAAAGTACGCCAGTAAGCGTAATTCAAAATCTTAGACAGCAAATCGTGTTGTTTTTGACCATAGACAACTGCATTATTACTCACGTACTTGACAGACTTGTTATTATTTCGTTTCCATGGCAACATCATTCCGTTCTGTATTTTTGATACCTTGGGTTACATTATTGCAATTTTCATAGGGATCTATAATTATTTGAAAACTAAAATACTGTTCATGTTACTCACTGATAATGTAGCTTTCTATAAAAGAAAGAATTTTCGGAAATCGGTTGAGTATTTTTTGAGTTTATCAATTACAAACAAACAAACAAACAATCAAATCTTTCCTCATTATAATATTAGTGTAGAAAAACAAACTTAGACAATATATTATTCCGATCTCTGAATTGTCTAAGTTTGGAAACAGCTGGACTGATCTCCGAAACGGCTGGATTGATTTTGACGGGACTTTCACTCACAGATAGCTGATGTTATAAGGAGTAACTAAGAAATAATTTTATTTTTGGAAGGAACTAGGGTTTCGCGCAATATAAAACCCATGACTACGCGGGCACATCATAGTTATATAAAACTGCCGTGAAAAATAATCTAACTAATAGTGAAAACCGCATTAAAATCCGTTGCGTAGTTTAAAAGATTAAACGTTACAGACAGACGGCGGAAAGCGAATTTGTTGTATACTATGTATTGATTGATTGATTGATAGTATCAGTATAGATTATTACCTACTAAACGTATTAACTGTTCGAAATTATCTTCGAACAAACACACATACACACAAATGCGGATACGTATTCGATCGTTCAATTACATATAATAATGCACTTTATTCAGTTAAATAATACGAATTACGCGAGATATTCGAAGAAACATTATTTTAGTTCGCCAATTATTTAATGAGTACATGTTTTGTTCTGTTTAAAGTTCAAGATTTTGTAGTGCTAAGTTATTATGATAAACATAAAAACCCAACAAAGGATCTAGGCGTGGTCAATTTCTGCGATCCGTCACGGCACCTTAAAATTAAACTTCAAGTCAAATGATTCTCAACTCAATTACCGACTAAGTTGAGTTTGTCATAACTTTTAAAATCGTTATAGACCCTAAAAGGGCTGGTCGTTTTTCTTAAATCTATACTTATAATAAAGCAATAAGTACGGGAAAGTCTAGATACTTAAAATAAGATACTGAACAGTTTTTTTTTTAAATCATGATATCTGTTTGTTCACGCATCACGTAAAAACTACTGGAAAGATTGCGATGCAGTTTTACTGTTGGATAGCTTAGGGTTTGACTTAAAAACTGGTGTTATTGGTATCTCAATCCGATGAGTAGAAACCGAGCAAGGGAGCGTTCAAGTATTACGTAACGCAAATTTTGGAGATTTTTGACAATGCAACGCATCGTAACGTTTTACAAGAATTCTCTATGGTCTCCGACCCTAGCCTAAAGTTTTATGCAAAATATAAAAAAACTGCCGGGGATGTTGGGTGTCTTCTCTTAGCAGTATTGAAATGTTTGTTTTTTTTAAATATCATTGTTTCATGCCCACGCAAAGTGAAAAGCAGAGTATAACTAATTTATTGAAGGCATTCTATCCTCGACTTCAATATCTACCCTCGCCTACATCCCGGGCGGGTAAACGTCTCGGATAAAATGGCTTTTTCTACAATCTAGTATGTATTTGTCAGTTCCGGCAAGGCACCACAGTGATCCGTGAGTCCGGCGGACGCACGCGGCACACGCCTCTGCTCTGCCACGTGACGGCGCCCGAGGACAAGCGCAAGATCATCGGCGACGTGTTCATACGCATCGCGGAGCAGGCCGTGCACGACCTCAACCTGCAGTGAGTACACGACCGTGCCGATACCACAAAAAAAACGGCCAAGTGCGAGTATTGATATTAATTTCAACTGGATACCTCCACGCGTTTCTGAGAAAAAGGGTAAAAACTATTTGGTTGTTTAAGATGCCCAATTAGCAGTTACATTTAACTGTCCGCAGCATCTAGTAGTCTACGATTAGTCTAAATGCGTTGCGACGTATTTTGGGGCAATCACATGCCTACCTGTAAGGAGAGTCTAACATGTTCCATGGTATTACGTTTTGTGTTCCACCAGGGAAGACCAGGTGCTCCTGGGCCAGGGCACGCTCCGGCCGGACCTGATTGAATCTGCGTCCTCGATGTGCTCCAACAATGCAGCTACCATCAAGACGCACCACAACGACACGGAACTGGTGCGCGCGCTGCGCCAGCGCGGCCGGGTCGTCGAGCCGCTCAAGGACTTTCACAAGGACGAGGTATGGAGACCAGTCTCTCAGGGAAGATCTTAGGTCCGTTTGTTACCCTTGGTCCAAACGTGTGGATCTACTAGTAGGACCACAGATATTTTTGTTCCCGGGCAAGTCGTATTTCCGACCGACATGTTGAACCATGGGCACATAGTTTTGCCATTAAAATATAAATCATGCTTAATTTTGTTGAAATGTACCAGGGCATCATACATTTATAGCTGTTCGGTACTCATTGATAATCTAGTAGAGTATTAAAGTATCAGGCCATCATAGATCAGAAGGAGGCTTCACATTAGTTTTAATTTGTTTTAATGTTTTGTTATAGTTTTAAAAAAAAACTATGTCACTCAATTAAAAAAGATAATATATTTATAACTTTATTTGACTTGAATTTTCATTAAAATATACAAAACATAATGAATTAACAGGAATTAGCGAAAATATTTTAGGTACATTTCGACACAAATAAGCATGATGTATATCTTATTTCCTACGTCCAGTGGGAAAACTAATTGCCCATGGTTCAAAAAGTAGGTCTATCGGAAATTCGACTTGCCCGTGGTCCTACCAAACAAAAATACTGACACAGTTACTAATACAGTTGGACCACGGGCAACAAACGCTTAGCTCAGATCAAGGTAAGATGTTACCGTGTTAGGTCCACGAAAATACTTAAGATCTCAACTCGATTGCTTCTGTTAAGATACACCCGTAGAATACACTGGCGCAAGAGTACCAGATTCCTATTCCATGAAGCAACTCTGCAACACTCATCACACTCTTAAAGCAATTTTTCGTTTGACGAATGAACTCTTTAAATAAAACTAGTAATGACACATTAAAAAAACTCGTAATTGTAAAGTTCTAAGTGTTATTTTTCTAAAGGCGCCCGCTACTTTCACCACAAAGAGTAGGAGTAATAAGGTTGAAAATAGCATGCTCCTTTTGACCCTTCAGCAGGGTCTTAACGATATTTTCTACCCAGGTCCGTGCGCTAGGCGTAGAGCTGGGGCTGGCGGCTGCGCTGGTCGAGAGGCATCCGTTTCCGGGCCCAGGGCTCGCCGTGCGCGTGCTATGCCAGGACGAGCCCTTTATGGAACGCGACTTTGCCGAGACTCAGGTAAGTGGACTTCCTACGTGCTTCATAACAGATCATGGGCTACAGTTTTCTGTGCTGAACTAAAAATATTTCTCTACCTTTCCAAAGTTTAAGCGAGATACTGCTGTTGCTATAGGCATGCTTTGAGCTTACTATCAGGGAAATTACCTGCTTGTTTCATATATAATTCGTTGTTTCCGCTTGTTACAATTTGTTCTCAAATATATAATTACTAACTTACAACATGGAATCCTGTTGGATACTCCTAAATATTTGTGTGAGGGGACATAAATAATATTAGTATGTGAGGGTAGGAAACATTAATTGATACAATTATAATATAGTAGCTTTTTCTCGTGACTTAGTCCGCGCGGACTACAGTTCATCGCGATCAAAACTATCCTTGTCCTTCCTCATGATACACAGTATCTCCATACCAAATTACATCAATATTTGTTAAGCTGTTTTGTTGTAAAATTATTTAGTTTTTTGTGGTGGCCAGTATTTTTTCCTTGAAAGTAAACTATTGAAATTTTGTATCCAAAGGATTTTATCTACGTCTATTTTGTACAAAATGTAATGTATGGAAAAATGTTTAGCGATTTCTGACTTTTCTAGTACTCTAACCTCAATTGTTCCAATAGAGACGGACATGATCCTTAAAATAAAGGATCGATTGTTATCAAAAGAAGCTTTAGTGTAAATGGCCCAATTTCTTGCTGAAAGTATTTTTTTCTCCAATATATTATGTGAATTCAGGCCAGAATATATCCAAAATTTAAGGCAGTCTCCTAAGAACGTTTTCTTGTAGCTACAACGGTTAAGGTACCTGCCCTTATTGTTCCATCTCAAAAATCCACCGTGTATAATTATACAAATCTTATCTAATAATTTTCTAAAGGAAAAATTGGTATCACTGACGGGATTCGAATCCGCATGCAACCAAGCCTCTGCGCGGCACATGCCTCTATCAATTCGGCTACCGTGACCACTCCATTATCATCCAATCTTTTCTCTTTTGTTTCTAAACCCGTCTTACGGGGACGGTAACGCCATCTATTGGTAATATTTTGAACTGACCAACCGAATACGGCTAATATTGATACAAATCTTGTGGAAACCCGCAGGTGATAGTGAAAATAATGGTGGAATACGCGTCGATGTGCTTGAAGTCGCACGCGCTGCTGGGCCGCGTGGTGAACGCGAGCACGGCGGCGGAACAAGCCGAGCTCAAGCGCATCTCCTCCAAGTGCTGCGTTGCCGCCACTCTGCTGCCGGTGCGCTCCGTCGGCGTGCAAGGTATGTCTCTACCACAGATAAAAAATGGGAAAAAGGGGCTATATGAGTCGCCTAAATACTCAAATATGCGTTAAATCTCTTGTTTTGTCTCTTATGCATATGTATGAATGTATGTTTTTTTGAAAAGATTTGGCACCAACTTCAAAAAACTTTTTCCTATCTTATGTTGTATTTTTGTATTGGTCATAAATTTTTAATTTCGGAGAAGTGATATTGTTCTGATTCAATTATAATTAATTTATTCATTTTAGTGGTTGCTTACAAAAAAAAACATTTTGATTATGGAGTAGTGTTTCTTTTTTAATATTTTTGTTTAATTTAACACAGAGTTCTCATTGTTTCTTTTAACTAGCCTATGTCAGACAAACTCAACGATACCTTATAAGTTGTAAGCGGTTCAGTATTTAAGGTGCTGTGAGGGAACTGACAAATATAGATATAACAACTAAATATACCTCCGATGCTCATATACTCTCTGGATAGAAAACGCGAATGAGCAAAATCGGGGGTCGAAACTCTTCGCCCAGCAATTGAGTAGGTCCCATCTGATGAAGCTCAAGACCAATAATGTTGTCGTAAGACCAGTAATAGACCGTCGTCTCTAAGCCGAAGATCCTTTCTGAGATCGAATACTTCTATGGCCGATTGTACGACTCGCATGCTTCTAGACCCGAACCCAGCACAGAGAATTTCCGCGCAATACTGACCCGCCACTGACGGAACTGCCCGACGTCAGCCTAGACGAGATTGAGATGGCGCTCAAACAACTTAAGAATGGAAAGGCCCCCGGTGAGGATGGTATAACTTCGGAGCTCTTGAAAGCAGGAAGCCCGTACTTCGGGAGCTTCAAGGGTTATTTAGCACCGTTCTTAACAGTGGGAGAACTCCAGAGGCGTGAAGCAGGAGTTTAGTAGTACTCTTCTTTAAAGACGGGGATTATACTCTTTTAACGAACTACCGTCCTATTTCACTCTTGAGGCACGTCTATAAGTTGTTTTCGAGGCTCATCTCATATCCTCTCGCAAGAAGAGTTGACGAATTGCAGCCACCTGAACAGGCCGGGTTTCGCGGAGGATTTAGCACCATAGACCACATACACACAGTGAGGCAGGTTATACAGAAGACTGAAGAATTGCAGCGTTGTCAAGTGGACTGATACATCGAAGTGCTGAGGTTTCTGTATGACGCTGCGACTATGATTGTCCAAGTACAAAACCAGCAGTCTAAATATATCGCAGGGGAGTGAGACAGGGGGATGTTATATCCCCAAAAGTGTTCACTAAATAATGCCTTGGAAGATATGTTTAAGACGCTGGATTGGAAAGGAACGGGCATTAATAACAATGGCGAGAACATCTCAACGATTTGCCGATGACATAGTCCTGATGGCGGAGTCGCTGCAAGACTTGCAAAGTATGCTGACCAACCTAGATGATGCTTCTCGACGCATCGGTCTCGGAATGAACATAGATAATACCAAGAAAGATCTTGTTTAACGATCCTATTGACCCGGAACCGTTTGCAGCCATTAGTGTACGGTGTATCTCTTGATGTTGCCCAAAAATATGATTGCTTTGGGCAAATATTGCAATTAGGTTAGAACAACTTTAAGAAGGAAGCCAACAGAAGAATTCAGCTGGGTTGGGCAGCATTCAGTAAGCTTTGTCAAGTCTTCTCGTCATCCATACCGCAGTGCCTGAAGACAAAAGCCTTCAATCAGTGCGTCCTACCAGTCATGAACTACGGAGACGACTCACGGTCAAACTAGTCCACAAATTTAAGGTCGCTCCGAGAGCTATGGAGAGAGCTATGCTTGGAGTTTCTCTGAAGGACAAGATTCGTAATGATCTTGTGCCACCTCCATCCACCGACTTCCTGCGATGTCTACAATGTCGTCGGTCCATCGTGTGGGGGGTCTCCCCACACTTCGCTTGCTTGTTTGTGGTCGCCATTCGAGAACCTTTATTCCCCAGCGGTTGTCGGTTCTGCGAACTATATGGCCTGCCCATCGCCACTTCAACCCGCAAACTCTGAGAGCTATGTCGGTAACCTTCGTTCTTCTACGGATTTCCTCATTCCGGATTCTATCACGTAGTGAAACACCGAGCATACCTCTCTCCATTGCACGCTGTGCAACTCTGAGCTTGTGTATGAGACCAATAGTTAGCGACCACGTCTCAGTGCCGTATGTCATCACTGGCAACACGCACTGATTATAAACTTTCGTCTCGAGGCTCTGCGGTATCTGCGACGAGAAGATATGGCGTAATTTCCCGAACCCTGCCCATCCGAGTTGGATTCGTCGGTTGACCTCTTTGTCGAAGTTGGATCTACCCAGTTGTATCGTCTGACCCAAGTAGACATAGTGATCAACAGCTTCGATAATATCGTTCCCAACATTAACCGGCATGGGTACGACATGGGCATTTGACATGATGTTCGTCTTGCTCATGTTCATTTTAAGACCCACCTAATAGGAAACAATATTGAGGTCACTGAGAATTGTGCTTAGGTCTTTCAGGTTCCAGGGTTTCTGCCATGATGACTATATCATTAGCAAATCGAAGGTGAGTGATGTATTCGCCATTGATGTTAACACCATATCCGTTCCAGTTCAGAAGCTTGAATATATCTTCCAGTGCAGAGGTGAACAGTTTCGGAGAAATAACGTCTCCCTGTCTCACCTCTTTATGCAACTGGATAGAATTCGAGCTCTGATCCTGAAGACGGACTGTCATGGTGGCCTTGCTGAACAAACACTTCGACGTACCGGCAGTCAATCTGGCACCGCTGTAATGACTGTAGCACTGCCCAGGTCTCGACTGAATCAAAGGCTTTCTCGTAATCCACAAACGCTAGACATAGTGGCCGATTATACTCTTTGATCTTCTGTATAATCTGCCGAAGCGTATGGATGTGGTCTACGGTGCTAAAGCCTTTCCAGAATCCAGCTTGTTCGGGAGGCTGAAACTCGTCAAACCTACGAGCGAGACGGTTTGTAACTACTCGCGAAAACAGCTTATAGACGTGGCTCAGCAGCGAAATGGGCCTATAATTATTTAAGAGCGTTTTATCACCTTTCTTAAAGAACAAAACCACTGCGCTCCTGTGCCACGCCTCTGGCGTAGTATCCTCGAGGATGACGAAGTTAAACAGCTTCTGAAGGACTTTAAGTACCGGTGTTCCACCCGCTTTCAGTAGCTCTGTCGTTATTCCGTCCTCCCCTGGTGCCTTGTTGCTCTTAAGCTGTTTGAGAGCCATTCTGATCTCGTATAGGCTGACATCCGGGATATCTTCGGTATAATGTCGGGTCTTGCATCGCTAGTCCTGCTAGGAGGACTACGCGATGAGGTGTATATTGTCCATAGAACTTCTCTAGCTCACTCAAAATCTCTGGCTTCGTCGAAACGATGCTGCCACTGTCGGTTTTCAGCTTCGTCAACAGGCTTTGCCCAATAGACAGATCTCTTGCGAACACTTTGGAGCCCTTGTTCCGCTCTATTGCGTTCTTAATACAAGTAGTATTATAGAAACGCAAATCGTGTCGCATTGACTTGGAGATCTGTTTATTAAGCAAGCTGTAACTCGACATGTCCACTGAACACTGCAGTCTCATCTCGCCTCGTTCTGCCATATGTTTGAGTGTATGCTCAGAGAGTTTCTGTGTTATATTTTTGCGGGGGGCCTTAAAGAACTCCGACCCGACCGCGTGAACAATTTTCACCAGCCCGTTGTTTAGTTCGTCCACTGTAAGGATTTGGAAGCGATTTTGGAGCTCCAACTGAAAGCTCTCGGTGTTTTCGATTTTGGCAGGACTTGGGCGAAGAGTAGATCTCATCAAACGAGACCTCTCCAGCTTTAGGTTGATATTGAAAGAGCCTCTTACCATGGGGTGATCACAGCCGGTCTTAACCCTGTTGATCACAGATACATCATTGAATATATGCTAATTGGTCGTCAAAATGAAATCTATCTCGTGCTTATGACCGCTGGGGTGCAGCCACGTCCAATTCCTGGGCAGGCGCTTCTTGAAAAAGGAGTTCATCATAAAGAGTCCCTTCTCCAATATAGTTATATCAATATATTATAGATGCGAATGCGATTAGTGAGTGTGTGTTTGTTTGTCCGGTCTTAACGTTGAAACGGCTCAACGGATTTTGATGACTTTTGGTACGTAGATACATTAGGTCCAGGAATAATAGGATACATTTTATCATCATCATCATTATTGCAGGGGCGCAGCTAGTATATACATATAGTAGGAACCGATCTTTATGGCGGCTGTGAAGCGCGCTGCGAGTGTGACTTCGCGCAGGTACAGTGAGGTTCGCAATTATTAGAGGCAATAATAATAAACACTTTATAACACCAGAATTATGGAAAAAATATGCAAGAATTTATTTTAAAAATAGGCACATCGTGTGGTCTTATCGCTAAAAGCGATCTCTCCCAGACAACCTTTGGATGGACAGAAATTACGTATTAAAAGTACGGTGGTGCAAAACAATACAATCATGCAAAATAAAAATTGCTATACATACATATTTAATAAAGTACATAAACCATACTTACTTACATGCCACATGCAAATAATGTAATAATTGAAAAAATTATGTGATATACACATAATGGAATGATGAAAAAATGTTATACCAATAGATGTTTTTAGTAGCTAAATTAGCGTCGACGCTTAACACTTAACCTAATTATTTTTTAATCAATCATGAAATTATGTTAACATACGTCAACACAATAATATTAATATCGGAATATATTCTGATATTGTGTTGGTGGAGTGGATTGTATTTGTTAGTAAGAAAAAACTTAAAAATAACTAACTAGACTGTACTTGAACAGAATCGCATGCATGTGTGCAGCGTACGGATGTAGCGTGCACACAAGCACAACCGCGGCGGGCGCGCGCGGTATGCGGTGGGCTAGCGGGAGGGTGTGCCCCGGCCTCTCACCTCTCCAAAGCCCGCGTACACCTAAAATTAGCTATTTCGCAGCGCCTTGCGCCTGATTTCACAGCCGCCATAACACACTCTGCTAAAATCATTACATACTCTGTTTCCAGGCGACGCGAGAACATACAGCTACGCCGTCGCGCTGTCGACGGAGCGATATCCACCGGACTGGAAGGACATGCACTACCTCGCCAAACTCATACCCAGAGTTTGTCACAATGTTAACAGGTAAGCCTACACTTTTTATTAAACGGTTTTATTTATCTTACTTGTTTGTTTAGTCAAATCTAGTAATTGAAACTTTACCCCATTCCTGTTGACCAACTGATCTGAAATTTGTTACACTCCTTTAGTTCAGATGACAGTACAATTATGTGTATTCAGTATCATTGTAAATCCAAGAAGGCCGCGCCGCCACAAAATGGCGAATTATTTTTTTTTCATTCTCGTCATTTCATGTCAAATAAATACTGCACTTTATGGACTTTATTAATTTACGTCAAAAAATGACATGTAAACTTTAAATATATAAAGATAGCTGTTGCAACTACTAGAAAAAGGATAGTATAGTAGATTGTATTACTATAAGTCAGGAAACGTAACAGCGTTAATAAAATGACCCAACAAAAGTCGTGCCCAAGTAGGTGGGGCTTAAAAGTCGTGTCCAGCGCGTCATCAGTCGTACATTTTTCATGCAAGCGAGCACACGTCATATCTTCGCGTACGTTTTAATTTTATCATTGTGAACTACAGCTGTGAATCATCATGCCAGCATGTGTTGTGAAGTGGTGCAGGAGCCATACAAGATTAAAATGTCCAGGGATCACTTTTCACTAATAGTAGTAGTTGCAAAATTATAATTATATTCAAAGACGTTCAAATACATTATCAAACCGCGATGATCAATACTATGCAAAATGAAGTCAGTCAATTTTTGCACTAAAGTTTAATTTCTACTCGATGAAATTTTGAAATTAAGCTGTTATTTTTTTCACGCAGATGATTCATACTTAAGAAACGTCAACATATTTAGGAGAATACTAAACAAAATGAGCAAATAAACAATAATGAACGATTACAGTTGGTATGTAATATAGGTTCGGCTTTTTCGACTCATGGGAATAACAATAGCATTAAAAAAACAGTTCATAGTTTGATCGAATTAAAGCACGTTTAATTTTTCAGGCTAATGAAAATTCACCTTCTGGAAATTTTGAAGTGTTTGATTTACCTGAGTTGCTCAAAAAAACAAATAATGCAAACCCTCAAGGAATAAGGCACAAAAACTTGTAACATTTCACTATTTTTTTTTGCACTTAATATTTAGGTTTGATAGGAATTTTTATTTTAGCTGTATATGTGTATCTATTTCAATTAGAGACAGTCTTTCATAGATTTGAAACTGATCTTCAATAAGGTTATTTTCAGGAGAATAATATGAACATTGAAAACAACACCGTCATTACATTCAGTGTTGATATTATTCTCCTGAAAATAACCTTACCAACCAAGAAAAAGAACCAAGAAAAACAAAATTAAAAAATAATCTTATTTCAACCGAAGTCTTTAGTTTTGAAGAAAGAGGATCATGCGTTACGCGGATAAATATACCATCGTCAGATATTGAATCTGCTCTGAATACTCCTAAAACACACATTTTAAAGCAAAAACTAAGAAAAAACTATTTTGGCAGTATAACGACTATCACAGATCAGAAATCTACAAGGCCCAAATAAAAGATTAACTATGAAGAATATTTCACTTAAATATTTTATCCCAATTGAAGGAAAATGGATTTGGCGATACTACAGAAAATACTGCATTGAATGATTTTTCGGACGATATAGTTTTAGCCCTTAAAAGGAAAAAGTCAAAAGTTACTTTGATCTTTGATGGCTGTGCATCTAACATCGCTACGGCTAAGATGTTGGGTTGCAATTTTGAAGACAGTTAAACATGCCTGATTTTCAAGAAACAGATGAAACCGTTAGCTTTTTAGAAACGTTTAACAACCTTTTCGGCATACTAAATTCAAGACCGACCGATACGGGTTTAAACACCCTTTTTCAGTGGTAGAAAAAGAAAAACTACATGACGTTTTGGATCAAAGCGAAAAATATATTAAAAGTCTCTAAATCAATGTGCAGTCAAAAAAAACTCGAACAGTAAATGGACAAAGAGTAACAGTATATACTAACTCTTTGAAACCAGTGACCAAAACTGGACTTCTAGGACTCCTCATATATATTTCAAGTTTTAAATTACTTTTGCACGGCTAGTAGAGTTATAAATATAGAAATTTATTTAACCATATTGAGCCAAGATCATATTGAGTTGTTTTTGGAGTGATCCGCAACCACGGCCGTTGCAACAATAACCCAAACGCCTGACAGTTTATGGAAATATATAAAAATAATTTACTGAACTTGAACCTCAGCTCTAAATTCACAGGCTGACAGGAGGACATTCCGTTTTAAATTTCTCAGAATCCGTCTTCACTACATTGCGAAGAAAGATTCTCTTTTAATGTCTTCTGGACAAAAACTTAATAAATTAATTATATTTCGTGGGACAAAGAATTTAATGAATTGTAACAAGTGAGCCAAAAAAAATAATTGTACAGTAATATTGTTTTATGACTGACTTGGTCCGGTCCACTTATTGCATAACATCGTCCACGCCGCTATGACTCAGCTGTCATAGCAGACATTGCATTACGCGCGTGAACCAATCCCTGCTTTCGTTCTGAATTTAAACCAATCACCAAGCATGTCTATTTGTAACCTCGGAAGTGATTCGTACTTTGAATCTTACGTCGTTTTGGTTTGAAGTAGGGGCACTTTTATTGTGACATTTGTTCTGAATTAGAGTTCCTGACTTATTATTTATTCGTAGGAGCGAAATAATATTTTGACGGCTATTTTGAATCCACAGAGGAGTGAAGGATTCTTAAGTAGAATCCTGAACGTAGCGAAGGATTCAATATATTTCGCCCGATGAAAAATAATTTTGGTTCTGAGTGATACACTCTACTTTTTATCCCCCTCCATGAGAAATATAAATAAAAGGCGCTATTAGATACTTAACAACTCATATTAGTTATTTAAAAGGATATTAAATAGATTAAAAATAAGAAACTTAAAATAAACTAGGTAATTAGTAACACTTAACTAAAAATTTATATTCACTTTGTACTTCTTTGACTTATACGTCCTTCAGACAGTCTCTTCAGATATTTTGTTCTAAATCTTGTGTAGATCTCGATTTGAAAGTCATTTTGGTACTGGCCGCCGTGAAGGTTGCTTACATTTGGGTAATACTTGAAAATAGGTACAGGTTTTCGAAAAAGACTTCGCTTATTTTGCATTTTCCCACGCGATAAAATTGTTACCCATAATTCAAATATTTTACTAGGGATTTAGTAGATCATAAGTTCTGTATCACATTTATTGCGTAGTATTTTCAGATGTAAGTAGGTAGTATAATACTTTCGCTATTCTTGCATTTTCATGAAATTATTTAGTTTTTGCATTGTCAATATTCCTAGTTTCCGTGACGATAGTATCGTAATTCGCGCGCTTTTCTTTTTTTCCTCTTCTCCGTATATTTACATATTTTTTTTGTTAAATATAGACAGCGCGCCACGCAAACCAATGAACAAAAGAAATATGAGCTCATTGGTCAACTGTGAATCAGCCACCCTTCATCTGATCTATACTAAATTTTCGGCCTAGTACCATAAGTCTGCATGGCTCGACGGAACATCGTTTGACATCCGATTTTTAGTTGCGAAGTTCAATTCCCAACTGGAGTGTGTTTACATTCTGCACATAAAATAAAGTGTGATGGCTTATAACTTGAATAAGGCCGAGCTGAGGCGGAAAGAGTCGACGAGCCACGAGCGTTCGCGTCGCGGAACCGATCGATCGCCAACATCAAAACTTCACGTTCCAGATTCAAAACTCATTACTGCCCTCTCTGAAAGTCTTGAACAGAAAATACCTACGTTGCTCCCTCTTATCGAGGAACCAATCAACGTTTTTCGAATTGATGGGATGAAATAGTAGATTGTATTACTAGGGAGCGAAGTAATATTTTGCCGGTGAGGGCGCTATTTTGAATCCAGAGCGGAGTGAAGGATTCTTAAGTAGAATCCTGAACGTAGCGAGGGATTCAATATACGTCACCCGAGGGAAAATAATTTTGCGCCCGAGTGATACACTCTACTTTTCATCCCCCTCTATGAGAAAAATAAATTAAAGGTACTTGTAGATACTTTAAAGCTTATATATTTATTTACAAGCACAAATTAAAAAGGTACATAACTTAATTCTAGATTGCTAGAGGGGAGTAACTCCCGTTTTTGTCTTTTAAAATCGGATGCGATGACCATTCGTCACATTAGCTACACACATCACATTCATAATACTTCACTTAGTGCATCTAGTCAGTTTCCTGTACTCGTTTCATGCTGTTCGACTCTTTCCCAACTCGTCCGACGCATGTGTACATTGAATAACAAAATAAAATTTGACATTTTATTATTTAATTAATTATTAGTATAAACTTGTTATTACTAGAAAATAATGATGGCGACAACGAACCAAAATAATAACAATAGCACTTTAAAAAAAAGAAGAGTTATGCTTTTTTGCCTTACTGTACTTACCTACATTGGAAAAATGCATCGGACTATTTGGGAAAGAGTCGAAATACAGCATGAAACGAATAAAGGAAACTGACTAGATGCACAAAGTGACGTATTATGAATGTGAACTATCAGGGATAGCGACGAAATAGCTAATGTGACGAATGGTCATCGCATCCATAAAAACTACAATAGTTTTCATAATAATACTCTTTATACATGTTTATTTGATTGTCGTATGAGGTAGAGCTGGCCTCTAATGTCAGTCTGTCAGGCCGCCTGAGGGCCTCTGACAAGGCTTAACGACTGCTATTAATCAATAACAGCCGGGACCGACAGCTTAACGTACCCTCCGAAGCACGGACCGATGGAAAACCGCACATAACTTCGAAGTCATCGGTAGATGGGAAACCTAGAAAATTTATTTTTGTGAAAGCGAACCCTGTATACAACAACACCAACGCTATGCAACGGTTATAGAACCGATAGTTCTCGAGTGGAGACCACGTCTTAGCAAACTTAGTGTAGGACGCCCTGTGGCTAGATTTAGTGACGACCTGCGAAAAGCGGCTGGAAGAGAATGGTTGAGGAGAGTTGAAGACCGAGCTCAGTGGCGTGCATTAGGAGAGGCCTACGTCCAGCTGTGGGCAAATATTGGATTATATCTCACACTAGTATATCCCAGCCGTGGGAATGTATGACCTATCTAACTTGTAACATTGTCGCAGGGTTTGCTACGCATTCGGCGGTATAATAAAGGAGCAAGTGAACGACATCACTCCCACCTTCCTGACGCAACAAGTCATCTCGACTCTGCGCCAGGCTGACGATCTTGCAACACAGGTAATATACACACAGGTATGAGAGCTGCATGTTAATATACATTAATTAACATGCAGCTCTCAGTACATGATGCCATCCTCTTACCCAGATACGACCTTTTAACTTAACAATAATTGTGGTTCTTGTCAAGAAAAATAAGTAAACTGAAAAGTTTGTATTCGAGCACTGTTTGAATTGTATTTTACTCATCCACGGTAAATTTCCTCCTGTTTAGAAGGTCTAAGTAGCAAAATGTCCAACAGCGCGAAACGTCTAATGAGCAGTAAACATAATTAGCAAAATGTCCAACAGCGCGAAACGTCTAATGAGCAGTAAGCATAATTAGCAAACTGTCCAACTGCGCGAAACGTCTAATGAGCAGTAAACATAATTAGCAAAATGTCCAACAGTGCGAAACGTCTAATGAGCAGTAAGCATAATTAGCAAAATGTCCAACAGCGCGAAACATCTAATGAGCAGTAAGCATAATTAGCAAACTGTCCAACTGCGCGAAACGTCTAATGAGCAGTAAACATAATTAGCAAAATGTCTAACAGCGCGAAACGTCTAATGAGCAGTAAGCATAATTAGCAAACTGTCCAACTGCGCGAAACGTCTAATGAGCAGTAAACATAATTAGCAAAATGTCCAACAGTGCGAAACGTCTAATGAGCAGTAAGCATAATTAGCAAAATGTCCAACAGCGCGAAATGTCCAACTATCAGAAGGTCTGTAAATAAAACATCATATTCTAAAATCAAATGTATGGGAAAAGTTTTTAGCGAGTTCTGGTCACAGTTGGTTCGATAGAGACTTTATACCCTTTTATAAACTAGCAGCGCCCCGCGGCTTTGCACGTGTACACTTAAACATCGAATTGACGTAAAACTTGGAATTTCGTTATTTTTCCCAAAATCAGGATATTTTTTGGCCATAAACCCTCGTGTGCTTTCTCTAGTTTCATCACAATCTGATCAATGGTTTTTAACACATAGAAGACAAAAACATGCACAAATTCATTTTAATATAGATATAGACCAGATCATTGGCATCAAAAAAGTTTTCGTGGAAATGGCTCATTTTCTGGATGACTATTTTTTTCCAACTTCTGTGTATGCAAGTCAAAATATCTCCAAAAGTCTAGGACAGTTTCGAAGGAAGGAAGGGTTATGTGTACAAAACAAACTAAAAACTTTGTCCGATTTTGACAAACGAGCTATCAATAGATTCGTCTTCATCGCAAGAGTGTCCGAGCCGATCCCTTGCGAGGTTTCAAATAGAAATAACAAATAGAATTTACAGATAAATAGAAATAACTCTTTATTGTATTAACCACTTCATATAAAACACATGTTATGTGTTGATTAATTATTATTATCTAAGGTTATACAATTGGCGGTCTTATCGCTTAAAGCAATCTCTTATAGACACCCTTTGGATGAATTGAACAGAATTAAATAATAATAAACGGACGGAATTTAATGAGTTGGTATGACATCCTCAGGTGCTGACATCAAGCGGCTACTCCAACAAGATCGCTCAGATGCCGGTGGTGATGATCCCGATCCACTTCGACCGCGACGCGGCCGTGCGCGCTGCCTCCGCGCAGCGCTCATTGGTGCTCCGCCCCTTCATCACGTCGGACTTCATGACCGGCATCGCGGCGCTGCCCGGCTCGGACGCTATGCCACAGGATGTGAGTATATTGTGTGTCGTTGAAATGGCTGGCCATCTGACGCTAATAATTGATTGAACCAAAACATCAACTTCAATATGAATTTACAAACTAAATAACCAATTTTAATGTAAGGGGTCTTTACTGGCATACCTACAAGTGAGAAAACCGACAAATCGCGGCCACTGATCAAAATAAAAATAAATGGTAGCACATCACAGTTCACAGTAATATTATAAAACAGAGAAGTGTAGCCACAGTCGTAAACAGGCCAATCAGAATTTAAAAATGAATACTCTCTTATCGAGCGGAAAACTTCGTATTCGCGATGCAGAACTCCATACATTAGAACTGACAGTCCATACAAAACGTCATAAAATGCATAAACACCGATTAGCGCCATCTATCTTTAGAAGCGTGTGTTTGTTTGTTACTCCTTCACGCTCAAACGGCTGAACGGATTTGGATGAAATTTGGTACCAGGATAGCTTATATCCTGGATTAACACACAATCCACGCGGGTGAAACCGCGGGAGCAGCTAGTAGTATCATAAAGTGTCGCTTTTGTGAGATATTGGAGATAAGGCCTGCGGCCGCGATTTTTGGATGGTTCCCATTTGTCCCATGGAACATGACGCCATCGGACAAAATGAGTCAATTTTTTACTGATTTCTTCCGATTTCACTTCTCAGTGACGTCATGGGACTAAATAAGAATCTAGTTTATCTCAAATTGTTCCATGTGTCAAAAATCTTGCATTTTATGAAAATTCTTCCTGGCACATTTGGCGTAAAAAAATGTATTTTAAGTAGTTTCAATTTTTCTATGAAACATAAAAGTAAGAAATGGACTCATTTCGTCCGATGACGTCATGTTCCATGGAACAAATGGAAAGCACCCCGATTTTTCACAACGGTAAAAGGCCTTTAATGGGATACTCTAATTTTACCAATTTTTTTAAAAGCTTTTATTTAACTTCACTTGTATGTATGTATTTCTGCCTGTCCTGGAATCTTGCAAATTAAATTTCGAGCACTTCCCGATTAGCTATCCTGCTGAAACTTTCAGGGTAGTAAACAAATCGATGGAAAAGCAAAAGAAGTAGAAATAAAACTTAAGAATATTATAAAGTGGCATCATCATCATCATCATGTCAGCCCTTTGAAGTCCACTGCTGAACATAGGCCTCCCCCAAAGAGCGCCATGACGAGCAATCTTGTGCCACCTCCATCCACCGACTTCCTGCGATGGCTACAATATCGTCGGTCCATCGTGTGGGGGTCTCCCCACACTTCGCTTTCTTGTTCGTGGCCGCCATTCGAAAACCTTTATTCCCCAGCGGTTGTTGGTTCTGCAAACTATAACAATGCAATAAAAAGTTTTTTTTTTAAATTATACTTCTAGTTTGTCTTTTGAAAGATGTATTTTCAGATGAATAATAAAATTGGTACACGCTTATACATAGATCCTTTCTTTGTAATGATTCAGTGAAAAACAGGGTAAACCACAGGTAAACTGTCCAAACATTGACACTCCCTCCCAAATATTGGCATTGACAATAGACGCCATGTTTAGTAGATTTAGGGCTGATTTTTCAATGCTCAGTTAAATGGGCTAATTACTGTTAGACCGTTTATCGATATTTAGTTACCTATTTTTCAATTATCATTCATTCCATGGATTCCATCTGGCTGAATAAAGCAAATCAGGCGTCACTAATTTCAGAGAGGTTAAACAATTAGATTGATAACACGAATGTTAGAGCAGGACAGTTTAAATTAATCAAATGTCATTGTTTTGTGTGACATTCTAGGGTATGTTTATTTGTTTGCACTGTGGCCAGTAAGCGTAATTCAACCTCCTTGGTACTGTGGTGATATTTTACGAAATTTGTTTGTTGCGCTAGTGACATCAATGTCTCAATATCAAATAAACAGTTGAATAAGCAGTTATCTGGCCGTTGAATGGGTAGATACAGTTATTCTGCGAGTTGTTCATCAAAGAAAGAATATTCGACGATTTAAAAATTTAGTTTTATGCTGAGTCGAATAAGCGCTATCTTATTACTAATCAAAACATTGAAAAATTGGCCCTAAAAATTAAAGTAATATGGTAGGATTATTTACTTTCATTGTCAACACTTGATTTACTAAGCCATATATTGTGTGAAGATGATTACCCTCATTCGCGCGAGGTAGCTCACGGCGAGCGCACGTATTGTAATAACCTTTTATTATCGCGTTTTTTTTTTTCTCGAACTATCTGTTCGCGAAAAAATGGGCGAGGTCCCAAAACCTCGATCCAGTAGTGTAATAAGAGTAAAGAAGAGATTGAAGCGAGTAGTATGAGTGAAGACGAGATACAAACAAGTAACATTGTGTGTGAGATGGAAGTTTTTGACAAGTATGAGTCCAATATAAATAGCAGTGTTGGCAATACAAGCATGTCTAGACCGGAGAAGAGGTTAAGAAAAGAGAGTGGAGAAATCAGTGAGGATGGATTTACATTGGTGAAGAGCAAAAGTAAGAAAGCTAAGCAAAATACATTTAAACCAGACCTTTATTTGAGGCAAAAAAGTACTCATGATATTCAAAGCAGAAGAGATAGAAGTGTTGAAGATTTAAGTTCAATTGAGGTGTGTTTGACATCTACTGATCAGTCACTCAGTGTTCAGTGTGTTGGCGGTATGGCCATTTGGCGAGGGGATGCCCAGTTAAGAAGAAAGTTTGTCCCAAGTGCAGCGGTGAGCATGAGAATTGTGAAACAACTGAATATAGATGCACAAACTGTAAAGGGAACCACATATCGTTCAATAAAACTTGTCCTATATTTCTCAAAGAAAAACAAATTAGACATATTATGTGCAAGGAAAACTGCACATACAAAGTAGCGGATAACGCTAATACTTTGTATGTGCAGTTTTCCTGCATACTTGAAAAAACAGAAAGTAATAAAAGAAAATGTTTATAAATATGCTGAAAGTAACAGAATATTGCCCGAAAGAAGAAGCAGTTGTGATTTTTCACCAGTCATTACCGGAGCTTTAATATACAATGAAAACTCAAACGGTACAGAGTGTGAAAGTCAGGAAGATGAGCAAAGTTATGATTCTGAAAGCGGTGTGGAAGAACAAAGAAACACAGAAACAATGTTTAACCAAAACAAAAAAAAGAAGAAAAATAATAATAAAAGAAAAACACAGGAAAAAGGAAATAATAATAAAGATAAAATACTCTTCTCCGAGATAACCAAAAATAATAAACAACACAAAGAGCTTGTAACACCAAAGAATAATGATTACCAGCCAAGCCTGAAGAGAAAAGATAATAAGAAAGGAAAGGAAGAAATAAATTTGAAGATGTAGTAGATAACTTACAAAATATATTTTTTTCAGAAATAAGTTTCGAAGAAAAACTTGCGTCAGTGTAAATATATCTATTAGCAGAAGTTAAAAAGTTCTTGATTGGGTTTGTAAGCAATGGAGATGGTATTAGGAAACTAATCAATATTTTTCATGATGGATAACAACAGTAACATGAGTAACCGTGCTGCATCGGGCTTTGGGGGTTCTCTTGCTCAATATGTATGTTTTGGGCAGTGGAATTCTCAAAGCCTAATGCCTAAAAAAAACGAATTCGAATTATTGTTAAACCAGGAAAAGATAAATATCTGTTTGATTAGCGAAACTTGGTTAACCTCTGATAAAATATTAAAACTTAATGGCTATGACATCTATAGAGTTGAGAGGGACGATGATTATGGTGTAGTGGCTATCATAGTGCATAAATCAATTAGAACACAATTGCACCCTGTTACTGTAAGAAATTCGGGAATTGAAATAGTTTGTATACAAATTTTCAATTGTAAATATGTAAAATTTATAGCATCAGTCTATTGTACACCGTCTGTCAGTACGTCACAAGGTGATTGGGATGATGTTTTTTCAAAATTCTATGACTAAACTATAATAGCGGGCGATTTTAACGGCCATCATTCAAATTGGTCCAATAGAGTGAATGCTAGGGGTATTCAACTATTTGATACTAGTTTAGATCACAATTTTGTTACTTTAAATAGCGGAGAAGCAACTAGGGTTAAATGGGTAAACGGTCAGTTACAAAAAAAGCACACCAGATATAACTTTTGTCTTCAGATTTAGCGGTCCCTTTTAGATGGTTTGTTACAAAAGAAAGTTTGGGTAGTGACCATCTTTTCATTAAATTTCGATTAGAATATTCAGATGTACCATGTATCATAAAACGTCGCAACTACAAACATGCCGATTGGAAATCGTATACATGATACATGTCTAAAAAGTTTTTCCGATAATCTGTGCACATTAAATGAGGGCGATATTCAGTCAATGTATAATTTCTTTACTGAAAAGTTGAACCACACAGCTGACCACAATATACCATTTTTGAAAATTAATATGTATCCATCACAATCGTTCATACCTAAACCTTATTTGTGTCCAGCTTTATCGCATTCAGTAGCTAAACGCCGCTTGGCCTTAAAAAAAATCAGGTAAAATCCAACGCCAAATAATTTTGATATTCTGAATAAGAGTGTAGCAGATGCTCAAAAGCATATAAGACAAGCAGTGTCTAGAAGTTGGAAGAACTTCTGTGGCGAGATAAATGAGACAACAAGCTCCTCTGAAATGTGGCAAAAAATGAGATGGATAAAAGGTGTGAGGAAAAATTGAGTTTGTGCGCCAGATGATAAAAAAGTACAATTATTGCGAGATTTAGCTTCTGATTTCGTAGAACCTTCTCCACCAGTATTCAGTTCTCAGAATTCTCAGTTAGAGAGTGAGTTTACCCCACAAGAGTTCAAAAACTGGTTAAAAAAGAAGGACACTGCACCAGGTGAACATTGTATTACATATAGCATGATTTATCATCTTCCTGTAGAAGGAAATTATTCCTTCTCAAAATTTACAACTTAATATTTATACATGCATTAATACCTGACCAATGGCGTAAAGTAAAAATAATACCTATCCCTAAAGTAAATGCTGATAATAATACTATATCTAAGTTTAGGCCAATTTCACTGATCTCATGCATATGTAAAATATTTCATACATTGTTAAACAAAAGGATTGAGTGGTTTATTGAAAGAAACAAAATACTAGGGCAAACCACATCTGGCTTTCGTAGATGTCAGTCAAGCGTAGATTGCATAGTAAGATTAGTGCTACAAATACAGATTGGTTTTGCAAAAAATATACCCACACTTGCATGCTTCCTAGATATAGATAGTGCGTACAATAATGTGCTGGTGGATCAACTAGTTATCATGTTAGACGAATTAAAAGTTGGAATACTTTAGTATGCAAATATCTTTTTGAATTTTTGAAAAGGAGACGTCTACAAATTAAAGAAAATGGTGAAGAGAGTTCTCTAACGAGATGGACTGGTAAAGGGCTAGCTCAAGGAGACCCAATCTCTCCTCTCCTATTTTATATAGTAACATCAAAGTTATGTAAAGCAGTTGATAACTTACGTTCATTACAATATGCCGATGACTTTGTTTTTTATGTGCAGAATAAAAACATACAAAATAGTGCGTTAGATATTCAGGATGGTATTGCCTTGGTTTCTGAACTATTAGGACAAATCGGATTAAACATCTCCTTTTCAAAAACTCATCTATGTCTATTTAGTAGAGGACGACGAAAAGATCAAGTGAATGTGACTATAAACGGAGATAGTATTCCGGTTGTAGACTGCGTTAGATATTTAGGGGTCTGGATGGTCACTGAAGTGGAATAGGCATATCAACGAAATTCATGCGAAGTCAATAAAGTTACTTAATATTTAAAAAAAATTAGCAGGCTCTTCGTGGGGAGTTCACCCAAAACATCTTCGAAGAGTTTACATTTCTTTAATTAGAAGTAGGATAGATTACTCATGTTTTGTTTATGACGAAAACCAATTTGTTAAAGTTAGACAGAGTTCAAAGTGCTGTATTACGTGTAGTAGGAGGGTTTATTAAAACCACTCCTATTCACGTTATGGAGTATGAATTATGTTTACCCCCACTTTATTTGCGGCGAAAATACCTACCCACAAGATACTGTCTCAAGTCGCAATCTTTGACAAATAATATGACTATACATACATTAAGGGACCTATCGAACTTAACTTCAACATACTCTTACTATAACAGAAATAAAAAACCCTTACTAACACTAGTATATAATGACACCAAAACTGAAAAAGTCAATAGTAATCCAATAAATATGTTTAATTTAAATACTTGGGTATCAAACATAAATATGGAATTTATTCAAGTTAAAATTGATAATATAATAAAACCGAAAAATAAATATGATAATAAAATTTTAAAATATATATTTATAACACACTTCATATGTTAGGCAATAAATATGATGGTTGGCACAAAATTTATACTGATGGATCCCAAACGAAAGATGGTTGTGGAGCGGCTTTTTATGATCCCAGTCACAATGTGAGGGAAAGTTATAAATGTGTGAATATCTCCAATTACTCCATTATGTTTGTGGAGCTCTTTGCAATCTCGGAGGCGCTGTCATATGTTATCAGTGCAGGACTCAAAAAGGCTATTATTTTGTCTGACAGCAAAACACAGCTGTTCTCCTTATTTATCAATCTTCTTTCACCTGCCATCAAAAGTCACTACCATTTGTACGCTGACGACCTGCAACTTTACTGCGCCGCACCTGTTGAGGATCTCGATAGTGTCATAGACAGGCTCAATGCTGACCTATTTAATCTTCACACATGGTCTGACAGCTACGGGATTGCAGTTAACCCAAACAAGTGCCAAGCCATTATTATCGGCAGCTCGCGTCAGCTTGTCAAAGTCAATGTATCTGATCTTCATTCTCTTTCTTACGATGGCTGCATAATTCCTTTCTCTTCCACCGTCAAAGACTTGGGTGTCATCATTGACTCCAGTCATTGCTGGTCGGAACACGTAAAAGAAATTTCTCGTAAATTCTTCACTTCCTTTTACTCTATTATTCGGCTTAAAAACTTCCTTCCTATTACTACCAAAATCACCCTCGTTAATTCCCTTCTCTTGCCTCTTATAGATTATGCTGACGTTTGCCTTGTCAACCTTAACTCTGCACTTCTCAACAAGTTAGATTGTCTCTTGAACACGTGCATAAGATTTATCTTTGGTCTACGTAAGTATGACCACATTTCTGAATACAGAGCGAAACTTCGATGGTTACCTATTCGTGAGCGAAGAAATGTTCGGATTCTTGGCCTTCTTTTTTTCGGTACTTAATGATCCTAATACTCCTAGGTATCTCAAAGAATCTTTTCAATACCTTAGTAACACTCACAAGCGTCTTCTTAGGTCCTCCAGTAACCTACTCCTTGCTACTCCTAAGCACCTTTCCTCCTTTCTGGACAACTCCTTCTCCGTTGTAGCGGTAAGACTGTGGAATGCGTTGCCAATAGACATAAAAAAGGCAATTCTAAGAGTATGTTTAAGCGCCAAGTTTGCAACTTTTATGTCGAAAAGGTTCATCATTCATAATTTCTCTTTTTTTTTTGTTTTTCTTATTTGTTCCTAGATATAGTATGGATTCTTTATAAACTGTTTTTTTTTCATTATTTTTTAATATCTTCTTTTTTTTTTTTTTTTTTTTCCTGTCATACTTAATGATAAATGATAATAATATTATTATAATTTTTTATATATTAGTGTATTACTTATAATATTCTTATGTATTCTTATAGCTAGGTACCTATTTCTATTCACTTTAGCTATTATTATTTTTTTTACTGCACCGCTACCATTTTTCTTGCACTTCCAGGTTGACTGGTAGAAAATGCTACTTAGCATTAAGTCCTCCTTGTACATTGTATTTGTGTGCTAAAGAATAAATAAATAAATAAAAGTGCCTTACAGCATATAGCTTGATGCTCCTCTGGACACAGAGGTGCATCGATAGCTTATACCATATTAAATAAAGTTCTAGTGCTGGTAGCTGGGGGGGCTGGGATTGCAATGGATTCCTTCACATGTTGGCATACGTGGTAACGAGGAGGCTGATAAACTTGCCAGAGAGGCAATATCAAATGGTACATAAGTTCATCTGAAACTGGAATACTCAGAAGTAGTTATCCAATACAAAAGTATAATTACATCTCATTGGAAGGAGTATTTTGATATTGTCTCTCTCGAAAAGGGAATTTGGTACAGAACAATGCAAAGTGAGCCTCCTCGTATACCATGGTGTGCCAATGTGAAGTTTAGTAGAAAGTTAATTGTGATTGCTCATAGATTGCGCTCTGGACATATTCCTTTAAACAAATTTAAATACTTGATGAAGAAAGTAAATAGCCCCAATTGTGATGTATGTGGTATTACGGAAGATGTTTACCATTTTCTTATGGAGTGTGTCAGGAGTGCATCTATGAGAGATGAAATATTCAAGGTGATAAATGTAAACCGGCTTGATGTGGGTCTGATTCAGAGCATCTTAGCTGCGCAAACATCTGGCGCAGCTAGGATGCTCTATCAATCCACATATAAACTGGTCAAAAGCTGTTAAAAACTGATGCGTACCCTGTATGGGACTGACATAGTCGTTGGACGACTCAAAGCCCCTAAAATAAAAGAGAGAAAAAAAAAAGGTTACATCATATTTGGGAGAGGTGCCAACATTTGGATGTTTTCCTCCATTTTCATTAAAAGAGATATTTTGTCCTCAGTTGGTCGACAGAATGCGCAATGAGCTGATGACCGTGCCGGGGATATCTCGCGTGCTGTACGACCTCACGCCGAAGCCGCCGGCCACCACAGAATGGGAATGATTGCCACCGTTTTATACGTTTTTCTACTGAACGCACCTGCGGCAGTGGTCACACATCCAACTTCCTCCGAGCCCACTTGTAATGTGCCTTCACAAGGCACTATATTTTATATGCACAGCGCAATGAGAAACAATATTGTTATATTTTTTTATCACCCAATTGTTTCACAAATGCAAAGTGCCTATACAATAAAGTTCATGGAAAACCGCATAATAGTAATCTCAATGAAATGTTGCCTTTATAAAATTGTACTAATGTGAAGTAAACACTTGTGTTCATAAATTGGTTTATTTTTGTAATTAGCGTTTTAGTTGTTTTCTACGAGACAGGACCACTGCCCGATATAATTGAAGTTTTTGTAAATACTTTGGTATACCCAAATGCAGGATATTGGTATCACGTTAATGTTAGCTCCACTTCTCAGTTTTGTAACGTGTAGTAATTTATTGTCGAAGGCTGTGTAAAATTATAAAATAGCCCAATTATTCCACGCAGCAAGATTGTTATAAATGAATCTTGTTTGAAATTAAGACACATTGTTATTATGGAATGGTTCAGTGTTGTTGACTGGAGGGTTTCATAATAAAAATTATATTATGCTTTATTTTCAAAATGAATTTTATTTTAGCTAAAACCTTTTACTTTCGTACAATGTTAGTCAAGAATAAATAAATTCAAACAGGTACCTCTTTCTGATAGCTGTGTAAACAACAAAAAGTTAAAATCATGCAAAAACTAACTACCAGATAATTTTATTTAAAAAAAAACATATAATTAAAACCTTCAGTCCTACAATGACACAAAATTATATTATGCTTTATTTTCAAAATGAATTTTATTTTACCTAAAACCTATTACTTTCGTACAATGTTAGTAAAGTATAAATAAATTCAAACAGGTACTTAACTCTTTCTGATAGCTGTGTACACAACATAAAAAGTTTTTAATTATACAAAAACTATCTGACACTAGCGAGTTAATATTTTTGCTAGGAGAAGCTTCTCCTCCCCTAGGTAGTTTCATATTAAAAATTACATTCAAATTATTTAAATTAAAACCTTCATTCCTACAATGATACATTTACTGTCAATATAAACCAATTCACATATAGGTATGTACACAACATAATACTAGTTATGTATTATCATATATCCTGGCACTTACAAAGTAACTGACTTACTTTCACAATGAAAATTATTTTAATTAAAACCTTACATACAGTCAATATAATATATTTAGAGACGGGTACGAAACAAAAATATTATGCAATTTTACTATAAATTATCTGGCACTAACAAATTAATATTTTTGCCAGAAGAAACTTGTCCCCCCACAAAAGTTTCCTCTTCTCCTCTAATAGACAGGCCATCAGAAAGAGTTGCCACCTTCTTTTCCCTAAGCATGGCTGCTTTCTCCCACCTAGAACTTTTGCAATTACCGCATGAGTGCAAAGGAATCAGTTCTAAAGAAACTGTCCTGTTATTACAATCTAAGCATTTGAAGAACCTCTTAACAGTATCCAAAACCTTCAAAGGATGCCTCTCATCCTTGCATAGTTGAGATGCGGAGAATGCTGTGTACTTACATTTGGCACATCTTACGGCTTTGCAAGGTAACTTGAAGGTGTTTAACATTTTCTCTTCCATAGCCTCCTTTTTCTCAAGTTTGTTGAAATATTTACCCATTTCGTCATCATCATGCTGTTCAATCAGATTCTGATGAGCTGATGTTGCTTCTAATATCTTCTTGAACCTTTCAGACATGATTCCCTTAGATTTCCTGTCATCTTCATTATGTTTATGTTTTTTACTATCATTTTCTTCAGTGCCACTCTTGTTCAACTTATCCAAGGCTCTTTTCTTGCCTGATTCTGTTCCTTTTATGTTATTTGGGTCATTTCTTTGGATTCCTCCATTATTTTGGATTAGTCTAACTGCATTAGCTTTGGCTCTTTCGGCTGCTTTTTGTCCATAAGACATATTCAAGTCTACAGTTCCAGTGCCTGACAAGCCAAATCCTTTGCCTAATTTGGGTGAACTTGCTATTTTTTCTGCTAAACTGAGACCTTGAGATTTCGAGCTTTGAGGACTTGAATTTGTCAGATTGCTTAGTCTTTCTACATCAGTCTTTCTTTGTGTTGTTGCACTGTGCAATGCAGTTGTGTTATTTCTAAGAGGACCAGCCCCTATTGGTGCCCTGTTCATCATAAACTTATCTCCTTCAGATTTGAAATAATCACTCAAAGACATCAATCTGTTCTGGTCATTTTCTTTGACCTTCTTGCTGTTTCCACTAGGCAGAGCTGAATAAGCTTTTCCTCCATAAATTACTGTACTTTTACCTAACACTTTATTTCGAAGATTGACTAGTCCTTTGCCCATGGTTGAAGACTGCAACTCTTGCCTCTTAGAATATTTTTGATACTCTTGTTTAACATGATAGATGCAGTGCTCACATTGGCTTAAATTAACAAAAGAAAAGCAAGGCTCCCCATTCTTTTTCTTACTTTTGCATATGCCAAAATCTTTAGATTGTCCTAAAATCATTACTCTCTGAGAATTGTCAACACTGAGACAGGCTTGGTCTGCACTGTTCTGCGATCTATCTAGTACATTTGGATTTAAAATCGCAACAACAGTCCCTTCAGGCGTCTTCCACAACTCGCTGTAGGCTTTTCGAAACAAAAACAAAGAAATTGTTTTCAAGTCATCTTTAAGGTCACTTAGAGTCCAAATTAGAAATTGACTGCCTTTTTGAGATTTCTTTGCATCACTCTTCCTGACAATAACACCACCGATCACCCAGTCTTTAGATAAATCTTCATTTTCTACATGACGTTTCACTCGCATCATATTGATGGCATCACGACCCTGCATACGGTCCCATAAGGCTGCACTGGACACGAGAGGCTTCGTGATTCTAATTCCAAATACGGGGTCGGTATAAATGTCTGAGGAAGACTTACTTTTAGTTTCTGGTGCGCAGAATACACGTTGGCTAGTTTTTTCTGGCTCTATCTTTTTAGTAAATGAAGCATTACGGGCGACTTTCGTGTCTCGATTTGTCTGTCGTAATCTAGTTTCAAATTCCAACCTCCTATCTCGTTGTTCGTGCTCTTTATTGTCCAGTAACTTTTTTACTCCTGAGCCATAGTCGTTGTATTTTCTTTCCGTGTAGTTTCGTTTTTCTTCGTCGTCCGACGAGTCAGTATCTCCGTTGTGGATAGCAGATGTCGTAGGACACGTATCTTCTTGGATTTTAGGTTCATCAATTAGGTTGCCTCCCGATTTAAACAGATCGACTTCTTGTACGTGTTTTGTCTTCGTTTCTTCAGTTTCAGCGGCGTTCAAGTCAGCAGATAGTAAAGCTTCTAACTGTGCTAATTCGTCATTTTCATCCATCGTGGGTTTTATTCAAAAATTCTCTAAAATAACTAATTTTACGTATTTTTTTAAAACTGTATTAAGAGCGCGACCGCGGTCCTCGAAGGCGGGAAAAGTTTGTTTGTCGTCCTCTCTTCGTCTCGCTCGTCTGACGGCTAACATTGACATCTGTGTGTACGTGACGTGCCAAAGAGAAAAAATGGGTGCGTTTAAGATTAGCTGTCAAATTTCTTGTTCAGTGGCGTTTCAGAGCCTAATAGCGTAGACGCGAGTATATACCTAGTATAGACTTGGCATTGAATAGCAACCCTCTACGAATAGCAATAATAACGTAGAGAGACTATAAATAATACAGATCCTCCTTTAATAATATTAAATATGCAAGCGGGATAGACTTAGGTTATAGTGCCTGTTCACATAAACGTTCTGTTATATCCGTGACCTGTAAGCAATAGTGCTGACAGCTTGTCGAATCAGCATCCCTATCATTCCTAGCTTGGTAAGAGACCTGCCTTCCAACGGCAGTCTCGGTTTGATATTCTTGGCGACTGGTTGTCCTAAGGTCGTCTCTATTAATTGTTTGTCTATTTTGTCTATCCTAATCCTAATAAATGGATTTAATTATAAATAATCATTTTTAAAAAGACCTCCTAGAACCGTCGTATAACATTTGGTGGCAGCGGTGGGATTCGAAAATCCCCAGTGTCCTTAAAACGTTTATAAAGTGTCCTTAACGTTTAGAAGAAGTTTAAGATCAACCGGACTCAATTCTACAACTATCCTGCAATATCGTGAATGTTAAGTGGAAGTACATTTTCACTTCAATATCATCTACGTGTGAATTCTAGTGCGGACATATCAATATCATATCATATATAATCATTGTGAGTGTTCTGCACGAACTATTGAATCCTGAAAGTGAAACTTATAACTATCCTGGACTAAAGCTACTTACCTTCGGCTGCCGGCGAACGGCTGCTGCAACTGCGAGAGTTGATTCCTGGAAATACTTACGTCGTGATCATCATCATCGATCATCTGCAACCTGCATCCTCTGACGTCTTGCATCACGCCGTGGTATCCCGCATCGAGTTCCGTGGTCAATAATTTAATTTATTGACTTAATATCGAGTCAAGAATCGTCGCCGTCACCTCGCCGGATTGCATCGCCTTATCACTCCGGAATGCAGTTCGCGGAATCGGTCGCCGTCGCCTACGCATTATTTGTACTGTGAGTCTTTGGTCATTGCTTATAATTTAGGGTTCAGTAAGTAGGAAAATTAAATCCTTTTCTATTATACATGTACACATTAAACTTTTGCGATTGATTTCATTATCCTAATATGCAAAAAGTGGTCAAGGGAGAGGATAGTGAACTAACTGTAACTATCCCAGAACTTGTTTCTCCTGGTGAACTTAAGTCACTCGTCAGCTCCCCACGACTCACAAGATCCGCAGTCGCGGCTGCTACAATGGCTGAGCTCGACCTTAACACCCTTTTTAAATTCATCAAACCTTATGATGGCAGTCGAGAAACAGTAAACTCCTTTATTATCAACTGTAATAATGCATACCTAAAAATCAAACTGTAATAATGAAGCCTATCCTGTTCAAGTATATCATTAGCCAATTAAGTGGAAAAGCGGAGCTTGCCTGCTCGATCAAAGAATTCACATCCTGGGATCAGCTCAGAGAATTTCTCAAAACTCAGTTCAGTGAGCGTAAACACTACGCTCACCTCCTGACCGACTTGCAGGAGAGCAGACAAGTCCCGCAAGACAATGTGAACCAATTTTCACTTCGCGTAGAAACCTACCTCTCGCAATTACTTACGGAAATCACCCTTTCTAACACTAAAGCAAAGGAATTGCCAGGTCGTTGTGCGGCAATGGAAGACCTTGCTCTCCATCATTTTCTCATGGGTCTTCACCCTAGGATTTCCAACATTGTGAGATGTAGGTCTCCTAAAAACTTGAACGAAGCCACTAACTTGGCAATCTCTGAAGAACGTATCCAACAGAGTCTTTACAAACGTCCTCCAACGGAAACCAAATTCTCCGCGAAGCCTAAACCAGGTCCTTCAAAGCCAAACGCATGGTCCAACTCGTCCAACTCGTCCAACTCATCCAATGCAAACCAGACAAAGACCGGTAATGACGCCCTATTCTGTCGTTATTGTAAGAGTGCCGGTCATGATATAAAAGATTGTAAAAGACGCGAGTTTTATAACAATAAATTTAATAGGCCGGGTCAACAACAAAACAATAACGGTTTCCGTGGTAACAAAGTAAACCATATCCGCGAAACATCCGAAAATGAAAATTCGGAAACATTCGAAGATGAAGATGATTTAAACGAAGTTTCGTCTCGCGACGGTGCCGCTCGAGACAATCAGTAGGTAACGGCACCCGTAATATCCCGACTAACCGACAGGGTAACCAGCCCCAAACTGACAGTCGACATCGTAATATCCCGACTAACCAACAGGGTAACCAGCCCCAAACTGACAGTCGACATCTTAATATTCCGACTAGCCGACAGGGTAACCAGCCCCAAACTGACAGTCAACATCTCAATATCCCGACTAACCGACAGGGTAACCAGCCCCAAACTGACAGTCGACATCTTAATATTCCGACTAACCGACAGGGTAACCAGCCCCAAACTGACAGTCAACATCTCAATATTCCGACTAACCGACAGGGTAACCAGCCCCAAACTGACAGTCGACATCTTAATATCAAGACTAACCGACAGGGTAGTGAGCCCCAAACCGACAGTCCTAATTCCAAAGAATCCTTGACCAAGGTGTATGAAGTAAACCTTGACACAACCAAAAGGTTGCTACCACATACACTCTTGGAGTCACAAATATCCGACATTCCTTTGACACTTCTAGTGGACTCTGGTTCTGCTATATGTTTATTAAAACAATCCTGTATCCGTACTAATCAAAGACTGGTCAGAGAACCCATCAAACTCAAGGGTATAGACCCTGGAGATGAACCAACCCCAACTGAGGGCCACTTCCAACTAAAACTCAAGCTATCCGAGAACAAGACTGCATCTTATAAGTTCCATGTAATTAAAGACATTAGCCTACCTTATGATGGCATCATAGGGTCAGACTTTCTTACAGCCTTTGGTTGTAAAATCATCTACACGACAGACGTACTGAAGATAGGTAAACTAAATGTTAAAATACACTTCTTCAATCCTTTCTATGAGATTCCACCTCGCACGGAAACCGTTGTTGAATGTTCAGTACAGAATCCCGATATTAACGAGGGTATCATTTTGAACCAACATTTATCAGATGACGTATTAGTATCCAATTGCCTTGTGAAGGTGAAGAAAATAAACGTGTAAATTTGTCGATTGTTAATACATCCGAATCACCTGTAACCATCAATTCTAACCTGAATCTTAAGCTGGAACCCCTAAATTCATGTGCCATCCAACTTAATACTGATTCACATAATACGTCTGATCGTACCTCTGCTGTCCTTAAATCTTTGAGATCTGAACATCTGAACCGAGAGGAATCCGACGCCCTCTTAGAACTTTGTTCCCAATACTCCGATATTTTTCACCTAGCTGATGACCAATTGTCACATACCAATGTCTTGAATCACGAAATCAAAACAAGTAGTGATATTCCTATCCATACCAAATCCTATCGTTTCCCAGAATTCCACAAGAAAGAGGTCGAAACACAGATCAACAAAATGCTCGATGATAAGATCATCAAACCATCATCTTCCCCGTGGAGTTCCCCAATATGGATAGTCCCCAAAAAGGCCGACTTATAGGGTAATCGGAAGTGGCGGATAGTAATCGATTATCGAAAATTGAACGACATCACTATCGGAGAAATATACCCTATTCCCCAAATATCGGAAATCCTAGACCAATTAGGCAAAAGTAAATACTTTACTACCTTAGATCTTGCGTCAGGCTTCCATCAGATCCTTATATCACCCGAAGACGCACCTAAAACGGCATTTTCAGTACCACAAGGTCATTTCCAATTCACAAGGATGCCGTTTGGTCTAAAAAACGCTCCTTCTACGTTTCAAAGGCTCATGAACACTTGTCTTACAGGGCTTCAAGGCACCAGGTGCTTTGTGTATCTTGATGACATAGTCATCTATTCATTTGACCTCTCCTCGCACATCTCGAACCTCGAAGCTGTCTTCGACAAACTTCGAAAATTCCAACTCAAACTACAGCCTGAGAAGTGTGAATTTCTCCGAAAGGAAGTTGCCTATTTAGGGCACATCATCAGCGAAGATGGCGTCAAAACAAACCCTGACAAGACAAAAGCCGTGACCAAATATCCCGTCCATAAATCACCAAGGGACATTAAGTCGTTTTTAGGCCTAGTATCCTACTACAGACGTTTCATATCCGATTTCGCGAAACTAGCGAAACCTTTAACGTCTCTTCTGAAGAAAGATGTACCTTTCGTATGGCAGAACGAGCAACAACTCGCTTTCGAAGCTCTGAAAGAAAGACTTGTATCCGCTCCAGTTCTTGCCTATCCTGATTATTCACTGCCCTTTAATCTAACATGTGACGCGTCGAATTACGCAATATCTGCGATATTATCCCAGGGCCCAGTAGGCCAAGACCGTCCCATTGCCTATGCGTCCCGTACACTTAATAAGGCTGAGACCAATTATAGTGTGACTGAGAAAGAATGTTTGGCCATTGTCTTCGGAACAAAGGTGTTCAGACCTTACCTTTATGGTCACAAGATTGTGATATTATCCGATCACAGACCATTACAATGGCTATTCAATTGTAAAGATCCGGGTTCGAGACTTGTTAGATGGCGCCTAAAGCTCGAAGAATTCGAATACGAAATCCGACATAAGAAAGGTAAAATCAACACAAACGCCGATGCCCTATCTCGGTTCCCTGTTAACCCTGTCCAACTTGAGGAACTTACAACATCCAATTCCAATAATGAAGGTATATCTAATCGAGTGCTAGACGAAGATCTTATGGATCTCTTGACATCTCCACCTTCATTTAATCCTGACGAGGCCCTCTTTCAAAATCCAGATTTTGTCGACCCTTATGAAGATATTCTTCCCTTACCTGATATTGATTTACCCGACAATATCCCTAATATCTTAAGAGATCAAATTGAGAATGAGGCCAACCTACCAGAGTCTGTACAAGAACTCCCATCTTCGCTTGCTCCCCCATCTCAACTTGACCCGATGCCATCCACGAGTGCAAATCCAGATGCACCTCCTGATGATTACCCCACTTTCCTAGAAGTAATATCAAGAAAGGCCATAGTATTCAATACGGAAATCGTAGAACGCAATGAAAGCCTCATGAAATGTCCTGCGAAAGTTATCTTAGTCCCTACCTCTATTGATCTAGATGAATCTAATCCATACATACCAGAAGTTCTGAGCGATCCTCAAGTACGTGCTAACGTATGCGACTCTGAAAAAGAACTCTTCCTATTTGAGAAACTTGATTTAAATAACAAAATATATTTTCTATCATACTATAAGGTCCATCATTTTGACCAAGCATCATATCCTGAAATATTTGAATCCCTAAAGAGAATAAGAAACGAGTTAGTAACCATAGGAGGTATAAATGAGATTGGCATACCTGACCTGAACAATCCTTTCGAGAAGCACTCGTTCTTAAAAATATATAACATCCTGACTTACCTTTTTCATGACACCGGAATTAAAGTCAACGTCTACCATAACAACATTATATATCCTGTTCCATCTGAAATCAAAAAGATCTTATACGAAAACCACAATATCCCCATAGCGGGTCACCTAGGGTCAACCCGTATGTATAGCAGACTCAAGCAAACGTATTACTGGAAAGGAATGCGAAGCGACATAGAATGTTACGTAAAGCAATGCAGATCCTGTCAAGAGAATAAAGCACTTAGGAAGGTCAATCGTGCACCCATGCAAATTACCAGCACTTCTTCTGAACCTGGCCAGCGTCTCTCCATCGATGTCGTTGGTCCGCTTCCCGAGGCAGGTCCTGCAAAATTAAAATTCATTTTAACATTCCAAGATGACCTTACTAAGTTCTCATCTGCATATCCTATGCGCAGTGTTACGGCGGAGGAGACAAGTGAATGCCTCCTCCACTACATATCCATATTTGGAATCCCTAAGATAATTCTCACCGATCAAGGCACCAACTTCACGTCAAGTTTATTTAAGGAAACATGTGCCTTCCTAAAAATCAAAAACCTGTGGTCTTCTCCTTATCATCCACAAACCCAGGGAGCCCTGGAGAGAAGCCACTCTACCCTTAAAGAGTATCTCAAACCTTATACAAACGCAGAACAAACCAACTGGCCTCGCTATGTGTACACGGCCATGTTAGCCTACAATACGTCTGTCCATACCACAACGCATTTTACGCCCTACGAATTAATGTTTGGCAATAAACCATACATACCTAACTCTGTCTATGACGAGTCTCTTGGAGCCACATATTCCGATTATGTTCAAATGCTACAGAACCGATTGAAGTACTCTCGAAAAAAGCAATCGAGTACATCAGGAAATCTAAAGAAAATTCAAAAAATTATTACGACACCCATACTCGCCCAATCTCGTATAAAGTCGGCGATTACGTTTACCTCAAAAATCATCTGAGATTACGAAAGGCTCTCTCTCCTATCTGGAAGGGACCCTATAAAGTGGTGAAGATTAATGGAAATAATACACTCACCCTGCTAATAAACCGACGACATGTGACTCACCATTACGATCAGGTGAAACCTGCCGATGTCGGGAACCCGTAGCCTATAACATAAATGTAGTATAGTTAGTAATTTAGTATGTAGGAAATTATATAGGACATAAATAGTTTACACCTTATTTACATATTTTACACCTCTATTTACATTATTATTTTACACTGTATTTTAGAAAATGTTCAAATAAGTACACTTACCTCAACTTATTTCTCACCTTTATTATTAACTTGCAGAGCTTCGGTACGGGGCCAATCGTATGAGGAATACCTCCAACCGATAACATCAAGCTCGGGCCTCTACTTTGATTACTTAGGTACTCTAAAGGCTAGTAACGGTTATCTTAAAATCTTGATACCATTAGATATTTCACATTTCGGTCCACATATTCGAAATATCGAGGCAGCCCTCAAGACTACTAGATACTTATGTAACCAAACGCGAATAGTGGAGATTGACTCTATATGTCATAACAGGCTACAACCCTTGATAGCGCGATACCAAGATCTGAGCACCGAATTCGATTCGATTTCACATCTAGTAAATAGCCGTGCCAAACGGGCCTGGATCGGAGGTATAGGAACCGTACTCAAGCAGATCTTTGGCACTCTAGACGAGAATGACGCACTAAAGTATAACGATGCCATAGAATACATACAAAGTAACGAAAAGCATGTAGCCTCGTTGTTGAAGGAAAATATTTTGGTTACGACCTCAGTTATAACATCCTACAATAAAACTTTGAGCAAAATTAAGGATAATGAAATTAATCTAAATGAAGCTATCGACAAACTCTCGCTGAACCTTAAAAACATTTCTGCACATACAAATGGATTACATGTACTCTTTGAAACAAGTCAGATTTTTAACAGTTTAGAAACGTCAATACTTACTTTATCCTTTCAACTAGAAGACGTAACTAACGCTATCCTATTTAGTAATAAAAACATTCTGCACCCAGCAATCATGACATCATTACAATTACACCGAGAGCTTGCCGATAACTACAGGCACCTATCTAGAAACCTACAGCTACCTATAGTTTTAGATATGAACAACATGCATTACATTTTAAGAGTCTCCGAATTAATTTGCTATTATATAGATTATAAGTTAATGTTTGTTTTGCAAGTACCATTAGTTAGTACTAAGGAATACACGTTATTCCATAATATCGCTCTACCTACACCTTATAACATTACAGAACCGAATAAATTCAGTTTAATTATACCTAGTAGTAAGTTCATCGCAATGACCAAAGACAGATCCCAATATTGCAATTTCGACGATTTAAGTGAATGCAAAATTGTAAGCCCGAGTACTTATATCTGTGACATCACGAATGTTTATACAGCCGACGCTATTCCCACCTGCGAGAGTGAACTCTTATCTAAGGTGATTAAGACAGTACCCAGACAGTGTGACACCAAATTCATATATGGAAGATTAGACATATGGAAACCATTAGTAAATAATAAGTGGATATATGTACAATCAGAACCTAACAGGATTTCTATAGATTGTTTAAACTCAAAACTTTATGAAACAACTATTTTAGCTACCGGAATACTTACTTTACCTAATGAATGTATTGCTCATTGTAAAAGTACCACACTTACACCTAAATATAATTTAAATATTAAGTCACCTGTTAATAGCATACCTAACTTCAACCTAATTAATGATTCTTGTTGCAACATTGTAAAATTTAATAATCTTATAGAGGATGTGTCACCTACTCACTTACAAAATATTGATTTAGATTAGTTAAAATCTAGTAAAATTGCACTAAACTCAGTATTGGATAATTTAGAGAAAATTGATAACAACCCACATATTGTGAGATACGGAACACACTACTCTTCTTTAATTATTTTCATTTTGTGTGTAATCTTTTTGTATTCTTTTTATTTAACCTTAAGACGTTTTTGTAAACCTCGTGACAACCAGCCCTTTCAATTCAATCTTAAATCTGTCTTACCATTTCAATCCTCCTTCAAGAGGACAGAGGAACAAGACCCTGATGTAGAATTGAGTCAAGTGGCACCAACTAGGAGTCATGTCTAATATCTTGGAACTTTGGTAAGAAACATCCCCAAAGTATCCTCTTAAGGGGGAGATGTTATATCCGTGACCTGTAAGCAATAGTGCTGACAGCTTGCCGAATCAGCATCCCTATCATTCCTAGCTTGGTAAGAGACCTGCCTTCCAACGGCAGTCTCGGTTTGATATTCTTGGCGACTGGTTGTCCTAAGGTCGTCTCTATTAATTGTTTGTCTATTTTGTCTATCCTAATCCTAATAAATGGATTTAATTATAAATAATCTTTTTTAAAAATACCTCCTAGAACCGTCGTATTTCGAGGACGCACGGATCACCCGCGCGTACACTTGAAATCGTACACGGCGTCGTCCGGGCGTTCGCCTGAGTCATCCGAAAAATAGTAGTGGAGGGGAGGAATAGTATGAAACTGACAGTTGTCAGTTGTCTGTGGACGTCCAAAGTTGCTCACGATCTCCGGTGGCCCAATTCCATAACTTGGCTACAATCGGATTATCACTTTTTTCATAGCAAATTCGACTCTATCGCAAGGCATTAGTGGTTGCGATACTGAGAATTCGATTGAAGCCAAGTTATGGAATCGGGCTGCCGATGATCGAGCGATAATCGCACGGATGATTCGAGCGTGTATGTGAACACAGCCCTTCACTGTTACCTGTGGCCCAATTACAGAACTTGGCTTCAATCAGATTCTCACTTTTTTCATAGCAAAATCGACTCTATCGCAAAGCATTATTGAATTTCACGGCTTGAAACCGTCATGATCAACATTACGTAATCGCAGTGCAGTGGCCCAATTACAGAACTTGTCTTCAATCAGATTGTCACTTTTTTCATAGCAAAGTCGACTCTATCGCAAAGCATTATTGAATTTCACGGCTTGAAACCGTCATGATCAACATTACGTAATCGCAGTGCCGATAGTAAAAGAGAAGATGATAATATTTTTTCTCCCTTACTGTGTATGCTGTTTCGGTTGTTTGGCTAAAAGCTCATTTCAGCCAAACAAACCGTTCAAGAGACTTTTGTTGTCAATATTTTAGTGATTTGTGCTATATTGACTGCATTTGAACGTTTCTGACTACTGTTATATAGTGAATAATTTAAATCTGACCTACAATAATGGTAAATTGTTGCATTGTAGGCTGCAAAAGCCGTACGGAACGAAAACATGAAAAATTACTTCCCACACGTAAGACTTAATTTTCGAGTACATTATTAAATAGTCTTGCATAAATTATTGCTATTAGATTCTCGTCCGCGTTAGATTTAATTGACTTTAGACGATATTTTTAGTATTTTTCGATGGCTAAAGGTTATTTATTTCGAAGTATTATCCTCACAAATTGCGTGGCTTGTTTTATTTTGACATTTGTGTCCATCTCACTCTATCTTGATGTGGTTTGAGTGAGCTGAAACGAGTAAGGACATTAACGAAAGATCTACTACATTTCGTAGGATTAATCTGATTTTAGAGATACCACATTTTTTTCCATCAATTACTGGGTAATTTTAACCGACCGACCGTGAAGTGCAAGCGAAGCGTCTCTGTTTCAGCTTCGGCAAAAAATATTTCGTATGACTGTCCAGATTTCCGGCTGTTCTGCTCTACAGGTCGCATTTCTCAATCGATCTAGACGAAATTTGGTAAACAAATTAAGCAAATTTTTTGTTTTTTTTAGCTGTCGGGGATTTTTGAGTGGGAGGGGGGGGGGGAACTTCCCCCAAAAAAGAGGAGGCTACTGCTACTGAATATCTCTGCCATATCAAGGCGGTCGCACTCGGCAACAAGTACAAATATTATGCCTAAACTTTGGGGCCGTAATATTGGGGTTCATTCAGTAGAGTGTCAAGTGAGCGCTCGATGAGTCGCGCGCCGTGTGCTTAGCGATAAAGTACCTACTTACGTAAAGTTTTTGTCAAATTTTATTATTTTCTTAATTATGAATACCAAGGAGAAACCTAGAAGGTATTGCATAGCATTCGGTCTGACAAATCTCGTAAAATACCTACATACCGACATTTTATTACGTAGGTAGCCATTTATTGTTCATTCATTATTAAGTCAGAAAGGTACCTTTTATTCATGAAAGTGTAACCTATTATGATATAATCAAATAATGAGGTACTACGAGTAGGTCTATTCTGATAAGAATGTCACTATATGTAGTTAATAGAACTATCAACATTTATAACAATAAGTAATAAAATAATACATTTTTACATAATTGTTAATTCGATTACAATATCTAAGTCATATTATATCACAGAATAATTACTAGCGCAAGTACCTAGTCATATCTTGATACAACCCAACCGAGCGTAAAAGTTACAGAGCGATTCTGAAACGGTTAGAGCAATGGAAGCTCTCGCGCGTTGTGATACGGTACATGCTAGCCTGCACGCAATGGGTGAGCGCCTTCTAGGTAAATAGAATTCAAAGCTTGCAGCACTGTGCGAGTTAAATTGCACTTTATTGCGTTGTAGCGAAAGTTGCTATGTATTTAAATGACTTTACTCGTTTATACTTCTGTACTTGTACTATTATTTGTTCTGTGGCCATATTAAATCCAATTTACATGGTTATTTTTTTATTTTATAGATTTCACTTTAAGTTAGTCTCATTAAAATTTGTTGAAGATCTGATGAGGATCTTCGACGTGATGAACAGAATAGCTCTTCAAAATGCATTAAATTTCTCACTTTTAGGTTTCTACCAGTGGATTCAGCCCTTTACCTATTAGGCAAGGATTGATGGAGCTTTTTGGTTATTAATATTAGTGTTACAATAAGGTAACTAGATGGCGCTACTGTACACCGCTAGATTGTTTGCAAAAAAGTTTGTACGTGCGAGGTCTACAGCTCACAAAGTCACAAGTTCTATACTGTGTAGTCAGCCCTTCATGATTAACACTAGCAACGCCCTGCGGTTTCCCGATTTCCTACATGAACTTCTTTTTTTTTTGTTGGCATAAAAAGTAGCCTAAGTGTTAATCCAGGGTATGAGCTACCTTCATACCAAATGTAATCCAAATCCTTTCAACGTGAAGGAGTATCAAACATACTATAACTTTCTCTCTCTCTCTCTCTCTCTCTCTCTCTCTCTCTCTCTCACACACACACACACACACAGACAAACTTTCACATTTATAATATTAGTGTGATCTATATATTTTGTGTACTTTGCACCACTGTTTTTGGCCTAGTGCCTAGAGAACCTACTAGATACGAAATCAATCAAAAGCCAATTTCAAAAATACAGACTAAAATTAATTACAGAAGCCTAGCTAAAGATCTGAAAGAAATAGATTGGTCTAGCTTGTACAATATTTTTGACGTAAATTTAGCTACTAATAAAATTATAGAAACTTTTAACGAGGTCCTAAGCTATCAAACAAAGAAATGCAAGGTTAGGGATCCTTATGTAATATTTAAACCCTGGATTACACCAGGGCTTTTAAAGTGCATTGGAAAACGTGACAAATTGCATTTGAGGGCTAGTTTTTTTTTAACTGTGATGAAATTCAATATGCATACAAACAGTATAGAAACTGCTGCAACAACATACTCCAAAATCTTAAGGACGAATATGACCGTCAGCTAATAAGAGAGGCAAAAGGCAATAGCAAAAAGACGTAGGATGCGGTTAAAACGGTATGTGATCTGAAAAAAAACAAAACCCAAGAACGCAAATCTGTTGAAAATAGAATCCTGTCCTAAAGACTTGAACAAGGTAAATGAATACTTTACCTCAGTAGGTGAGACTTATGCTAAATTAATTCTTCATAAGCTAAAACAATCTGAAGATCAGCTATCAAGCACAGTAAATATATCCCGCAACAAATCACCTTCGTCCCTATTTATGTATCCCACTAATGAAATTGAAATTATAAACATTATAAGCAATTTAAAATCACGGTCAGCTCCAGGTCCTGACAATATTTCAAATGTCATTCTGAAAATGGTAAAAGTAGAATTGACCCCACCAATCATGTTTGTATGTAATCTTAGTTTAAGTGCGGGTATAGTGCCTGATATTCTAAAAGTAGCAAATGTATGTCCAATTCATAAAGATGGGGATACTAAAGTTGCATCTAATTTTAGACCCATATATTTGATAGATTCAGGCGTTACTAAGAGATAAAATAAGGCGTTAATAGATTAAGGCGTTGTAAGGACCGGATGGAGAACCACAAAAAATCCGGTGTTTTCAAGTTGGTTTGTGATGAGTGTGACGGGGTGTATGTGGGTCAGACTGGCCGCAAATTTGAAACTAGGTTTAAAGAACATAAGGCCGCGTATAGGAATAGTCATCCAGAGCAGTCCCATTTCGCTAAACATTTAATTGAGTCCGGTCACTCTCTGCGGAGTGATAATACGTATAATGTTTTACATGTTTGTGACAAGGGTTTCCGTTTGTGTGTATTGGAACAATTAGAAATTTTAAGACATTGCAATAATAGGTATACATTGTTGAACGACCAAACCAACTTAGTTTCATCACCTTTGTTGCGTATTTTCACTGGAAATGCGTCACAAGTAACAGGCGGCGATGACGTAATCGTAAATATGGTGTGACCTTGCGGACCTTGCGGATAGTGGCATGACCTTGCGGATTCATAGCGATTCATTCTGGCTCAAACTGGTTCGCGGCGATGCAGCAGTGCAGTCGCACTAGCTCAGGCGCGTGGCCTATATAAAGGAATTTGTCACCATTGCTCAGGCACTCTCAGTCCAGCATTCGACGAGTCAACATCACCCGAAGATGCCTCGTGCAGAGGCGAAACACGTGTCGTATTGATGTCAGACGTTTGGTATTTGGATCGAGGTATATGTTTTTCATTGTGTTTTTTTTTTGATATTATATGTATATGAATATATAAGTGTTTCGATACTTGTATTTGGGTAGGGTTTGTTTAGCTTGGGGGTTTTTTATTGTGTACATATATTTATATATATTATTTGTATAATTTTTTTTTTTTTTTTTTCATTAGTTCAATCTGGGGTAGGGTTTTGTTTAGCGTGGGGTTTTACTTGTGTTAATTTTACCATTTATCATTTGTCTGACTTACAGTTTTGGCGGAAGTAAGCTACATATTTTTATTTTGTTAATTTTTTTTTTTTTTTTTACCCATATCTTTATTGAGTACACTATCAAAAATACTTGAAAAATTAGTAAACAAAATACTTTTGAATTAGATACAACTCAGGAGGGCCTTCGTAAGGTTTCTAATTGGCTGGAACGTAACCTTTTGTCTTTAAATTCAAGTAAAACTAAAGCACTCTGTTTTAGAATTTCACACAACTCTTGTCCAAACATTATTGTCAATTTAAAACTACATTCATCTAACTTTCAGCATGATTGTTTTTGCCCCACTATAGACACGGTAGACACGATCAAATATCTTGGTATTCTAATAGATGATCGTCTTTCCTGGGAACCTCAAATCAAAAGTCTTATTAAAAGTGTCAGAAAACTTATGCATATATTTAAAAGAATAAGACAAATTGCGAGTAAAGAAATTTTGGAACTTGTATATACCGCATTGTGTCGAAGTATTCTGAGTTATGGGATCACGGCATGGGGTGCGGCACATAAAACGCATTTGTTAATATTGGAACGTGCGCAGAGAGCAATACTTAAAGTTGCGTACAAAAAGTCTTTCCGATTTTCCAGTGATGCACTACATGAAGAATCAAAAGTCTTACGAGTAAGACAAATTTTTATACTTGCTACTATAATTCGATTTCACAGAATCGCAAATAAATTTGCTTTTGGTCAGGGAATACGTAGACTGAGATGGAAAACCAAACGAACACGCACACACTTTGCACACAGATTCCATTCATATCTGGGTCCATACTTGTACAATAAAATAAATAAAAAAATAAACATAATTAATCTTTCCAGATATTAATGCAAGAATAAACTCTGTAACTGGTTACAAAATAAAAATTATAGGGAGACAGAGCAACTTCTCCTCTGTTTTATATAAAGATCTACATAAATCATAAACATTGTGAGCTTTTTCTCACCCTCACTCTCACACAACATACACACAACATGCACCCTCAAATACATAATAAATATATACACGCACACTCACACACGCACACAAATATAATTAAATAAATTTAAATTAAACTAAAAAACTAACTACTTCAATTAATTAAGATTATTTTTATTTTATTCTTCGAACTTTTGGAAGAGAAAGTGACCCCCCGAGACAGGGAATCCTAGTGGGGAGTGTATTGATCAAATGTATTTTGTAATATATTTTATACTGTCAATAAATATTATTATTATTATTAACGGTCGCGGGTTCGAATCCTGCAAGATGCAATCATTTGTGTGATGAGCAGAAATGTTTGTGTCCGAGTTATGGATGTTAATATTCGTATGTATGTATGTTTATCCGTTATCTAGTGCCCATACAGGATCCTAGTTTGGGTCTAGGTAAGTCGTGTGGAATTGTACCGAGTATATATTTTATTTCATTAACGTATTTTTTTACCAGACAAATTATTTAGTCCTATCAATCAAAACCTCAAAAATCAACTATTCCCTTATTGTTATACACTAACTTTATAATTTGGGACGAATATAAGTTTGCTGCTTAATATTGTTGCTCACCAGGGTATTTATTTTGCAAAGCGGGTAATCCTAAAAATGTTGGTACTTTATACTAGTCTTTTTTCAGTATACGCGTGGAGCATCTCTATTCTTGATACTCTCTCTACGAATAATAATGAGAGAAGGACACACATACCATAAAAACAGTAAGATTTAGTGAGACGAATATGCATATGTTTTATCTTTTTCGCGTATACGCCTGTTTCTGTTGGGAGCCAGTGATACTGGCTCCTAACATAAACAAACTAATGTTAATTATATATTTGATTATATACCTGTCTAGATAGATAAATGTAAACATACAACACGCAAAGAACGGCCCAAGTTAGGCTCAATGTGTGCGTGTTTAGGGATATCAGCATAAAATAATAAGGTACTATTTATTACAAATCTACTAGCCACTTGAGCATAAAAAGATGTATTAAACGGTATCCCTGTAGTAGCTACCTTACTTTCGTGGTTTCGTGTAGTTTTTATTATTTACTATTTATTACAAAATCATATTGAAATGGTGAGTAAAAATGATTATGACTTTAATTGATGTGTGTTTTGTTTATACGGCGTTTGATGACATAAAAAAAGAATATATATAAAACAACGAGCAATGTTTTACACCGCGTGCTCTCATTGGTCAACTGTAAATCAGAAACAATTCTTCTTGTTCTTCTTATTCTTCTTTTTCTTGTTGTTATTCATGTGCTTGTTCTACTTGTTCTTGTTATTCTTGTTCTTCTTGTTCTTCGCGTTACGGAACGCTCACATCACGGTACCGCTTGATCGCCACGTCACTCGATCGCCATGCCACTTGATTGCTACTTCAACAATCGGCGTTACCCCCGTACCACGGCATTAGATGTTTACACATCAAAAATGGCAAACATTATCATAATCATCTTTTGTCATCATTATCATGATGGAAGAAATATTCTGATTAAACTATCCTTCTTACCTACCTTACACGTTTTTTTTTTGTAAAATTAAATAAAGTACAATCTATAATGATGATATCGGTGATCAGACAATAACTACCCCGACTTACCAAGGTGTTTAAGAAAAAAGTCCCGCCCACAGGCGTGAAATCTGTCCCACCGTTTAGTACTCGACTGGCAACTCTGTTCAATTCAACTAACCTACAAAATATCGAAACGAAATTGTATTTCGATAAAAAATATGGTGATGGAATTTACTAAATTACCGATGGAAAGTGATTTTTGTCCTATTATCACGTTTTCCTGCATGGTTGTGACACAATTTAACGGCACTAACTGGCATAGTATTTTATTTTCCATGAGCAAAACAACGCGTAGTGATTCAAGTGACACTGAAGTAGTGGACAAGCATATCTACCAAATATAGTAGATATTTTTTCGGCCGTTTTTGATCGGCCGATTCGGTATCGGTAAGTATATAATCAAAGTTTCTCGCATTACTTGACTACAAAAGATAGTCCTAGCTTACCATGTAAGTGCCATATTATGATGTGTCTCCATAAATTATTTGGGTTTCCATCGAGTTAGGGATACCAGTGTTCAAGAAGTTCTAGTTTACCCATAAATAAATCATTATCTGTAGATGGATGAAAACATTTTGAATCCGTTTGCTTTCGCAAGCCAATGCATACGAACTATAAACATACATACGAAGCTGATCCATAAAAAATACCATTCGCGTTCATTGAAATGTATGGAATTGCTTAATTTTTTTGCGATTTATTGATCTCATAGTAAAAGTTCTTCCAACTTGTTCATAATGAAGACTCGATGACAATGATATCCTCAAATATGTTCGTCGTCTATCTGATCCATACATAAGTATTACATAAATAGTATAATAGTAATAGTACAATAGTATGTATGTAAAACAAAATATGATAAAAATTGTACCTCAATTTTTATTTTGTACTTTTCAGACTCCATAAGAAGATAAATCAATTGCAATTGAGCAACCTAGTACTATTAAATGAAATTACTACTACTAGTACAATTTAATGAATTGAAAAAACTGCTATGTTTAAATAATGCCCAAATGAAAAATTGAAAATTACAAGCGGCTTAACGGCTGGCTTTAGCCAGGGTTTTCTCTATAATCACAATAGAGAAACCCCTGACTTTAGCCAGACTGAGATCTTTTCGCTGAAAGAACCGTCCTATCCACAGAAAACTCTTCTTCTGGGGCATCTTTCCACACACAGCAAAGATGCCCCAGCAAAGATAGAAAGCCAAGGAAAAACCTACTTCCTTTCATTATAAAAAAACAAGAGATTCTCAACGCCGAGTTCTACAAACCAACAAAAGATATGAGACACCGCTAACACTCTTGCTCCAGTAGATCATCTTCAATTCTCCGACCAGCTCCAATGCCTTGTTTTTGTAAACTCCATTCCTGATCTATGAAGCGTTCTTGTTTGCAGAAACTAAAGTGTCAGCTTAGCCTTCCTCGTGACTTCAAGGCAATTTTTTTAACGTAACGTAATAGAAAAGTAAGGAAGGCCCTTTTAAATTTTGAGAGTACAAACAAACACAAGTCCCTTGAATGGCCTGCCTAAACGAAGCACATCCAGTCTTGCGACAAGAAATTGAATATTCACAGACATGTTGTGCTTGAAGCCCGCTTCAAACTCATGCTGTGGTCCGAGGGTAGATTGGGCAGCACTATCACCACCATCTCTGACCGTGCTGCCTGATCTACCCTCGGACCACAGGCCCGTGCTGATAGTCTTCAAAGAACTCGCCAGCAGAGTTGCCATTCCCAGAGGGGATAGGAAGATCTGCAGGAAGTCATTTCAAGAAGTTGTCCAGAAGAACACCACCATACACTCCATCGAGGAGCCTGAAGACGTAGATCGGGCAACGGACGAGTTGACCGCAACGATTCAAACCTCCTTAGAGGCAACTTCACACACTTCCACGCCGAGTGAGGTCTCGACCCCCTCCTGCCGTGGATAAGGACACTGATCCATGACAAAAAGGAGTTGAGGAAGTTGTGAGAACAATCGCGATGTCCAAGAGAAATGCGATATATTATGAACGCGTTGGTGGAGCGCGTCAGAGCAGACCTTCAGGAACATGCAACCGAATCGTAAGAGGAACACATACGAGCCACAGGTAATGAAACTTCCTCAGATCATCGCCTATACCATCAGGTATCGACAACCCCAGAGCCAGTCCGACCGCTCATCGCAAGGGATGGAAACCCCAAGTACGAATCCAAGGATGGAGTAAAGATCTTTGGACTACCTCGAAGTTTAATTCCATGCAAATTTTACAAACAACTTGAATCACGTTACATCCATCGAAAAGGATCTCCAAGAGTACTTCTCGGCAGCATCGCTCACAGACGACCCAAAGACCGTCTTCTCACCCGGAAGGAAGGCAAATCCAAAGACTCCCATCAAAGAAGGCACCAGGATTGTATAATAGCACAAAATCAATAGCAACGAGGTGGAAAACGGGAAAAGAAATAATATTGAAATCGGGCAAAGATACCAAAAAGCCAGAGAGCTTTCGACCGATAACCCTGCTTAACACACTATCGAAACTCTTCGAGAGATTGCTGATTTCACACCTGACTCCAGATAAAAGACCACGAAAGGAGAAGTTAGGGTTCAGATCGGAACACTACGACGCTACGGATCACCAGGATAGTAAGCGACATGGCTGTGAACTACAATAAGAAAGAGTTCGTGGCAGCTACTTTTCTGGACATAGAGAAAGCCTTCGACAGAGTATGGCATGAGAGGTTGCTATACAAACGGTCGAAGGCACCAGCACCCCGAAGAGTAATATAAATAATAGCTGCTTACCTCAAAGAACGCTTCATAACAGTTGCAGTCGAAAACACCTTGTTGACAGTGAGACCAGTGAGAGCCGGAGTACCACAGGGAAGCTGTCTCTCCCTCATCTACTACGCCTGGTACACCAACAACATCCCAGTCGTTGGGCAGGCAAAGCTTACACTATACGAAGATGACGCTAACTTCTACACATTATCGTACAAACTGTCTCTAGTTGCGACAAGACTCCAAACGACAATAGACGCCATGCCTGAATGGCTTGAGAAATTGAAGCTGTCGGTCTATGTAGCGAAGACCCAGGTCATCATTATCGGAAAAAAATAATCTACCACCATCCGTGACACTAAAGGGATAAGTTGTACCCTGGACACCAGATATCAAATCATCATCATAATCATTTCAGCCTTTAGAAGACCACTGCTGAACATAGGCCTCCCCCAAGAGTGCTGTGACGAACGGTATACATAAAATAGCTAGGTGTAACCATTGACCGAAGCCTCACATTTCAAAAACACATAAAAGACCATAGGAAAGGTGAAGGGGGCACGGGTGCCAAGCTCCACCCGATCCTGCAATCAAAGCTGCCACTCCGGACTAAGGGGATGATCTACAAGACCTATGAACGATCTCTCCTTACGTACGCAACACCGGTATGACTACATATCCACCAGCAACAAGAAAGCACTACAAGCGCAGGAGAATCACTGTCCTAAGACAGCTATAGATACATCAGAAATGCTACAATAACCCGAGACCTTAAGAGACACCTTCATTAGAAGATTAACAACAGTGATGTTCAGCAGAGCGGAGAAGTCACGCTTTGCCTACATCAGTAGCATACCGCCTACTGGACCACTGGACGAACGAGTAAGACGAAAAATAAAACCATACGAAGAGATCTCGTCACACGGGACGAGACAGCAACAACAGGACGAATGACCAGAAGAAGAAGAGGAGAACGATAGGACGGCCGGCGGTTGTTGTCTCCCCTGGGCAACCAGGGATCTCGACCGGCAGGGGTTTACAAATAGAAAATAGGATCATACGATTCAAATGTCACGTCATGTCCCCACTTCAACAGCTGAGAGATAGACCTAGCAAAAGTTCAAATCAAGACTTAAAACTATCTCTTTACCATCCCAGCAACGTTTCCGATGTACTTGGACCATAAACCATTTAGTAGTTTCAGAATCATAAAAAACGTAACGAAATCTTGCCTAAACTGATATTTGATAATCTTGTCATTCCAATCCAATTCAAAACACGGAAAAAAATGCAGATAAAACCGCTATTGCAAGCTGAACTCACGCCGATGGAAAATGGCGGCGGCGGCGGCGGCTTGCCGATACGACACGGCGCGGCACCGCCGGCGCGGTGCCCATGTCTAATGTGGGTACGCATGATGTATGTTCATCTGTTCCGTCATAATTTCTAAACTACTTATCATAATTTGACAAATGAGGTATCGTTGGAAGCGTCTTCATCGTCCGCTGGTTTTCGGTTGTGTCGTCACATTAAATTGTCTATGGATATAAAGACCAGAACTAAAAAATAAACACCCATTTTGTTACATTTTCTTCTTTAGATAAAATAAAACGCTGCAATCATAGGCTAGATATTATTATGGTCCAGTTCAATCTATCTACAAACTTTTGTTTTGTTTCGATTTGTATTTTTTCGATTAAACCGGTAGGTACGTTTTCATGAAAAGAAGAAAATTCACACATTGTCCGTGGCATTCTTATATTGAACAAAAGCATGATATATCACAACTTGTTTGATTCGTAGAAATTTTTCTTTTCCTAGAAATCAAAAACCATTAAGAAGTTGATAGTTCTGGAATTAGGTGTCCAGTATCGGGAGTCGGATCTCAAGTTTCGGAATCGAAAACCATTCGATTTTACATGCCCTAGTGAGGAGCCGACTATGGTGTCGGACGGATGCAATATTATATTTTTTTAAACACACATCGCTAACTAAGATTATTAATGTTATTTTATTTACTTAAGTTGTGGTGAAGGATGGCGATGTTTGTACTTGTTTTTACTATGTCAGGTCACATTAGTTATCAAACTAATGCTGGTGATGGTTGCTTGTTTAACCCATTAATATGGGTAACCCCTAGTACCTCTTTACGCTACGTCATAAACTAATGCTATCCCTTACCGATACGCTCATAGTAATTCTATTGGTATAGTCTTTCTACGCTTAGTAGATTGTTATTTTCGTTTGTATAGACCGTAGACAGAGAAACCAATAGACACTTGGCTGTCGTGCCACTTGTGAGATAGAACGATAGGTCTGCCATATCAAAACTTTTACCATGATTTTAAGCAATCCCAGATTCATAATTATATTATAGACTAGATGGTGCTCTGTGTGCGGGCCGCGAGGTGTTACGCAAGCGAATTTTAAAAAATAGGCTTGGTTATATGTTGTTTCTGTTAAAAAATTATAAGAAACTGTAGAAGCCCGTCGATATGTATTACCAGCCTATCTCGGTCATTTTTTTCTTGTGCCTTTCTCTAAAACCCCCAAGCCATCAACCCCCTCCCCTATGCCATTTCCCATCCGCCATACCCCTCCCCTACTGCCAGACCCCTCCACTAAACAACTCACCAACTCTCCAAATCACTCATTCACACTCCCAAATACTTCCCACGCAGTTTTTTAAACCAAAGGAGTTTGAATTACGCTTGCTTCCCAACCGGTTTTTAAACCAAAGAAGGTTGAATCATGCTTAATGGCGTGAAACCTTTTAACAGTAAGCGTATTTCAACCTCCTTGCGATATACAGAATAATAATATAGACTGTGCTATAAATAAAATGGTACGTCAATATAAAACTTATTAACAAAACATTATTGCAAAGAAAAAACAATGCATTATAGTTTATGGAGGAAGTGTAAAGAATTGTTCATAGGTTAAGTTTACTTTTTTTTTGTGTTTTGCACAATAATAATGTACAAGGAAGGACTTAATGCTAAACAGCATTATCTACCATTCAGCCAGGTCGTGAAAGAAATAATAGTACATAGGGCGTGCGGTTTAAAGTATTGAACAATAAATACAAAAGAAACAAAGGTTTGTGTAAATAAAGTATTTAGTGTAAGAAATTGTTGTAATATATTTGTGTTAATATTGGACAACTGTTTCCCTTCACTGTGAAACAACAGCAACATATATAAACATATTGTTTTGTAATCCCGCTAGGCAGTAACAGATTGAAAATAATTATTATTCAAAAGCCTAGTCTGTTACACTAGGCTTTTAATAGGTACAATATCTTTAAAAATTATATTTATCACGCATAAGTACTTAATTGCCTACCTAATTAAGTAGATAAAATAATTAAAATAACAATTATTCCTGGCCATCAAAAGAAAAAATTCTTAGACTAACAATCTCAGGAAACGATGCTTAATTACTAGCGATATTATTGATCTAAAGACACCGTGAATTTTATTGACATAAAAACATGTGTGGGAGTTCGCCATTGCTCTTTAATCAAACTGTCTCCAAAATCTATGGAAGGTCATCCCAAACTGTTTGTTTTTTGTTTTTCGTATGAGGTAATGCTGGGCTTCTGGTGTCAAAATTTGTAAGGCCGCGCGAGGGCCTCTGTCATGGTTCATATGGCTCATGTAGCTCTAACGGTTAAGGTATTTAAGTAGTTGTAGGTGCCCGTGCTCTCTCGAATAAAATTGCTATTCTGTATACATATTAACAATATCGTACGATATTACATTAAATTGAATTTACTATTGATACAAATGAGAACCAATGCAATTAAAACATTTTATTAATAAAAAAAGTAGAGTTTTGGCACAGAATACTAAAAGGGAAACATACATTCATTTCTAATGCAGGCAACACACCAAGCTGAATATTTTTTCTCACAATCCACACAAAACTATGGCGAACTGTCAAAATTGTTTAGCACAGAGGTGTGTTGACTTTGAAAAAACCGGCACGTGACCTGCAACAAAAGATAATATCGTTCTGTCTCATTTCTTCACAAGAACTATGCATAAGTTGTTCTCTTTCTTGTATGAGTGCGATGGAAGCTATCTAGTTGTCTATTGGTTTCTCTGTCTACGTTCAATTCAATACATTTTTCATTCACAATATCGAATGGAATCAATTCGGTTCGTTATTGAAAGGTTCTGAATCGGGGGGCTGAACGTTTTCGATCACCGTTCGTTTTGCAAGTTTCGATGACATGTTGCCATAGGAAAACCGACTTTATTTCGTCATAGATAGGGTCGTTTTTCATTCAGTTTGGAAAGGATCGGTAGTGTCAAAATTGTTGAAAATGTTCTAAGAAAACGGCTTGTTAAAAATGTACACTTCAAAACTGCCCACAACGCCATCTAATCATCTCGAACACAGGGCTGGGTTCACTTACACGCTCGAATCATCCGTGCGATTATCGCTCGATCATCGAGTTAGTGAACGACTTTGGACGTCCACATAGAACTGACAACTGTCAAGTGTCAGTTTCATACTATTCCTGCCCTCCCCTACTATTTTTCTGATGACTCAGGCGTACGTCCGACGACGCCGTGAACGATTTCGAGCGATCGCGCGGATGATCCGTGCATCCTCGAACGTGTAAGTGAACGCGCCCCAGGGAACGAAGTTATCATAATCAGCGGTCCGACTACAGCGGCCCGATTACAGAACTTGGCTACTATCGGATTATCCCTTTTTTCATAGAAATTTCGACTCTATCGCAAGGCATTAGTGATATCGATACTGACAATCCGATTGAAGCTAAGTTATGTGGTCGGGCCCCAGCAGTCCGATTACAGAACTTGGTAATAATATAATCCGATTGTAACCAAGTTCTGTAATTGGGCCACTGAACTTGGTTACAATCGATTGATGCTAAGTTTGAGCAGTGGCCCAATTCCATAACTTGGCTACAATCGGATTATCACTTTTTTCATAGAAAGAAAGAAAGAAAATACATTTATTCAACACACACAAAAATAAAAGATACAAATATTTAGAAAAATTAAGTAGGAACAATAGAAGAAAAAAAAACCGACAAAAAATACCGACAAGTAATTGTCATAGCAAATTCGACTCTATCGCAAGGCATTAGTGGTCGCGATACTGAGAATTCCATTGAAGGCAAGTTATGTAATCGGGCTGCTGAGCGATTGAAGCTAAGTTATGTGGTTGGGCCCCTGCAGTCCGATTACAGAAATTGGCTTCAATCAGATTGACACTTTTTTCATAGCAAAATTGACTCTATCGTAAAGCATTATTGAATTTTACGGCTTGAAACCGTCATGATCAACATTACGTAATTGCACTGCTGGGGCCCGACCACATAACTTAGCTTCAAATGGATTGTCAATATCGATATCACTAATGCCTTGCGATAGAGTCGAAGTTGCTATGAAAAAAGTGATAATCCGATTGTAACCAAGTTATGTAATCGAGCCGCAGCGCCTTACAAGCCAAAATAATTTGAAGTTGACAAATTGACATTAACTTATTTGACTCCAATCAAAATTCTTGGAGATTTTTGGTTGAATTGTGCGGCCACAGAGTACTTTGAATATACCGGAGAGTGTGCGGCTGGCTAGTATTTATATACTCTTTGCGGCTGGCTTCCAGTATTTTGATTTTCTGAGGTGATTTGATGACTTCCAATTTGTATTTTGTTTGTAAACGGGTTTTCTTTAACATTTCCAGTGAATATACGAATTACACGTATTATTGTATTTGGAACAGCCACAAGTTACATTAAAACAACAACAATGGCAGGTCTGTAAAAAAAGAACCGGCAGCAAAGATTTCGCAAGACCTTGAAGCTTATTATTTATCATTGTATTACATTTTGTAGATAATCGTGACGGACCAATGGGCAATAACGAACCCGACGAAGAACCTAAAAGAGAACCCAACGACGATAAGAAGTCAGAGCAAGGAGGGACTCCACCGCCGCCCGTGACGCCTCCTCCTACTGAAGAAGACACTCAAGAGCTCATAGTTGTTAACGAACACACGGAAGATCTTGACTTGAATCACGGCAGGATTGGAAAGATTGAGAATCTTGAGCCTTTGAAGAACTTACAAAGGTAAATAATTATTTTTAGTTATTACTGCCATGTCTTTGTTGAGTAAAGCAAAAGACGTCATGCTAATCAAGAAGCAATGGCACCACCACACAAGTACCTACTATTTTCTTCTACTATACATAATAATAATAAAACATCAATATTGGAAATATTGACAAGATGAAGTGACTCATCATGTCTACACATACTATGTTTAATAGTATGTTTAGAGATGATGAGTCGCATACATATGCTTGTGAAATGCTTGATAAGTTACTCCTTGTTCAACAAAGATCCATTAAACAATATACAGTTGCTACATTGATTATTTCGTATCTACTTGGTTTTAAAACCATTATAGCTAGAAGATTCCATCCATCATTATATATCTCATATTATTTGCAGACACATCACGATACACAGAAATGATCAACATGAATGACAATGGCATTTTTTTTACAATTTTTATTTATTTATAGTGTTTTATCAGTTGACATGTCACCGTCATAGGGGCTTTCTTACTAATAAACCCTAATAATACCTAATTTAACAATTTTATATGCACCTTTAGCCTGCCTCAGAAGGGTAGCAAGTATGCTTGTAAGAGTCCCAACATCCATCAAGTTATACCCATTGTCTATTATGAAAATACTCCTTGGTATCATTCCAAAACAGTCCACCAAAATATATGTCACGTCCTAAACCACATTACATTCAGCACAGTTTGAATAGACTTTCTCATAACCTCTCAAGTGCGCCACTTCAGAAAGACGGACGTGAGATTTGCGGAGCTGTCAAAATTTGCGCGGGAAGCCTATTTGCCGGCAGGCTACAGTTGTTTATTAAACAAAGTACTCTTCTGTGTAGCTTAAGTAATATACAATAGATTTGTGTTATAATGGGATCGTTTGGTTAGGGATGTACGTCCCTAATTAAAATATTTATAAAAACACCCTAAAAGTTGAAGAAAAGTCAAAATCTAGGAGTTGATATTATTTTTTTTTTTATTCGAGATCTTCAGCGACAACCTATTGTTTTTTGATCTATATTTAATACCGCTACAGGTGAGCCTTTCCAACAGATGAAAAATAAAATTATCTAGTGGATCTACTTGACCAAAGGTGCTCCAATTATGCCACAGGTCGTCAAACTTGTAGATGGACATTGTCAGTCTTTTACAGGTTGCTCGATATTTCGGCCTCGAATTGCTATGTTGTCAGTTTATCTGCCCCAGCTCATGGACAAAAGATTGAGAGCTGGTTCAAATTTATAAAGAGGCTAGCTGAACAGCTCACCAGACGTATATGGAGCGTCGAGAAAATAATGTGATGATTCAACGTGACATCAGAAATCGTATTTCGACGCATCCTTTACTGCAACGATGACACCACTCCTCCAGCTCTACTAGGCAGCAGCAGTTTTGATGAGAGATTCAAAAGAACTACTCAACATGCAACCCTAAAAAGAAACGCAGAACAAAATACATGTTTTTTGAATGTAAAAAACCGATTTGTATTGAATGCAATGTGCATTCACTGTCACAAAAAAATCTAAGATTGATGGCCTGCAATTTTGTTGAAGATTTGATTATAATGACAAAACTTTGATTTTATAATACTTGTTGATTATTATATTTATAGATAAAGATATTAAAAAGTTCCTATCCTGTGCCATTATTTTTGTGCATCTCGTTTTTTGAATATGAATATTTTTAATCTAGAATTAAGAGTTGTTGCAAACAAATTGAGTTTTTAAGAAAAATTGTTGATTTTTATGTGCTTTGTTTGCTTTAATAAATACTTTGATGTGTCTTTAAACTGATTTTAATTCACAAACAAACCTTTCTGCTTTAGATTTAACAAACTGAAAGTCATTTCACTCCTGGGTCTCTGAGACGTATGGTAGATGGTTGTCTGACAAAAATAGGTGGTAGGTGGTAAAGGGTTAAATAATCGACTAAAAACAAAAATAAATTTGGCCTAAAATCATGCGTGATCTTTAAAAAATATTTATGGAAAATCTAGAGCATAGAGATGAAACATAAAGATAGTAATGTGTTGCTACATGTCACTACTAGTCCATAGATTAATTATATGGCCCTACATTTGATAAAATTTCAAAATAAATTAAAAAATGTTTGCCTGGTCGGTGGATTGTTGCCAGACGGCAATCGGGCTTGTAAAATTTTGGCAACAATCGGGGCTTCATTCATATAAATGTTTTAATCGATAGAAGTTGAAACAACGATTAATTTAATATATAACACTTGAAATCACATAAACTAACGTCATATTTGCAGAATTTGCAAAATATTTCAACTTCAGTTCTTTTTTCTCCTGAGTCGTGCGAAACAGTTTTTTTTTTTAAATTGTATTTACACTGTTTTTTCGATTTTTGCATTTAATTGGATTGCCACACGATTAAACTAGTACCATAAACCAAAAAAAGAGCCTTAATACCCAAACTTGCAATAACTCAAAAAGTTTGCAAATTTGGGTGGGTGGCTTCCACAGAAGCCACCCGAATTCGAGTTTTTTTTTATGGTTAACCAGGGAAGCCAGTCGCACTTGGGAGGATAAGAAACGCAACACTATTCAAGGGCTAGGTATAAAACTTGTTAGCTTCAATTGTTAAATGCATCCAATTTAAATATAAGCAATTCTGATATCTATGTCTGTCATAAGGTTCAGTAAATATTACTGTTTTATGTACCAGGGAAGTTGTAAGACTAATATTTGTGCTTGAAATATGTTGTGCTGTGTTGAGAATAGAGATACTATTGTTCAACTACCACATAAAATATTGTTACGACCAAATTTAAGTCATTTTTCGTGGAAGTATTGTACTACAGAATACAACTACATACTAGGTACTACGTACATTGGTGACTCTTTATAGCATATCTGATGAGGATCTTCAGCGTGATGAGCAGAATAGCTTCTCAAAATGCAGTAAATTTCTCACTTTTAGGTTTCTACCAGTGAAATCAGCCCTTTACCCACTAGGTAGGGATTGATGGAGCACCTTGGTTATTAATGTTAGTTTTACAATAAGGTAAAACTAGATGGCGCTACTGTGCACCGCTAGATTGTTTGCAAAAAAGTTTGTATGCATGAGTTCTACAGCTGACAGAGCTACTAGATATATATATTCAGGACTATTCTATTATTTACCCAGCAGCGCTCCAAAGTTTCATTCCCGTGGATTGATGATGACTGGTAGGTAGTGCTGTTTAGCTTTCATAAGTATTTTCTTGTACACTATTTTTGTGCAAAACAATTAAATAAATAAATATATGATAAAAAGTATGTATATTATTCCAGGACCAAAAGTTTATATGTATTTGAAGTTACATCAAAATCTGCATTTTCAATACTATAGTAAGATTGTATCGCAATGCTGGGAAAATGTCTCCCCCATTCATTTCTGTACAAAAAACATTGCAGGAATACAATCGGCGGTCTTAACGCTTTAAGCAATCTCTTACAGTTGGACTAAACAAGAGTAAGAGAAAGAGTTCAGAGTTATCTTACAAATGAAAGAAACAAAGTTTAATTATTATTTCATTAAATTTTCAGACTATATTTGAGGTGGAATCTGATCAAGAAGATAGAAGGTTTGGACACGCTGACGACATTGGTAGAGCTGGAGCTGTATGATAACCAGATCACAGTAATTGAGAATCTGGATAGCTTAGTTAATCTTGAGTAAGTTTGTTTTATTTAACCCAGATAAGCCTACCGTCCTATATGTAGGTCAGTGGAAGTAAAAAAATATTTCAGGCTATCCACTTAAATTACAGATATTTCTTTTTGTGATTTGTTGTGTTGAAACTATAGTGCTTTTGTAGTAAAAATATAAAATTGAAGTTCTCAACAATTTTTCAAAATATATCATTAAAGATTGTAGAATATAAGTGAGTTGCAGATATGTCGCATAACAGGTATGGATAAAAAGTTGTTGTATAGAAGATAGTTATTTTTTTCTGTGTTCACATTTTGTTCATAACCTCTTCTTTATTATTTACTAAGTTTTTAGAAAAATTATAATTAGGAAAGTGGATATCATTCGTTACAAATAGTGGTGGTCTACATATAGGACAGTAGGATAATATGGGTAACATTTTTCATTACAGGCAGTTAGATGCGCATGAAATTTTAGATGATTTAGAATATGTTTCTGATGATGAAGAGGAGTTATAGAGAAAGTGATATGTATTCTTCCACCTCATGTTGATCCCGATTGCCCTACTGATGAAGATTCGAGGGAAGAGGATAATGTGACACTGAACAATTTGCCACGAAACATATTACTTCAATCCGCAGAAGTGTCGGTACAAAGTGTGGTTTCCACAGAGGAACCTGCCTGATGGTCGAACCAAACGCAGGCGAACTTACGCGTGTAGAAAAAAATCTCCAGTGGATTGGTCTAAGGTCCATGGAGCTTTCCAAGATAAGCGTTCGATTGAGTGGTTTGAAAACTCCATAGATGAGGATGTGATTTACTTATTGGTGTAATAGAGTAATAAATATCCGGATACCTTTGTAAAAAAAGGAGATATTAAAAATAGGCTTTCGCAGCACTGGATCTATTCGAGAAAACAGGAGATCTAGTTGTCCTCTTACTTTATAAAAGTTACTCAAGAAAAAATAACGAGGTGCTTTGGATTATAAAACGACACACAACAACAAGTTCATAATGACTAAATGTCACAATAACAGTACATTTAGCATCGCTTGGAATGCTGTGCGAATAAATCCTAAGCAATCTGCAAAATGTTTCTCACAACGTGAAAAGAGAAACATAATCATTGAGGAGCCACATATGGTGATGGTTATGGTATGGCGATCTACAACAAGCACATTGGAGAAGTTGACTTGTCTGACGAGAATATTTCTCATTATCGAATTGGCATAAGAGGTAAAAAATTGTACACGCCATAACTTACACATACTTGCTGAAAATAATTCATGGCAATGTATAAAACAAATCATGGAAAATTTAATCACCTAGGGTTTTGCAGGAGGGTGGCAAAAGCCTTGTTAGAAACAAACAGGAAAATGTTGAAAATAGGGCCGAGCGGACCCTCCCAACGTGAACACGCAGATAGTCTAAAAGACCAAATGAATCATTTGGTTATTCCTCAATCAAAACAATCACGCTTCCGCCAATGACATAAAAAATGTTTGACACGCTGTAAAAAATGTTGTTGGAGTATGTGTGAAGTGTTTTGATAAATATCATTCATAAATAATTTACCTTCATTGTGGCAATCTAATAAAAACAAATTATCTACCCATTTTACCTACATTTCGAGTAATGTAGTTTTATATTGATGTTTTCTTATACAACCTTTTTTACTTCCCTATTATCCTACTGTACTGTGGGCTGTTTCCCTGAAAGCCCTACCAATGATATTTTTTTAATATTATTTTAGGCCTATCTAACTAAATAATATTGAGATTTCCAAAGTTTTAAGAAAAAAATAGTTTCGGCTTATCTGGGTTAAATTGTTCCACATTACTGGTTATTCATTTCATCATTTGAAGTAAGTACAATTTACCTACTGGAAGTGAATACGGGAAATCATGTTGTTGTGCTTGAATATGTACAATGAGACAGTTGCGGCGCGCCCGTCACTCTAACATAGCTTCGCTACTTTAACCCCGTTGATTGTGTTGTTTACGCAAATCTTTTGATTTTTAATTATTGAAGTGTTAGCGCGACAATTGTGATCTAAATTTAAATAAAACTGGTCCTCCCCTATAATAGACTTTGCCATTATGAAAATCAACATGCTTGGCAGGCAGCAGAGTAGATGGTTAATTGAAGCATTGTGAGCAACAAGGGCGATCGACACCCAAGACCTGTTTTGATGTTATTGCACTGAAACATCCGAAGCTCCATCTAGTTTCGTATCACAACAACTCATTTGGATCTATAGCAAAAGGATGGCGTGATATAATACACTAGCTTTCCCGCCCGCGACTTCGTCCGCGCGGACTACAGTTTATCGAGAAAAAAGCATCCTATGTTCTTCTAGGAAATTAAAAACCAAAGCAAAATTAGGTATAGTATCAACGCTCTTGATGTTTTTTGACAGACTTGTTATTTCGTTTCCATGGCAATCGTTCCTTTCAGCGAGTAATCAACATTTACCCATGGAAACTTACAATTTTCCGAGATAAAAAATATCCTATGTTTTATTCCAGGGTATAAGCTATCTCCATTCCAAATTTCATCAAAATCCGTCCAGCCGTTATCGCTCCCCAAATAAACAATTCACTTTTATATTATATTGATATGGATTATTGAGATGGTTGCACTACGCCTTTGTTGCATTGACTACAAATATGTGTTTGAATTTCAGTTTATTTATTGTAATAGTACATTACTGCCGCGGTCTGTAATGACTGCGTTGTTGGCAGCGATGATGATGGTCGAGAGCGTAGCTAAGTTAAGTTCGAGGCCATCACAGCGCGGTCAGCAAGGGCTGCAATGATGGCCAAGCTTGAAGGCTGAGAACTTAACTAAGCAAAGCTCGAGGCCATCATAGCGTGGCCAGCAGGGCAGTCATTGCGGACCAAGGCTTGTATAGTGCTTTACTCAATCAATGCGAGGAATTTAAATAAAACCAGCTTAGTATAATAAGAATTTACTCAAACAATGCAACAACAACGAAAACAACAACGACAACGACAACAACAACGACCACAACAACAGAAACCGAAACAGAAACAGAAACCAAAACCAAAACAGAAACAACAATCACGATCACATCAGCTTTCAAACAGAAAAAAAAAACATAAAAATCGGTCCATTCGTCTGGGAGCTACAACGCCTCTCTTTTCGCGTTCGGGGTTAACGAACCCACGGAATAAATAATAGTGCTACGACAAAAGACGACAATAATAGATTTCAAAGGAAATTGCTGGCCGCAAAACACGACAATAATGAAATTCCATACAACTTTGTTGGCGCCTATTCAAGCAGCGCGGCAAGGTCGACTTTGCCCAAAGCTTGTCGAAATAATGACCACATTACTAGTATTGTTTGCGTAAAATAACTGATTCACATATGTATCTAAAGCGTTTATTTATTCCTTAAAAACCGTTTATAATATGAACACCCAATTAATTTACTGGTTGGGTGCAACAAGGATGGATAATGTGTTAAAAAAAGAAGTTCTTTGGAAGTTTCCAATTATCTTAATATAACAATAATACTAGAATCTTGTAACTGAATCATGATACAATTAAGTAATAAAGTGCACGAAATATACTTTAATAATATTAAGAAGTAAAAATACATCAAAAACTTTAACTTCAATTATCTTGAACCTCACTTTTTTGAGTAACGCTCTTGTTGCACAGAGGAAAGAACGATGATAGCCTAAAGGTTAATTACTGCAACTTAGAATCCAACGATACCGGGTTCGGTCCTAGGCTCCACAACCAATGACTTACCTAAGTTATGTGCGGTTTTTCCATCGCTCGGTGCATTGGAGGGCACGTTAAGTTGTCGGTGCCGGCTATTATTCATTAATAGCAGTCGTTAAGCCATGTCAGAAGCCTTCAGGCGGCCTGACAAACTGACACCAGCGGCCAGCGCTGTCATACACAACAAACAAACAAAACACAGAGGAAAATAGTGCTTCTTGAATTCTCTTTGCTGATTCTCACAGCACTCGCGGCAAGAGAAGGGATGGACTTATTTATTAAGCCAGGCCGGCGAAGGCACGGACATTGTTTTTTTAATTTTCTTTCCTTTTTTCAGAATCCTGGACCTGTCATTCAACAGAATCAAAGAGATCAAAGGGTTAGATAGGCTTTTGAATTTAAAAAAGCTATTCCTCAGTTCAAACAAAATATCGGAAATAAAGAATGTTGATCACTTTCCTAACTTGGACCTGCTGGAGTTGGGGGACAACAGAATAAGGGTAAGACATTTTATTATAAATCTATTACATACTAGCTGCGCCCCGCTGCTTCTCCCTCGGTCTATCTTTGCCACTCCTATCACCACTTTAAGCGATAAGACCGCCCATTGAACTACCATACTTTTAATTCATTTATAATGTGTTTTCTAACTGGTAATTACAAGAAAGTGCTTCGTATCGTATCTCCTTTTTCTTCCAATACTGTCTATCCAAATGTTCTCTGGAAGAAATTTCTCTTAGCGATAAGACTACCCATTGTACTTTAAAAAGTGTAATTTGTGTTGTAATGTCTCTTTTAGTTATCTATACTTTTGTACTAATATTATAAAGTGTTTTTTTTAATGTTTGTCTGTTTTCGATAAACTCGAAAAATCTATCACTGATGGAAAGCTATGCTATTCCAGACGGACATAGGTTATCTTTCACTTTTCTTAGATTTCCTTTCTTTTTTTTTTATTCAATTTTGTATAACGGTTAATCTACGCGCGGAGCTGTAGAACAGAGCAGCTAATGTGCAATAAAGTGTAATCCATTGTTTTCAATACTTTACCTAAAAATAATTACAGGAAATAAAAAACCTAAGTGGTCTGAAAACACTAAAGCAACTCTACCTTGGCAAGAACAAAATCACAAAGATACAGAATCTGAACGACTTGACAGACCTACAGATTCTGGTCCTCCAAAGCAATCGTATCACAAAGATCGAGAATCTCGAAGCACTAACGAAGTTGGAACAGCTGTATCTATCAGAGAATGGTATAACGACGATGGAGAATATGGATCATCAGGGGAAACTGGAGACTTTGGACTTGGCGAAGAACAGGGTGGCGGCCATTGAGAGCGTGAGGCATATGAGCTATTTGGAGGAGTTGTGGGTGAGTTTAAACGGGAGCATTTGGGAACTTGTAAAATAGCTTTTAAATTTGACTAGATTTTGCTCAATACTTCTCCCGCGCAGATTACATTTGTAAAATTGCTTTTAAATGTGACTAGATTTTGCTCACTACTTCTCCCGCGCAGATTACATTTGTAAAATAGCTTTTAAATGTGACTAGATTTTGCTCGCTACTTCTCCCGCGCAGATTACATTTGTAAAATAGCTATGTGACTAGATTTTACTCGTTACTTCTCCCGCGCAGATTACAGTTTATCGCGATAATAAGTATCCAGCCTATGTAATTCCCAAGTGTTAAAATTATCTCCATAACAAATTTCATCAAGATTGGTTGAGCCGTTTAGTCGTGAAAAGATAACGACGAAGGGAGAAGAGGCGGGAGGGGAAGGAGTGGAGGAGGGTATGGTGAAGGATGGGAAGGGGGGTAGAAGTGCAATGGAGTAGAAAGTGGTGGGCTGGAGACGTTATTGTTAGGCGAAGGGTGAATGGAGGGAGGGGTAGAGAAAGTGGATTCCCTCCCATTTTCATTTCTATGCCCTTCCCCCTTCTCCTTTCACCCCGTCCTCCTTCCCCTCCCTTTCCCCTCGCCTTCCACTTCCCCTCCCATTCCGCTGTACCGTCCGCCTAGCAAAAACGTAAGTCATTTATTTACAACACAAACGATCGATGGAGTACTTCTGCGGTCCCTGTTTGAAATCCAATCGAATCGATTCGGTGCGTTATCGTATAGTTCTGAATCGTGGAGATCACGCTCAACCGCAGTGTCGTATCGTAGCTTATGGAATGCGGTGTTTTCTCTAGTACATAGCTTTACAAAGTCTTCTAAAATGATTTTATGTTACTAATCAAAGCAAACCACCCCCTTTCAGTTAAACGACAACCAAGTGACCGACTGGTCGTCCGTCGAGTACCTCCAGAACAACAAAAAGCTTGCCACCATCTACTTAGAAAGGAACCCAATAGCGGCAGATCCGGCGTACAGACGGAAGCTCAAACTGACGCTGCCCTCGCTGACGCAGATCGACGCCACCCTGTGTAGATAAGATCTTACCTATTTATGTAGTACATTGTCTAAAGGCGCTTTTGCACTACACGTTATTCAGGACTCCTAATTTAGGTAGTCGGGGCTGGGCAAATAAGGAAGCTTTTGACACTACATTGAATTTAGGATCCAATCGATTTAAATAGTCGGTCGGGAAGTGAGAGTGTAACGCGCAGATTTTTATTAGAATTGTTAGGTGCAAGATAACAGAAAAATAAAGTTTATTGGCTGTACCCCGCGGTTTTATTCGCGTGAATAATGAAGATAATGAAAAGTATTATAATGTTATTCCAGGACCTAAAGTATCTATGTACCCAATTTCATCAATATCCGTTCAGCCATTTCAGCTTGAAGAAGTAACAAACATACTCGCTCATAGACTTTCACATTTATAATATTAATAGCTGCGCCCACAGCTTTGTTTGCGTGCAAATTTTGCAACATTCGTTCTCCCCTTTAAGGATGGAATTTCAAAAAACTCCCTTAGTGCAGCTTTATGATACTCAAGGGATATTTCCTTCAAATTTCAAATCTCTAAGTCCACCGGTTTAGGCTGTGCGTTGTCTGTCTGTCAGTCACGATACTGTTTTATAGGTATAGATAGTGTGGTAAGTGATAATAATATCGGTTATGAATATTTCGATTGACTCACCACCAGATGATTTTAAAATTATTTACGATACGATTTATTTATCATTCAACAAAATTTCACAAATTATGGAATCTCTAGTGCCTTTTCATTTGCCGCCATTTTCACGAGACGAAAGCACTCGTTCGGTATTGCGCGCCGAATAGCGTAGTAAAGGTTCTGACTGCAGTTTCACATTTAAATCCTGTCTTGATTAGGAACCTGAAGACATTACCAATATTTCTACCGATATTTCGATTTAGGAAACTAACCTTCCTGGATTTATGTACACCATCCTAAATAAGGATCCCAAATCAAGGATTCCTGAATAACGTGTAGTGTAATAGCGCCTTAACACTTTCACTGCTGACTTTAAAAAGCGTGTCTAGCTCCGGGTGCTGACGATGGCGTCACTGGGTTGGGCGTGTTTTACCGCACTGTCGTCGCGCTTTCAAAAACACAACGTACGTGTTTTCAGCCGTGAAAGTGTTAAAGTAAGAGGTTCTTGCCATCTCTGACAGCTAGGTGACGTCACGTGATATGCTTTTGCACATTGATGTCATGCTAATGTCATGCTACCAATCACAGATGGGAAGGCCTTTTCAAAATGTAGTAGAAGTAAATAGTAAATGTCTGTAGAACAGTTGTTAACTAGTAATTGACTCTTGATATTTCCCAAATAAAAAGCTGCTAAATGGATTGAATAAAGTTGTTATACATGATAATATCGCCTGGACCTCTATAAAACTGGAAGCATTGTTGATAAAATGAGCAAAAAAAAAGAAGCTTTTACTCCTTGATTCGTAATGAAGTTATCCGACATAGAAACAAGGTTATCGACATAGCTCTACGCATAAGCAAGGTAAAGTGGCAGTGCGCTGGTCACATTTCCCGAAGAATCTATAACCGTTGTGGTAGACGAGATCTCGAGTGGATACCATCTTCAGGCAAACGTAGCGTAGGACGCCCTTTGGAGTGACGACCTGTGTAAAGTGGCTGGAAGAAAATGGACGAGGAGGGCTGAAGACCGAGCTCAGTGGCGTGCATTAGAAGAGGCCAAAGTCCAGCAGTAGACAGATGTAGGCTGATGATGATGACTCCTTAGCCGTTCGAATTCTAAGCACGCGGCTTTGCACGCGTGGTTTATTTCTCTGGGTTAAAAGTACACTATGTGTTATTCCAGGACCAAAAATACCAATATAACAAATTAGATCAAAATTCCTTCAGCCGTCAAAAAGATTTAAAACTTTTGCTTATCGGATTGAAATATCAAGTCCACAAGATTTTAAGTCAAACCCTAAGCTATCCAACAGTGAAAATCAATTTCAGTCGGTTCAGTAGATTTTACGTGATGCGCGAACAAACATCCAGACAGACATGAATTTTAAAAACGTTATTTCCTATGTAGCTCGTGTTAAGTCCTCGAGGTATTTTATAATTATATTTTTTCAGGTTTTTTGGTACTTACTGCTCTATTAAAAGTATTGGTTCTTTAGCTATTCGAGAATAAACTATCACCGCATACGTATTTTATATGGAAACTATATATTGGAGGTGCGGGCCATGGGCCATGTTATTGTAGAATTCCTGTAAAAAGTAAACTCGTATTAAGTTTACTTTAGATTATAATAGTATTTGATAGAATCATGCAAAAAAGTTATTGATAAATTATTATTTGATTGTTTGACGAGTCGAGCAGGTCACTGCCGCGTGATGGTAAGCGTCACGCATGCCCATAACAATAGCAGTGCAACACAGAACTTTGGTTGCAAAATGTTGCGCGTCGCTGCACTGCGCTTGTCACCCTGAGTCATTGGGTATTAGTACCATTGCCCAGTAATTTTGAATCTTTTAAGTAACCTGCTTTGAATTTAGTATTTGATAGAATTACCTATGCATTCAGAGATATTGGTAAAAGTTAGTAATATTATGTATGGAAAACGTATTTTAAAATACTTTTATTAAAATATGACAAATGTTGCTTTTATTTAATTAATTAATTTATGTGTAATATATATAATAATATATTATAAGTATTCAATATAGATTATTGTTATTAGGATTGATTATAAAGGATTGAGTGCACATCCTTTATAATCAAATAAATCCGCTCCATCCAAAGGTTCACTAGAAGGAAACTCTTTGAACGACAAGGTCACCCATTGTCTCTTCTTTTAAAATGGTTGTTCCTAAGCCTTTTTTAAACTTTTTTTTGTTAGTATAGTACAATAAAGTGTATATCAATCATTTAAGTCATATTTTGGGATAAAAGTTGCATAATGCTTTATTTAAATGTAATGTTTTTTTTTTTTGCTTTATTTTATTTTAATGTGTGCTTTATTTATAAGTTGCTTTATTTTAATGTATTTAACTGTATACGTACAAATATTTTATTTTATTTATGAGCCTGCAAGACCCCTCTGCATTTATGTTATTTAAATAGCAATACCGTATAAATGAAGCCTTGAATAAAATAGTGCCTGTACTGTTAAGGTACATTTGTACAAATTGACATTTAAATTTCGTAATCAATAACCACACTTAGTATAGTTTTATCTACACTCATGTCGTAAAATCGCGGGTGATGTACTCAAAAATTGTGGCATAATAACATAATTTACGCAGGGCACGTCATTAATAAGAAAAAATACATTATAACACTGTTTTTTTGAACTAAACAATATTATAATATATATTTTTTCCCATAAAAGCACCTGTTTGGCTCCGTACAAAGAGGGTTTTCGCCATTTATTATCTATGGTGGCGCGTCTTTGACCGTATGCGCGTGAATTCGCTGTGGACAGGATTTTGGCGCCATAATTTACTTTACATTTAATTAGTACCTAACCAATTTAATGTGTGATGTGGTTTTGTTGATCAAAAGTCTTATCCTGATTAAAAATGTCCGACAGCAGTGTTAGTGAGGCGAGTTTGACCAAGGAAACAGCAACGAACATGACGAATGAGCTTTTACTAGCAATATCAAGATAATATTATGTGTTTTATTTTTCATTAATTGTAAGTTCCTATTGCATGAGTGTAGATAAAGTAATATACGAAACGGCACATAACTAGTTATTAAAACACTCGAGTAATATTATTCTACTTAATTATTACTATTAAAAAACTTGCCTATGGTTCACTCTCGCGTTTTAATGACCCTAGTTATGCAACCGTTTCATAAACTACTATTTTGAAGTAGCTGTTGTATATAGATAAATTCCGAAGTAGTGAGTTAGTATACTTAGTTTAGAATAGTTCAATCTATCTTATAAGTGTGGATTAAGTACCCTATTATTCAAAATTTAAGGAATCTGTTTATTAATTGATAATCCACGAATAAATATACTTATTTAGTTATTTTGTATATCGTTGTAAAAATGTATATATGAACATTATAAATAAATTAAAAAAGTTAAATCTAATCAACATGCAGAAGTTATAACCCAGTCCAATGTAAATAACATGTTAATAAGTTATTAATAAAACAAGTTGAACAAGAATTAGCATTTCAAATGGACACACCTCCGAATCATACGTGCATATTACTTTATACGTCCGTATCACCTAGGACTGTATATAAAACAGAAATTATGTTTATTCAATATCTTACTTAGTCTCTTTATGGCTAGGAAAGGACGAGGGAATGCCAGGGAATTACAGTTAAACACTATGCAATAAGTCGTTTTGTTGTAGGTAAATGTACCTAGTTTATTTTATCCAAAACAGATGGCGTTGTAATGCTAGAAGATGTATACTGTCAAGTGTATACTGCCCATAGAGTAATAATGTTAGTTTTGTTTGTTTGCCTCAAGGAAGTTATGTGTACTTACGTACAACTGGAACGATCTCTTCGAAGAAGAAGCGGGGTATCGATTAATTGACCTTGAAAACGAATAAAAAAAAAAAGGCAAGGACGTGAGCGGAAGCCCCTGTTGTCTCTTTCTTATTTATAGTGCCAATCTCAGATGACAGCAAATACTTCGAAAAACAAACAGGACAAGAACTACTTTAATTTCCAGAATAGTATTTAAAATCTCATCGGATACCAAAGAGGATGTATTAAATAGGTGACCTCTTTAGTACAGTTGTCTTTGTGATGATTATTTCGCAAGTTTATTTTAGTCTGTGCCAAAACTCTGAAACTTTGTACGAGAGAGAAAGAGACTTCCGATCCTCCGTATTTCATTTTCGCTTCATTTTCTCGCATTTTCTTTTCAAATTACGTTTTCGGTAAGACCACTTTTTATATGAGAGATATCGTTCCAGCAGTGCAAGCATGGATCTTATCGATCGATAAATTTACCGACTTTTTTTAATTAAGTTTCACGTTAAGGCGCTCTTCTAGGGCAGTATTTAGGTATGAAAACATTTCCTCAGCCCCCGCAAATGTTTCGAGCGTAAACACGCAGCGAGCGAGAAACACGGCGCGAGTCGGGATGCCGCCGCGCTCTTCGGCATGCCACAGTATAGTAAATGCAGAAGATATGTAGATCGGGTTAGGGTATAATCTGGTTTAGCTTTTCGCTATATTGGGTGGGTACGAAAGAGAAAATAAATTTGCTTTTCTACTGAGTACGTTTAATTATTATGTAGGTACCTAGGTCTGAATTATTATTGTAATTGCAATCTAATCTTATAATAAATATCCAAAAGTTTGTGTGCATTTATGTATATTCAATTTGATTTATTTCAGATATAAACATTCATATTTGTTAGTATACCTATGTGTGTCTGTTACCATTAAGCGCTGATATGGCTGAATGGATTTTGATGAAATTGTGTATATCTTATCATCATCACCCATCATCATATTTCTCCACGCAGGTAAAACCAATGGGCGCAGCTAATAAACGTATAGCTGTAATAATATCATACTAATAAAGTTTGTGTGCCTATTTATGATTGAAACTATGTTATCTATATCAGCTGAACGGATTTGGAAGAACGGCTAAAATTAGAAAAAGTGTGATATGGCATATTATTTTTAATGTATGTATAAACTAAAATGTTTCACAATATTTTCACTCTGTAATTTTTGTATTACAGAAAAGGTGCTGTAAGGTCTATAGGCTTAGCCCTAGAGAATCGCTAAGAAACGTCTTTTCACAAGTGAATTTTTTAACATTGCCTTGATTATATGTCCTCTTGGATATTCTGTACGCTCGGAAACATTTAAACAGGATTACAACATGCGGACAACGTCACAACTATGAGACAAAGCACAAGTATAAACTTGTGCTGCCATAAACTAGGCTATCAAAAATTTACCGATCCTTTTTTTTAAACTATGTTCGTTTTTATAATTCACATGGAGTGAATAATTTGTGTGAGTGGATAATTTGGGATTGATACACAATTTTATCACAAAAAACTGCATTGGTTTTGATGTTTCATGAGAACTTGACAGAATTGAAACGACGAACAAGGTCTAGATCTTGTTGCGATGTGGCGGCCGATCGGCTTAACATGGGTTAAGTGAGAAGCGGCTTGTGCAAACGAGTGGATCGGAATATTTTAGTGTCTTCTCTGTAGATTTCATCATCATCATCAGCCTAGATATCTGTCCACAGCTGCACGTAGGCCTCTTCTTATGAAAACAATACTATTAATTTAAACTGACAGCGTATTTAAAACTAAAGTAAAGGATTTTTTAATGCAAAAGGCATATTATAGCGTTAAAGATTTTTTAAGTGGCAAGGCTTTATGGCTGAATTTGGACTGTACCATAAGTACTAAACTCTAAGATAATTTTCACAGCATTAATTTACTTTAATTCTTTAATATATAGATATTTTTATTGTTTATAATAGATTTGTATTTTATGTTTTCTCTGTTGACGCTCATAAGTGTACCATGTTGTACCTATATTAAAATAAATGAATTGAAATTGACAATCATACTCAAATATAAAAACAGAAACAAAGGTAATCAAATTAGAATGACATGGAAACTAAAATCAGAGATCACATCAGCGGTCTGCTGATGGTATTTATTTCTTCTCATCAAAGCACAGCATTTTTTTTGTGTTATCCTCGCCATTTATACGGCAATATTTCGACCTTCTGATGCTTCATTATCAATCAAAGACAAAAAGAATAAATATTGACATATATACTTTAAAAATATGTGTTTTTGTAGCAACCATCTTAGCAGCACAAACACATATACACATAATCACTTGCGCAGGCGTATTATTGAAAAAAAGTACAAATAAACCATGGTATGAAACGTAGATATGGTATAACACAATGGATACTTTTTATCCCGGAATATAATAAGTCTCCTCGGAAAAACTGGAAATTATCGATTACTCGCTGTACAATGCTGTCAAAAAGCATCAAGAGAGTTGGTGCAAAAGAGAATACTATACGTTGGTCCTATACTTTTGCATTGATTTTTAATACCCTAAAAAACATAGGATGCCTTTTTTCGAAATAAATTGCAGTCCGCACAGACGAAGTTGCAAAAGCTATATTAAAAAAAAACTGCCTTGTAAACCCCAAATGAATTGGATGAGAAACTCCAAAAAGTTGTGGGAATCCTTAGGGAAGAAGGCACAACATTTTGTCAGCTGCAGCGTACGGACAAGAAGTCTAAAATCCCAGATGAGGCTCTTCGACTTATGGACAAACGGCGGGAGCAACAACAAGCCACGCCGTCAGAAAAAAGGTAGCTCCATCAGAAGATTAGTAAGCTGGTGTGATGTGACCTCCGATGCTCAAATACACACCTGATAGAAAAGGCGATTAAGCAAAATTGGTAGTCGAAAGCCTTCGCCCAGCAATTAATTGAGTAGGTCCCATCTGACGAAGCTCAATACCTATAATGGTAGAACCATCGTCTCTAAGCCGGAGATTCTGTCTGAGAACGAAGACTTCTATGGTAGATTGTATGACTCGCATGCTTCTAAACCTGAACCCAGCAAAGAGGATTCCCACGCAATGACCCGCCACTAAACTGATAAACTGCCTGACGTCAGTCATGACCTACGGAGCCGAAATGTGGACACTCATGGTCAAACTAGTCCACAAATTTAAGGTTGCTCAGAGGTCACATTTACCGAAGAACCAATAACCGTTGGGGTAGATGAGTTCTCGAGTGCAGACCACTTTTAGGCAAACGTAGTGTAGGAAGCTCTGTGGCCAGATGGAGTAACGACCCGTTGAAAGCGGCTGGTAAAAAATGAATGAGGAGAGCTGAAGACCGTACTCAGTGGCGTGACTTAGGAGATTATTTTTTGCCTAAACGCCTTGATAGATTTTGATAAATGAGGTATCATCGGATTCGTATTAATCATGAGAGTGCTAAAGAATATATAAAAGGTCAAGAAAACTAATATGACGGCATACAGCTGAAATATTGTATTTTCCACTGAACATCCAATGATCCAAACCTATCGAGTGAGGTATAAAAATTAAGGTCTTTAAAGGACCATTCCAAAAAAATACAATTCTTTTTCCTAAATAGTAGCAAATGTCATTTAAGCTTCTTACAAAATTTTCAATTTTAGACTTTTCACGTTAGTACTATAGTCCAATATTGCAATTGCAACTATTATTTTAAAATATGTGAGTAAATATGAAACGATAAAATTATATTATTAGCATTTTTGCAGGTCCGTCCGCTAGCGTGGCTGAAAAGCAAAAACATGAGCATGAGCATACGTTTGCGTCGTGTGTTCCGCGCCCCACGCCTGCACGCCAGTCGGGTTTTTTGTATTTTTATAACAATTTTTACTTGTTAATTACCTACGTTATCAAAACATTGTTTCTACTTTATCCTTGATTTCAGTGATTGGTTGAAAACTAGTCAGCAGGTGGACAAAACTGGATTTAGGGTCGAAAACTGGCGAAATGTGCATATTCAGTCATACATAAAAAAAAAACACCTTTACTAGCAATTGGCAAAGAACTGGCGAACTTACTACACAAATTTTTCATTTCCCATCGTTTTATACTGAATTACTGACCCAAGTATTATTTTGGGGTAATTGAGCAAAGAATTTTAACTAAGTAACTCAATCTGTTCAGAAAATCTAACCTACTGTACTTTTTTATACTGTGGCATGCTTGCGTAAAAAATGATTAGGTCGTCAACGTAAATCATATACTGTAAATAAATGAGTTAGGTAACTGATTAAGTATCGGTAAGTATTTTTTGTTATTTTTTTGTAACAAACTTTTATCTACATAATTAAAAATCAAAATACTTATCTAATAATAATTATTATAAAAAATAAATAACTTGCTTACAACTTTTCTAGTATTTACATACCTATTTTCGATAGATATAGGTATAAGTATCCATTATATTTATTTAATATATAATTTTTATTTTCAGTTCCAATCTTAATTATTTTATTATTATTACCCATTTTGGAAAATATAAATCAACATCAATGAATAAAAATACGTTACTCACAATTTTTACCTATACGATAACTTTACTACGCCAAACATTTATTTACAGTTCTACGCTACAATGATCATACATGTACTAAAGCGCGCTGCGGAGGGGTATTTTTGCGGAGACAAACGACAGGTCCTTCCTCGGAGAAGCCTCGGCGGACACTGACGGACGACGACTAGTGCTCGAAATGCAAAATTTTGGTTGTTTTTCCTTCTTGGAAAAAAATAAGAACGAAATTAGAATATTTTTGTCATGCAGCTCTTAAAGAATAAAAAGCCACGTCTATTGGAATAACTTTCACATGGCTTAATGATAGTATCACTTAACAGGACACTTTTTAAATACCGATTTAGAGTCATCTTTGGAATTATTTTTTATCGAGCCAACAATTCTCAATCACGTTTCTATAATTTACAATTTCTAGAGTGTATATTCAAATTTAATAAAACTTTTTTTTTTTCTTATATTTTAGTCGATTTACAGAGGTTTTAAAACCTTCAAATGTGCTAGAAGCCCGCCTTAATCATGGGACACCATTAATTCCCAACTGGTTACATTATGATTACAATGGGTTAAAGATTGATTACAACGCCATCTATTATAATTCTAAGAACATAATAAACAAATTACCTCATTTTTAATTGATTCCTATTCACCCTGCTGCAGCTCTACTCTTAAAATGAGCGGTTTTCCAAGGGTCATTTAACATTATTTTTCTCTCACTAGATGGCGTTGGCGACTGTTTTGGTAACATTACTGTAGTTTGGTATGACCAAAGAAGTTATATATATATACATAGAACTTCCTTGGGTATAACCAAAGATTTTTAATTACGCTTACTGGCGGGTATGACATTCTGCGTTCCCTTGTCTATGGCAAGTTGTGCGTCAGTTTCGTAAAAAAAAACCCACCTAAAAATGGTATTTATTGGTAGTATTCTATTCTACCTTCTTGATATTCCAAATTATAAATTATAGCTAATGATACAAAGAAAATGGACCGTTTTATTTAGATTTAATTTATCTGCTCTAATAGAGGGGTAAATAAAATCTGAATATGTCAAAACTGCCAATGTCCTAATAAAAAAACATATAACAAATTTCACTACACAAACAACTTGTCATTCGTTTGATTCGCTCGTAGTATTTTAAAGGTAAAACGCTGTTTTTACCTGCTTTCGATTACTACATTCAGTTGAGTAAATACCAAAAGTTACGCGAGCGCCATCTCTTGAAGAACTAAACTGACAATACCTAATGGAAAATTGCTCATTGAAATAATCGAATAGTAGATTCCTTTTTGGCCTTATCTACTAAGAAATAAGGTCGAAATGAAACGAAAAGAAACTTCGGATTTAGCGAATTAGAGTAGACCCGCTGTTTATCGACACCGTCCCTACTTGAAGTCAATCATTCAATGAAGTCGATTAATAAAAAACATCAGAGGTGCATAATGTCAACCAATGCCTCAAATGGAGCGACGCCGCTTTATTTTGCTGTCGCATGTGTAGTAAAGTCTAAATTTGAATGAATAAGGAGTTTGAAGACTTGAATGGTTACTGTAGAAGTACCCTGTCCGCAGGCAGTCACGGACCCGCCAATCTTGACTCCTCCTGTCCTGATCAAAGTGGTTCCCGGGGTTCTGCGACATCCAGACGCACTGTCGGCAAGAGTTGACTTCAACCAGTAGCGAGCTGCCGCTCTACTGCGCGAGGAACCTTAGCCTAGCTGTCAAATAAGAATGTTTTGGTTATCCGTATATTTTACTTCCCCGAACTTCAACGAAAGGGGTGTCCATAAGTTTAGAGTATGTATCCATGTGTCTGTCTGTGGCATCGTAGCTCCCAAATGAATGGACCGACTTTGATGCGGTTTTTTATGTGTGAAAGCTGATGTGATCGAGATGGTTCGGGGTTTTTTTTTTAATTTGTTATTGTTTGTTTCGGATATGATATTTTGGATACCCGTAACACCCTTATATCATAAACGTGGATTATGCCAAAGAACTACACACTTCTACATTCTATGTAGTGTGCCCGTAGTTGCCACTTGAAACGCTTTAGCATGAAGCGAGTGCCCGATGCGTCTCGACGCATTGGTCGACGGAGTACGACGCTCCTGGGACCTACTTTAATGCAAAATTACGAAGTTTCGGAGATCTGTCGAACCGATTCTTTCCGAAGGTCTGTTCTGCGCGAAAGTGAAATGAAGGACGTGAATCATGGTGTACCGCTCAGGAGTGGAACTGCCGCCCGGAGTCATGTTACGCGATATAACGTGGGACTGGGAGTAAACAGTCACAAGTGTACCTATATGTTACAACTAGGCAAGCTTGCATCCGAACGTGCATGTGATCGGCCGTATTATTACTTAAACACCAGAGTATTATTTATACATATAATAAAGCAATAAGTACGAAATAGTCTGTACTAAACCTCAGTTTTTTTTTTTTAGTAATCATTAATGCTGTTGGCCTGATCGGCCTCTACACCTTGAACCGGGCTTGGGGGTTAACAAGCACTCGAGCACTAACAAGCACTCCGCCGCAATGCGTGACGCAGAAGGCACACGCCAAAGTTACCCAGGGGGTACGGCCCTCGGCTTGGACGGTCGTCTGATTACGAGGGTATCGAACTAAACACCCCTGGATCGTTAACGTGAGGTAGTGATCGAGGGGGCCCTGAACAATGGCTAGGAGGATCCTAAAATTCAATCAAAGGAGCCCTTTGATTGAATTTTATAACTGACCGCCGATTCGTAATACCTTCGGCAAGAAACTCGAAGGCGAATAATAGCTGACTATGTGTTATGGAACCTTCGACCTCGCCGGTGAGGTCGGTGTCTGTGTCTAAGTGTGTTGATACCGCCTGGCGGGTTGCCAGGGGTGGTCGGATTGGGCAAAGCCATCGCTGCCAGTACTTTGACTGCGATGGCGTCGTCCGGAACGTCCAAGACATCGCGGGAACGTCTACGGAGGTCAACCTCAGTTTATATATAACATCATTGATACTAAAACTATTTTTTTATTATCTACTAACAGATAATAACCGACCGACATAAAGACCGGTTGCGATGCTGTTTGATAATGATAGCTTAGGGTTTGACTTAAAATCTGGAATATTTGGTATCTCAATCCGTTGAGTATAAGCCGAGCACTCTATAAAAATCTTTTCGTCGCCTGAAGGAATCAAAGGATCAAATATTGGTATTTTAGGACTTGGAATAGTACATAGAGTACTTTTAACCTACAGAAATGACCAAGCGTGCGAAGCCGTGGGTACAGCTAGTTACATTATAATAGAGTATTTCAGAGTACAAATATTCAATAAAAAAAGCTTACGCTCGTGCTGTCTAATCGAGAACTTAGTCAAATTGTAAATCGTGAAAAGTTATATAACGGTTTGATTACATTACCAACCAAATCGATCGCCTGAAATGTCGTACTTTTGCATTAGAGTAGGACCCCATCCAAACAGCTCACAGTTTCTTTATCGACGATAATTAAGATTCATATTATTATTTAATTAAACTTGTGTATGAACAAAAAAAAACAAGAATATGTCTAAACATACGTCGAACCCGTCGTAAAGGTGGGACTTTTCACTTATTCTGTAATAACATTGTCTGAACTTTTGTTAATATTAGTAATTATGTTTTAATTTAATATAATGTAATGGAATGACGTCATGGGTTTTTCATTTAGCAAGGATTAAAAAAAAATGAGAAGGAGGACCTACTTATGCAATTTATTTTTGGATCTATTTTATTGCTAATCTTCGACGCAACAAGAAATAAGTGATAAGTATAAATAATCTACACTAATATTATAAAGAGGAAAGATTTGATTATTTAAATAAAAAGACAAATTCACGCGGATATTTACTGAATCAAAGATGAAATTTGTATGGTACCTCACTGGAGGTCTTACCCTTTCAATTAAAAAAGGAATTATTGAAATCGGTTCAGAAAAATCGTAAAAGTATTTTTAGTTCTATTGCACTTAAACTAACAGCATCACGCCACATGCCACAACATCACTTTCACTATCACAGTGATGACCCAGACCTTGACCTTGGCTACATGCGCAGAATAAATAATAGTTCCACAGTCTCCGTGCTTCCACAGCTTCCACTGCGGTGACAGGAAGGTAGGTATATCTTCTCATTTGCATAACCGATCTAACCTGTATCATAACATAATATATTATCGTACTACTGTGCCTGTCTGTATACTGAGTAGGTGGCTTATCAAATTGTAAATAACTTTATGTACATTTGAATATTGTTCTTTTGTGTGTTTGTCTGTATTTTTGTTAATGTTATCTTTCTTGGTTTCTGGGATTTTATTTATGTAGATACGAAACATAATTGTTATAAATAAACTAAATAACTAACTTAACGTTACATTCCAAATGTAAAAAGCCAATGCTGTTTTTTTGACTAATTTCAACTAAATCGGTGGAGCCGTTTTTTCGGATTGCTATACCTACCAACAAACAGTATCTAGGTCATACATAACACATAAGGTTAATCTTATAAGTAAGTAGGTACGGATCTATGCTTATGCATTTCAATACTATTTTTTCATTTAATTGTAAAATAAACAAAGAAAATACATTTATTTATGACAACACACAACATTTAATATAACTACTGAAAAAAAGGAAAAATAAAAAGATGAAGACATAAAAAAATATGCTGTGTGTTGACAAACAGGTCCTGACTCAACAAACGCAAGGCCATAAGCCTTGGCACTGATCTACCGGAACCTATTTGTGACATCACGAACGCTGAGTGACACTGATACAAACATACAAAAAATATAAAAAGTTGATCAGCGTGTAGTGTTTTAAAGCTATAAATCGAAAAAAAACTTACAACATAGGAAATACCTACTTATGTGTATCACTACAGACAATTCCAAGCAGTGACGTAGTATATGCATAGTATGCAGACGTGTCTACAGACGCCAGCAGGCCGGCCGCATACTTCGACGATCACAGTCTCGCCGCCAGCCGCCCAACCAGCACGCACAATGAAGTCTTTCATACAATATTCTCTTGATTCCGACTTTCCGATCGAAAACCTGCCTTATGGAGTGTTTACTTCGGCTCAAAATGTAAGTGAACTTGATATTTAAAGTCCTACTTGATAAAGTTTCCATTATAATATAATATGTGCAGTTGATAGACTTTATCTGTTCTGCACAAGTTGTCATTTGATTGCGAGTCAATGCACTTACCTGGCGTTTTGCCGTAAACTTTGTTGCATGTTTTGTTAATTATAAAAGTACCTATGTAAATAGTCACTTGTCCATTCTCACGATTTGTGTAATGTAGGTTATTTAGGTACATTTAGTATATGTAGGTATTTGTTTATATACCTAGCCTTTATCAGTTACTTGTGATTATTATACCTGTCATTCCTAAAAAAACAATACATTTGCATGTTCATATCAAATGATAACTACGGGTAGTAGAAGCACAGTCTCTCAGAGTAGGTACTACGAGTATATACGGGAGTAGAAAGTACCTAAAAACTTATTGAAATCTGTACATATTATTATATCTATCTACCTCCTATAATATAAAATGGAGGTAGTTAGATATGCCCTATACGCGCTCAAAATTACCCAATGATATTACATAATCATTGGGTAGTGACGTAAGTTTGTTAGGCCGCCCAAGGGTTTCCAGCTGAAGATCGATGATAGAGTTGGTTATCTTTTATGAGTAGGTATCCTATCCTAGTACTGGTACATTTTTTATTCTGTGCCCTAGTGAATAAACATATTTGAAATATAATCTGACCATACACCGAAAGAATAACTTAATTTATTCATGATTAAGTACCTACTTATGTAAATATTTATTGTAATTCCTATTAGCGTTTTTATTTATTTATTTATTATTGTTTATTTTTGTCATTCCAAACCATTTTTTGTTTAAGGTTGAGTATGTAGGGCCTATAAAATTTTCCATCAATATTTTACCATAAACGGAAAGAATAATTAAATTTAATCATAATTACGTAAATGTTTGTAATTTTAATTCCTTTAAAAGTGTTTTTAAGTATTTATTTTTGTCATTTCAAACTATTTTTTGTATGACAGTTCTGGTGGAGCATGTAGGACGCATACATTTTTCCATCAATATTTTACCAAGGTTAAAGCAAAAAAATTATATTCATATTTTTATTGTATTTTAGGATCAGAAACACATTGGCGTTGCAATTGGCGATCTGATTTTGGATTTGAATGTAATATCCCATTTGTTCAATGGACCTCTGCAAAATGTGTTCAAGGTATGTACCTATAAATATAAATTTTTAATTGTCTCATTATACATCGATATGATGACCATCGAACTGATCTGATGATGGAGAAGTAAGATCCCTTCAATGGCTTCGAGTTTTGTCAGTTTAGGCTCATTTTACTTGTTAACCAACTTCAAAAAAAGAGTTTAAGTAACGTTCAGAACTTTGAAATAATAAAGTATTGAAAAGATCGTTTTTGGCAACTGCTGTCGCCAGCACACAGACTAGGTAGGTCTACACAATAGTGATACAACGGTCTGATAATGGACATGAATGTGGTCATAGCTTCCTGGTTCAGTATACTGAAACTAAGTTCAATTTTTATTATTTTAAACGTACCTACACAGTCACAAAAACAAGCACAAATTAAAAAAAAACCTCTTGACTTCCCACCCCCCATTATAGCTAAGAAGCATCTCGATCACATCAGTTTTCAAACATAAAAATCACATCCGTTTGAGAGCTACGATCGTAACCCCCCCCCCCCCCCCCATTAGTTAAGAACCATCTCGTTTACCTCAACTATGAAACATAAAAAACCGCAGGTAAATTGGTCCATTCGTTTGGAAAATACGATTCTTACCCCTTTTTCTAAACTCCCCCCCGCCCCCATATAGCTAAGAACCATCTCGATCTCATCCGTTTTCAAATATAAAAAACCTCATCAAAATCGGTCTACTCGTTTGGTAGCTACGATCCTCACCCCCATTCCCCTCCCCCGATTATAGCTAAGGACCATCTCGTTTACCTCAGCGTTGAAACATAAAAAACCACAGCTAACTCGTTCTATTTGTTTGGAAGCTACGATTTTCACCCCCCCCCCCCCTTTTATCCCCTCCAAAAAATAAGTTTTGTCGAGGACTTCAAAATAGCCGTTTACACCTGCGATGCAGTCCTCATTTGTCAAAAATGTTTGCCCTCCAAGCCATCTTTTCAGATTTGGGAATAGGTAATAATCGCACGGAGCTAGGTCCGTCGAATACGGAGCATGCGGAACCAGCTCGAAGCCCAACTCGTGGATTTTGGCCATTGCAATAGCTGACGTGTGCACTGGGGCATTGTCTTGATGAAAGAGGACTTTCTTGGGGGACAATTTTGGTCGTTTTTCCAACAATTCGGCATTAAAACGGTCCAATAACTCGGCCAGTGATAGTCTTTCCCTTTTCCAAGTAATCAATCATAATGATTCCTTCGCCATCCCAGAAGACTGTCGCCATCACCTTTCCAGCCGACAAAACAGTCTTGGCCTTCTTTGGGGCACGTTCACCAGTCGCCATCCATTGTTTTGATTGCTGTTTTGATTCAGGTGTATAATGATGGACCCAAGTTTCGTTCACAGTAACAAATCGACTCAAAAAATCCGAGGATTACGCTTCATCATATCCAAACACAGTTTTGAAATTCGCTTTCTTTCGCGTTTTTGGTCGATTGTCAACAAACGTGGCACCCATCTTGCAGACAGCTTTGTCATACCCAAATCTTCATGCAGGATTTTATGTACTCGCTCAGTGCAGATGCCTGTGTTCTCAGCTATTTCACGCACCTTCACTCGGCGGTCGTCGAGTACAATATTATGGACTTCTTCAACAACACCTTCAGTAGTGACTTCGATTGGGCGACCAGAGCGTGGAGCATCAGATGTGCTTGACCGACCACGTTTAAAATCATTTATCCAGTTATAAACAGTCTGCAACGTTGGTGCGTTACTGCCATGAACAGAATCAAGTTCAGTTTTTATTGTGGCAGCACTGCAATCCTTCATGACAAAATGTTTTATAACGGCACGAAATTCAGATTTTCCATAGTTGTTGAAAATTTACGAGTGATCACAGTTAAACAATGGTTAAACTGACAAAAACTTGTTTTATTTTTGCTGAATTTTATACAGTCTTGGCTGTTTGATAAGTCCTTTTAAAAACAATTTTTAAAAAACCTTTTTTCTGGTAAATGGCATTAACACTGGCAGGCACAATCTTTCAAATGAAGACTGTCTAAAATTCAGCAAAAAAAAAACAAGTTTTTGTCAGTTTAACCATTGTTTAACTGTGATCACTCGTAAATTTTCAACAACTAAAACCTAAAAGTCTGTACAATGAAGAAAATATTGGTCTATGATACTTAAAATAAGATACTGAACATGTTATTTTTTATATCTTGTGTGTCTGTTTGTTCGCGCATCACGTAAAAACTATTGGATCGATTGCGATGCTATTTTCACCGTTGGATAGCTTAGGGTTCGAATTAAAAACTGGAGTACTCGGTATCTCAATCTGATGAGCAGAAACCAAGCAAACATAAAAAACTATTTGTAAATCTTTGTATTTTATCATTATGTAGGAACTATTGATCTGATTATAATGAGGTTTCCACTGTTAGATACGAGTATGTACGTACAATAAATGCCCAATGAATGGAAAAACAGTTCTACTCGTATGAATTCAAGTCAAACATATAATCTTGGATATTACCTATATTATATAGGTAATATCCAAGATTACCTATATAATATCGGTTGATTGATATCGGTTGTCATAGTTGCCTTGGAAATCCCTGTTAAAAAAACGTGTGAGTCTTACAGTAGTCGCATATGATGTGTAACATCTGCCATCTCACCTTGGTAGCAACGTTAACATACTCTAGCATCGCGCGCGCTCATTGGTCAAATCAAATAGCGCGCGCTTCCCCGGCTTCCTGTTACACACTTCCGTCCCATTTCACGAAATCACTCCCACAGGAAATCGACAGGAACGATGTTACACATCAAAAACTCAGCCTGTACACTGTATTCAAGTTTCATAAACCTCTAAAGCCCTACAAAAGCAACTCTTTATGTAAAATAGTTGTTTACGACCGGCTGGCAACAAGTTATGGAAATCATGTCGTTTGTATTGCACAATGTTTAGCAACATCACATTTTGCTCCTATATTAGTGAGTATAAGTATAGATATTACTAAAATAGAACGAGTTACAAAGCTAGTTTAATATTGTAACAATAACTCGCGCCTGAGTTCGGGCTCCTTTAGATACTGATTTTTATTTGAATACGCGCGATAACCGCCTACCTGAGTACTACACTACTTAGGTTACTTTGTATGTTGGTAGTCCGGTAGTCCCTTTTATGAGACAGTAAAATCATATTGTTTTTATAAAAAAATAATAGAATAACTTCAAATTTTGTTCGAAACAAAATATCTCTTTAAAAGTTTGGAGGTCCCTAACAAAAAAAAAATGGGGTAATGTTTATAGTTCCTATCTTGGCCTTAAATTATGGCAACACATCATAAGGTGACTTCAAAGGTGGATATACTCGTAGTACCGATTTAGTGGGGTGAGGTTGTGTTTGGATGTATAGGGATGGGTGGGGATGTGTAGGGATATACATAGGTTCAATTAGTAGTTTCCGACGTGACAGATGCAATTGGTGATTTGTTATAAAATATCTTAGTGATACTGAAAATTAGTGAAAATATATTTCTGTTATATTTCAGGAAGAGACATTGAACGCTTTCATGGGATTGTCGAAGGATCATTGGATCGAAGCGAGGAAAACAATACAGAGCCTTTTGGACGAGTCCAACACTACTTTACAAAATGACAGCACTCTCAGAGAAAGGTAATTTTCGTAGGTATCTATCTATACAGGGTGAATTTTTCAAGTTGGCGTGGATGGCTAAATCAGAAACTATGAGGAATAGCGAAAAGTACTCAAAAGAGTCTCGGGCCCGATTTTGATGAAAACTAAAACGGCATCTTTGGATTTTTGAAAAAAAAAACAATATTCCTAGGCAGGAATCGAACACGTTGATTTTGGAAAAAAATAATCATAAAAGCAATGGTGTAATAACACTGTATTATTACACCATTCGATAGTGTCGCTAATAAGGATTGAATTCTGGGAATAAATTACATACGGAAAACTTGTTAGTCGTGTTAATTCTGTCAAGTTCTCACGGAAAATTAAAAACAATGCAGTCTTTTGCGATAAAATTCTGTTTCAACCACAAAACCACAAATTATCCACTCACGCACACATGCGCATCCGCCATTCGCTATGCTTCACTCGTTTGTCGTTGTGGACGCACAGTAGGTATGTCTATTGTCTAGTAGGTACCTAAATATCACCAAGTACTCGCAGCGAATCTTTATGTTTGTGAAGTTAAGCTCTGTTAACGATTGCGCAGGTACTGCTGTGAGAATAAAACAGCATAAAGAGTGAGATAGAATATGCGAATAACGTAGCGATTGAGCGAGGCAATTATACAATGCTGTCTTCGCCAAAAATAGCAGTTTGCGCAGCGGCTTGCAGACAACTTCCGAGACACAAACTTCCGCTGCGAACTCTGCGAAGCCTGCCAACCGCGCTGATTAAGGCAACGCCCCTTATAAGCAATCAGCGATCAACCGCTG